>CM063505.1:193933855-193966355 GCA_032207245.1 Pardosa pseudoannulata
AATAGACTGTATTAAAGTCAACAAGAAAGGACTAAAATACCTTTTAATGCTCAAATTTAGTTTTTTCAAAGATTCTCACATTTTTTGTTTGTTTTACAGATATATATTTTGTGCTTTGTTCGCTGTTTAATTTTTTTTACCTGTATTTTTCAGATGAATTTGTGACATGGAAATCTATAATTTGGAATCCAAAAGTGTGTATTATTATTACTAGAGAATTTTATTTTAATTTACAAACGTAGGATTGAAAAAAGTAAAGTTTCAAGGCTGATATTTCTGAAAATTTGGCTGCTGTAGAGATATTAGTAAAAATTCTTATACATGCAGTCGTAAACAAAGAAGAGTTTTAATCCCTTGTAACTTCCCGCAATAGTTGTTACATTACCAAAAATTACTACTCGTTTTGAAAAGTGGTATAGTGTAAAAATTATTGAATTTACTTTGGAACAATTAACTCATATTTTACCATTGTTTTATATATAGTACAGCTAATATTTATTGTATTTATACACGTAATACTACATTTATTTCCTTATAATATACAGATAAAATAAATTAAGTTTAACAAGAACTATGTATAATATTCTAGTTAAATTTTTGTAATTTGATTTTTTAGAGTTTTTAATTTGGTTAATTTTTATTCTTTTGTCTCACATGATTAGTTTTCTTGATTCAGATATTTATACAAAATACATACTAAAATTATTTGCAATTCTAATAAGGACAAGCATTAAATGCGATTACTGAAAAAGTATCTCGATTTATCATTCTGTAATATTACTTATTTTTTGAAAAACTGATTATGTATGAATGTGATAAATATGAGTTAAGAGCTTCTGAGATTCACCAGCAGCTGGTATAGTTTTACAAAAAAGCTTTAATTTGTCTTCAGCATGTTGCAATTTCGATTGTGAATTTTTAAACAATCACATAAATAAAAATGAGTGCATCTAGATTATTTGCTTAAATCTGCACCAATTGAAGTGAGTGATTAAATTTTAAACAACAATTCATGATACAACCACGAAGTCACTTTCGGTATTAAACCTCTCACACATCGTATTGTAGTAAATACAAATTGTATTACAGAAAATTAATACTAATAGTACTTGATTTTTTGTTTAAAATTACATACATGCATACATACATACATACATACATACAAACATATATATATATATATATATATATATATATATATATATATATATATATATATATATATATATATATATATATATATATATATATATATATATGTTACAGTAAAAGCAATAAACTGGTGACTATATATAATAACTGGTAATTATGCATAATCACCGCTAAATTGAGGAAATGTGATAATTTTTTTAAAATTAATTAAATTAACATGTTTGTTTATATAATTCCCAAATTTCAATGGTAAATGTGATAAATATCATGACTCATTTTAACAATAGAATACAGTGCAGTTTTATTTTGAGTTTTTACAACTCAACGATATTTTCCGTGAAACATTATTACGTAAGAGACACGTATTGCATTATTTTACAATATTTCACAATTAAAAAGTTTGCTTTCTTAGTATCCATAATATTAATTATATAATTTGGAATTAAAACGATCAAGCATGTTATCCATTATTTAATATTTTATAAAATACAAGAGGGTAGAGAAGAAAAACCAAGATGCATCAAATTGACGACTGCTGCAGAAAATACGTGAGTTTTAAATATTGATAGAAGCCAAGCAGTTGCCCGAAACTGAACGAATTTTTGTAAAGTTAGGGATTTTTATCACATATACAATTGAGAGATGGGGATTATGCAATTATACTGGTTAATTTTATAAATTTTCGAAAAGTTGTTATATTTAAGAAAATTTAGTGGTGATTATGCATAATTACCAGGTATACATAATCACCGTATTAGTCACTTTTAAAGTAACACACACACATACATATACATACATACATATATATATATATATATATATATATATATATATATATATATATATATATATATATATATATATATATATATATATATATATATATATATATATATATATATATATATATATATATATATATATATATATATATATATATATATATATATATATATATATATATATATATATATATATATATATATATATATATATATATATATATATATATATATATATATATATATATTAATGTGTGCCAATATCAATTTTTGTATAAAATTGATACATGTGCTATATTTTTCGAACAATGTATGTTTAGTTTTTATTTGATACTAGACCAAATATTCTGAAATGTATATTTCCCTGTAAACCAATATCATGATTATTTACATTTTACTATAAATGTCTACCCTTATAGTCTCGCAATATGGTTACGTAATTTGAAACGGAAACTATACTTTAAATGTAAAATATAATTCTTTCTTATATAATAAATTTTCTGTGTATTATTTAAAGTTAAATCCGGAATGATTAAAGTATTGCAAGAAATGTAGTCTCTTCTGAGTTGGCCACAAAGCCATTTAGCTTACGGACTTCCATGTGTTGTCCTACGTCTGTTCTAACACGACCAATATTAGAGATTGAATGAAGATATAACTTTGTCAGGATATGTCCGGGGAATATGCGTGCCTCTAAGAATTGTGGTGTGTTTCGCTTCCAAAACTATTCTAGCGAGTGGGGAAACGACGGGAAAGGATACATGTAGTGCTGCTCTACCGTTAATTAGAATGTCACGAAACACGCGATATTAATTGTATGCCACAATGCTCATCCGGATAGGTACGGATTTTATTCGAATACAGAACTACTACAAGCCGAAATTCCATTTAATTTAATTTGCTAGATATATTCGCATACAATTTTTTAGATATATACATGAAGTGGATTTAAAATATTGGTATATGATAGAGCTACATTTAAAATATTTTATAATAATAATGAATAAGATGGAATATTAATTTTTTTGTTTAAAGTTTTTCTCTCTTCTAATCTTTGAACAAAAAGCATATTTATGATCGTTCAAAAATTCATGGAAAAAGATCAAAGTTAAAACCCAATTATTATTTTAAAGAAAGAAACTACTAACTTAAATTAAATTATTTTGAAGGCATTTTCTTAGCTTTTCATAATAAGTATTCTATTTCACAAGAATGTTATAAAATTATTTCTAGAGGATATGAAGTTAAGACATTTCGGTGTTCCACAATAAATAGTTTTGTTCGATTTAACAGAGGTAATAGAGTTTTATGTTTAACTTCGATGCCACGCCTCTAAACTCTAAACGCCTTAATGAACAATTCAAATATTACATGCATGAGGCAGAGGTCAAATCCTTCGAAATCCTATGAATTTCTCATGCTAAGGAGGATACTGTGTATATATATGTATGGAGTATATATATATGTATGGATATATGTATATATATATATATATATATATATATATATATATATTATATATATATATATATATATATATATATATATATGTACACAACGAATAATGTTGTAGTGGGGTAACATTGAAATGAAGCCTATTTTGAGAAGAATATAAATCTTTATTGAGGAGATGATACAAGATATCTTTGTCACTCAACGACAGGGAAGAGAATGATACGAAAAACATCTTGCTCTCACAGATTTGTACCCCAGAGGGAGACAGATAGAGTTTTTCAAAGGGACAAGAAACTTAGTCGAATTTTATCATTGGATCAGGGGAAAACTAAGCTAATTACCAGTGACGGTTGGAAAATGTGTTGAATGGAAGAAAATGTATAAATATTGCACATAAAGCTTTGGGAAATGTGTTGGAAGAATTTTAAGTCGAGGACATTCCTTTGATTAAGACATTCTATGGCTGGAATAATACACTTCAAGGAATTAGAATGGAAGAACAGAATTTGAAAGATATATTAAAGTAAATTAATTTATATATATATATATATATATATATATATATATATATATATATATATATATATATATATATATATATATATATATATATATATGTATATATATATATATATATATATATATATATATATATATATATATATATAAATATATATATATATATATATATATATATATATATATATATATATATATATATATATATATATATGGGGGGCTGCCTATGTGTGTACGTATTTAAACATATAGGTGTGTGTGTGTGTGATGAGATTTTTGTCTCATCACAAAGGACATTGAGTTCACCTTGGATTGCATGGAGTTATTGCAAATCATAGTCGAGTTTAAAACACATAGATTTGGAATAAAAAAAATGCTGAGGATATTCAGGCAACTTCACTCGGAGATAACTGCCCTCAAAACACTGATTGTATTGTTCTCTGGGTCAACCGATTAGAGCTTAACCTTTTATAGTCCATTGTACCCAATAGGGAACATAATATTCATAAATTTTTTTCAAATTAAATTTCATCAATATTGATACAAAAAATTAATAAATGCAGTAAAGTCTCAATTTTTTTAAACTGGAAGCTATAATTCTCTGATTAATACAAAAATGTATAAAAAACCATAAAAATTACCCTTTTCCTTATTTTCTATAGAATACAAATTAAAAATTCTTATAAATGTAAAAAAAAATCTAATGCTTCTAATATCCGATTGGTATATTTAAAACAACTTTAATTTAATTAAAATATATGAAATTCAACATTAATAATCAGAAAAGTACCTGGAATAATTTATTAACCCCTTCCGGTATGATTTAATAATGAAAAACTGCATGAAATAACCATTTAATTTTTATTTAAAAAACTTGTTTCATTTTACAATTCTTACATATTCTTAATTAAAATCCACTTTTTACATAGTGTTAAATAATATCAGAAACAGTAAAATTAAGAAAATATCAAAGCAAAACATAAATAAGGTATACAGATAATAGTCTTCAAGCTAGTGGTACTTTTCAAAACAAAGTGCAAAGGAATTCTTAATTGTTTACACCGCCAAGTAGTCTCACTTTTAATTTTATTCTTGTAACACACACGGCATTTCTTAGTAGGTTTTCTTTTATTCTGACTCATTTGGCAATGACTTGTACCAAGAAATTCTAAGTAAACAATATGCAATAGTGACTTGTGATTTTCACAAGTGATAAAAGTGTTGCCAAATTCAGTACACTAGAAATTTTAAACTAAATTAATTATCATATTTAACAGTAACTTTAATCGCATGATGAGTGTAGCTCGTCATTGTGCGGTATGAAATGAAAAAATAATGACGAGCTAGATTCGTCATTTTACCGGAATGGGTTAATTATTGATGTTCCCATTGGGAACAATGGACTGTTGCCGCTATACTGCGGCGAAATAATTTTCTCTGCGGAGAGCATTTCTTGAAAGGGGACTTCCCTAATTTTATGAAAGTGATTACTGGAGCACTTCTGAAGATCTATCTGTGCCTATTACCACTTGTGTCATGTCAAAGAAATTTTCATATGGTGGATAATACTTTATTACAACCTGGAGATAAGTTGGGTAAAATTCAACCAATTTACGATGAATTGAACAATACGTTAATTCAGTTTGGATTGTTTCACAACCATTGCCCTATAATGTTCATTGATGCTCTAAAAACAGATTAACACTATAACTACCGGACATTTTTTATAAAGACAAAAATAACGAAAAATGGGGTCATTTGACCACTCTTGGTAGATTTAGTGTTAAAAAACTAGAAAGTGTTTCATTTGATTACCAATGTGATGTATCTATATTTTTATGCTGCTGGAAGGACAATCTTGTAGTGACGGTTTCATCAAATTTTCGTAATCATTTTCCAATGCAGTTGACGAAAATATATTCAAGAAAAGACAAAAAAGTGGATATACAACAGCCAAATTTAATACATAAATATAATATTGGAATGGGAGGAGTTGACCTTCTAAATAGAATGTTAGGCTGCTACCGCCCAATGCTTTGTAGTAAGAAATTTTGATGGAATTTATTTGTTAATGCTTTAAACATGGTTGCTGTTGCTGGTTGGATTTTACATTCAGCAACGCTTAAGAAAAATAACAAGCTGATCCATCTGGAGTGTCGTCGACAAGTTACTACCGCTCTTCTAAGAATTGCACCAAGGAAAGTTGGGTGCTCAACCAGGACCCGAAGTTCACCGCACTATATTGCAGAGAAAAAGAAATGGCCTTTTTCTCGTACAAACAGCACAGTGCACATTAAATGCAATATTAGCTTGCAATGAGTGCAAAAAAAATTGCATCTCCCTTGTTTTCCAATATATCATGGCATAAAGGTATAAACTCATGTTTTTGATATTTGTTTAAGAAAATGTTGTTTTCATTTACATTTATAAGTTTTAAACTTTATTGATATCTCTGTTTAAATTTAAAAATAAATTTTAAATTCATTCTAATTATTTTTCTTATTATTTAATATTTAATATATACATCATTATACTCAATTTTTGAATCCATTGTATAGTCAGAAGTGGCCAATTCGGAACATCATGAAAATCGTAAATGAAATTTTTTTTCACAATAAATGACTAACATACCTTAACTGAAGCATTAGAAGGTAAGATATGCAAAAAAATAATTTAAAATATATCTGGATCTGTTTAATTACCATTCACTCAGGTCACGCCAATTACCTAGTTTAAGCGCCAGGAGCTATTCTTAACTAGTTATGAAACGGTAAATGTGGCGGTGCGAATTCGCCAAATTAATAGAGAAAAGCTATATTAACCAGGGTCTCTAAAAAGAGATATAATATCCAAAAAATTATTTTAAGATAGACATAATTACGTTGGTTAATTTTTAGGATAAAAATGTTGTTATACACACACACACACACACACACACACATATATATATATATATATATATATATATATATATATATATATATATATATATATATATATATATATATATATATATTTGTGCATTCCTTGAATGTATATTCATTGACATCCTTAAATCTACATGCTTCGACATTAATGCAACTGTTCTTTCATTTATAGTAATTAGTTCTTTTTTCTCATTCTATTCGTAACGGGGCCCATTTGAGAAAAAGACATCTTTTACTTCATATGCATTTTTTTCCTGCATATTCTATTCCATTTACCGAATACGGTCGACGGCTTTTTCTTAACAGGTTACTTCGTAACGGTTGAAACCTTCTAACGATTTTATTTAATTACTCCTTTCCTGCCAGGGCTTTAATTCTGTTTTAATTTTGAAAAATGTAATTATTCTGCCTTACGCGGTTAAGAAAGAATATTTTTAAGCTCATTAATTCTTAGTATCATTAGTGGCGGTCTTAAAATTTAAAGAAAAGCATTTGAATTTTTAGTTACCAACCTTTGAATACGAATTAAGAAATCCCCGCTATTATATAGTTAGCTCGAAAGCAATGAAAATAGAAGTTTTTAAGCTTTTATTGCAGGCTTAAAAATTAGCCTAGTTTTGCCGCATTTATCACCGATTTTCCTTGAATTTGGAACGAAATAGGCATTGTTAGTTGGAGAAAAATCAATTCCACGGCAGATGTTTTTAAAACAAACTAATGATTCTTTCCCGAACAAGAAAAATCAAGATACATTTAATTAATTAAGCTAATTACCTAAGACATCGTTTTCAGTAATTAGCCTAACACTGGACAATTTTTCATCCGACTGCATTTGTCAATTTGTCACCGTACAGAGTTTGACTTAATGGCTACATGATGAATAGATAAGGAAATTCGAATTCTTCTCCACACAAAAGTCCGGTTTTTAGGGAAACGGCTTTTGCATTCTGCAGGTTAATTAAAAGGAAAGAAAATTGCCTCACTTTGAGCTTAAATGTCAATTTGATTGTTTTGAAAGTCATTTATGATTCTGTATTTTTTACTGTTTTTTCCCAATTATTATACTAACATAAATTAGAGTTCCAACTCTAAATGTAAAATAAAATGAGTGCATTTGCACTTAATCTGCTTTTATGATACTAGAAAAACGAGTAAAAGAAAATCCCCGCAAATAATTTCATTTGTTGAAGTCCTTATTTCTGTTTATTTTTATAATTTAGTAAATAATCTTTCATTATAAATTGTTTACATAAATTAATAAATTGATTTAAATATTTGATTTAAAATTTTTATAAATAAAATGCATGCTTTCTGAAGAAATGTAAAGTTCAACTTTATTATATCTAAATTATTTCAATAAGTATTTTTATAGTTAATGTGTATTCCTGATTTCTTTATTGGAATATAAATAGAATATAAAGATATATATATATATATATATATATATATATATATATATATATATATATATATATATATATATATATATATATATATATATATATATATATATATATATATATATATATATATGTATATATATATATATATGTATATATATATATATATATATATATATATATGTATATATATATATATATATATATATATATATATATATATATATATATATATGTATGTATATATATATATATATATATGTATATATATATATATATATATATATATATATATATATATATATATATATATATATATATATATATATATATATATATATATATATATATATATATATATATATATATATATATATATATATATATATATATATATATATATATATAAATATATATATTATATATACATATATATATATATACATATATATATTATATATACACATATATATATATATATATATATATATATATATATATATGGGGGTGATTGGGTGGGGGGTATGTTTCGTCGGCTACCAGTTTCTTACGACATTACACTTGAAGTTCACACATATTTCAATAGTTAAAATAATTTTGCTTTATTGTCATCTGTTTTTTCTATCTTTTAGTGTCTTATTAACTCTTTGCAAATATTTAATCGGTTTGTTGCTTTAGATTAAGCCATGTACATTATATACATTCCAATACGACTAAAATAATCCATCTCGAAAATAATCCTAATGCTCTTTAAGTACAATGTTCATTCAGCGTTCAGAAATTAGTAATGGAGTTTTTTATGTTTTTTCTTCTGGCGTAACATTTCCACTATCTTACATTTATAGTGCATATTATTTAACGTATATATTTTTTCTTAGGAATAAAAGTCTTCTCTGTATTTCAATTAGCTTTATTATTAATCTTTTATTCGTTCCTTTCGTCATTATTTAAACCATTTATTTAAAATAAATATATTTTACTTTATCATTTTACATTATCAAACAATAATATTCAAAAATAATATTAAATATTTAAACTTATTATTATTATAAATATGTAAAATATTTGTATTTTGGTGTATAAAATAGAAGTTTTAAATAGATATATTATTTTGTTACTTTATATTTTGACTTTGTATTACTATGTATATTGATTTCAGATGAATAAATTTTATGTTAAATGTTGTTAATTCTTTGTACTATGTGATTAAAGTTGCATATGAAAGTTTATACGCAGTTAATGTTATAATAATTTAATATTTCATGGGTTTTTATTTATATCTTACCTCCTTTATACCTCTATCTGTCTCTTTGTTTAAGGTTTAACAAATATTTTTCATCGATTACAAACACTATCTTGCATATTACATACATTGAATCTTTAGAAGTTTGAACTAAATTAAACTCTTATATATTGCCAACCGTCATTCAAGAACCGTATTCGAGAAAGATTCTTTCAGTAGATTGCAGTGTCAAGCTTAATTTGTATAATTTGAATCCTGATTTAGCTTTAAAATTTCTTCAAATTATTTTGGTATAAAATTTATTTCTTGAAGTACTAAAAATATTTCGTCTTTTGTTACTTCAAATGCATACTTAGATTTCATTGAAATTGGTAGTATAAATATAAAGAATATGCTCAAGTTTAAGTTTTTTATGGCTACCGTTTTTAAAAAGCAAGAAGCAAGTACAGCAAAACTCTTACTTATGAGCATATAGAAAATGCTCTTCGAATGTGTTATCCTTATTTTAAAGAAACATGTTTGTGGGCCGAATTAATTTCCATCATACTCATTATAAGTTTACAGTTCTGATATTGGCTTTTAAATTATTATGAATATATTTTTGTTAATAATTTAATAAGATTTCAGTGGTTTCACCCTCAATATAGATTGTTTTCAGAGAAGAACTTTTTGTCTCCTAACAGCATACTTCTCTCACTTCTGTCAACCTCTCATCAAACAAGTCTTTCTGACCCATATATTTACTTTACATAATCTTCACAATATGTAAACAGCTGGTTTCGTTAATAATTAGTTTGTATCCCAGCACACTGGGTTTTAACTAACCATCAAGTCAATATTTATACTCTAGAAACGTATAAAATCATCGATTAGGAGGTTGGATTTTTTTCTATTTAGAGCCTGTAACACCAAAGTCGTTTAGCAGCTAAACCCGATTAACCCATGGCGTCAGCCAATGGTAGGGCACAGGTCTCCGTTTAAACAGAGATTAATCACAGTTAGCCATTAAATGAATTTGGTGACACCAGCCTTAAGTATTGGTAGTAGCTGTAGATTTTTGGTTATGATTAGGTTAGTAAGTAATTAGTTTTAATCCATGAAAACCATGGTTTCAGCCAAGCTCGCTAATTCTTAAATTATTACTTATACTATATAAGCTTATAATACGTGATTAAATATTTGGTTTCTTTCTATTTCAAATATAAAATCTTGATAACGATTGCATTGATTTAATATCCTAATTTTAGTTATGAAACAATGGGTGGAAATTTACATTTCCTGTGTGCTTTGATCGCATAGTTCTTTAAATACAGTTAGTATATTTTGAAACTATTTAGTGAGTTTCAAGTCAAAAGGTTGGTACTACAATCAATCTAAATACTCTCTAGTGTTACAATTTCAAAGTGATACATTGCAGTCACAATTTCTCTAACAGTGCTACGGAAAAAGACCTAAAACGAAAAAAGTCTCAACACTTATTGCTGCTATTTTGCGCTAATCGCTTAAATATTTTTAACTGCACCTTTTAAACTTCTATCAAATTAATGACTTTAATTCCTTTTTATCTGTTAAGTGTATTATAACTTTTTTTTCTCGGGTCGGTTACCGTCTGTACTGGTCTCCATTCATTAAATTCGTAAGTGAACCTTTTGTTTAATACGTTTTTTTTTCTTTTTGTACGAACTTTTAAACTTCGTAGGAGACAATTCTCTTTTCCTCCCAGAAATCGGTGACAACGGTACTCCAGACTCTGGTTATGTTCCATTTTTCATCTTTCCTTTTGTTCTACTTTCGTAACCCTCCCCCAAATCTTCCGAGCGTGTTTTCGTTCTTTTTCCTTTTTTATCATTCCCCTCGCAAATCGTTATAGGCAACTTTTGTTTCTTCCTGAGTATCTTAATTTCTTTTCTTCTTCGAGATTTAATTTCCAATTGTGTTTTTTTTAAATGAGGGTCATTTTGTGGAGAAACCGAAATTCTTAAATTTTGCTATTTGGGCAATTATAACTTTATTTTTAAAACTCCAACTTTTCTTGCTTTAACTTTACTATTTTTGATTTCTGTATCATAAACTTTTATTTCTGAACTTTTTACACTTTTTATTTCTGAAATAAAAATATTTATTTTACTAAACATTTTTAATTTTAAAAGAGGAAATTATTTAATATGAAACAGAATGAATTACATGCCAACGTCCGTAGGAAATATATGTAAAGAAAATGTTTAATGGAAGTAAATTTTACTGGACATAATATATTAAAAATTAACATAAAAATTTAATTTTTCTGTAGAGGAAATAATTATAACATAAACTAACAAAAAAAATCGAATTTGGATGTGTGTTTGTTTCTTAGATAAATTTCTAAAAATTAACATATTTAAAACGAAGGGATACTCTGAAATACATTTATATATGCTACATATATTTAGTAAATGTTATTAATATATTGTACTGAGTATCATATAAAATTGCTAACAATCGTTTACATTTATATTCGGGAATTTAATTGTTACATGGAGGATTTAATAATGGAAAATTTCTGAATGAAATTAATTTACACAAATGGAAATACCAGACAGTTTTCCTCTAATTTCAAAATGTTTATTCAAGTCACAAATTCGGTTCTTCTGTTTATTCAACGTTTATATATAACTCACCCAATGAAAAATTCTAGTTTAGAGTGCCTATCGTTATTTTGAAATATGTATTAAGATAATGTTTCTATACTTATTACGGACATGCTGCTATGCGTATGCATTTCCATACCAGTACAAGGTGATATATTTTAAGTACGAAGTGTTTTGATATTTATCGAATGCATAGGTGCACTTGCATATTGAGTACATGCATCCAATACTTATCCAAAAGATACTTATCTAAAAGAATTTGGCTGTCTTTAAATTTAAATATCATTTATATATGTATCTCTACATCACTCTTATTTAAAAAAATACTTTAAATATAAGTGGTTTGTTAACTTTAATTTGTTTATTATATATATATATATATATATATATATATATATATATATATATATATATATATATATATATATATATATATATATATATATATATATATATATATATATATATATATATATATATATATATATATATATATATATATATATATATATATATATATATATATATATATATATATATATATATATATATATATATATATATATATATATATATATATATATATATATATATATATATATATATATAAAACAGAACCAAAACACTGTAACTACATTAAGCCCAGTAAATGTAAAACGGATAGAAAGAAAGGTGGATTGGGTGTGGAAGGTTTACGACTTCCATAAACGTTTAAAACAGTTGTTTGATCAGGTGTGAAATTTCTCGTCTAGACCTGAAGAATATGAAATAAGAATACGAATCAGTAGAACAAAGCATCCATAAAGCTATACAAAAAGCCAGCGCATCCAGAATTTATGTTGCCACAGTGTCAGTTAAAATTGAATTTAAAATTACAGTTTGAGAATTGGAAACAATAACTTAATTCTATTAAAATCTACTTGAAAATAATTATTTAATTGTTTATAAATAAAATGTAGGGGATAGTTAGCATTTAAAGCTACATGGTAGGCTCATTACATGGTAAGTAATTTTCAACTGTCTGTCTTTATTGATCTAAAATTTTATCATATATATATATATATATATATATATATATATATATATATATATATATATATATATATATATATATATATATATATATGTGTGTGTGTGTGTGTGTGTGTGTGTGTGTGCGTGTGTGTGTATACATATATATACACACACACGTCTACAGGGTGTCCCAAAACGACCGCATAAACTCTGCACAGCTAGTTTATTCGTTACGAGTACATAAAAACTGCCCAAGGAAGTGTTCCTGTATGTTCCATAGTTTACGAGAAAAATCCGAAAAACAAAGTATGAAGTCACTGCCGGTGCAAGAAAAAACACTTTATTGGACATATCAACAACAATATTTGCATCTAATTAAAGACGATAATGTTTAAAACGTTCGCCGCGCATATTGAGTCATGCATGCGTGCATGCGCATTGAATGATATTAAGCCACCGTTGAAATGGTATTTAAAAGTTTGTATTTTGCAGCTACCGGTATTTTTTGTATGGTGGCCATGTATTCCATTCGTGACTTCTGCGACATGTATCTGATGTAAGACCGATGTAATGGAAATGCCTTGTGAACTGTTAGGGAATATCTGTTTTAAATTGCGCATATACTGCTGTTGATATGTCCAATAAAGTGTTTTCTATTGCACCGGAAATGATACCATACTTTGTGTTTCATACACAAGAGTTTTGATATTGCTGTAAAATGTAGAAAAAAATACAAGCCTTCATATATATAACTTATATTGATAAAATAATTACACCTGCATTTATTAAATTATAAAATTTATCTTGCTTCAAAAATATCCTTGTTCATTTTACATATGGATGTTATTTAGTGTTAGTTATGGGTATCATATTCACCAACGAAACTGCGTTCTTTAGAGATTTAGAAGAAAATGTATTCAAATATAGTTAAAATAAGATTTTAAATACCCATTTAAGTAGGAATCTTGCATCTCTTACTGTCATTGTCTCAAAACGAAATTACTCATCTTTTCTCAAGACAAAAATCGTGAAATCTAGAAATTCACTGAGTGACATCCTTATCAGTTCAAAGAGAATCGAGGTATCTCATTACTTAAAGAATGCCAACATATTCAGATTCTGAGTTAAAAGTATTTAATTAAATCTTTAAGCCCCATTTCAATGAAATAAACATTTCGGCTTTAATATTTTTAACATTACTAACGATGCATAATTAGAAATAAGGGACAGCATTTTCTCTCTGAGATAAAACTTTTGTGGTTCTTTTTCTCTCAGAATATATTTCCATTCAGGCTCATTCAAAGTCGAAGTAAAGTTTGTCAATTTTCCAAGAACACTAAATACGCTTAATCATTTGAATCAGATTTCCGAATAAAATGCAAATATTTCTGGAGTTACCCTTGTAACTTAATGAATATAAATCCCAGGTCGTCGTTAGTATCTCTTTGAATGTTGTTTAACTGTTTGTTTTTAAAACTTAAAATTAAATTTCGTGAAACCACGGATGAATGTACTTTCGTTACTGAATGCGGAAAAGTATTGAAAAAATTACTGTGATGAAAGCCATGTCCTCTAGGCAGATGTTTCAAATAACCTGCCTATTTGCAATGTATAAATGCTTAATTTTTTCTTTAAATAATGTTAATTACCTTAAACAGTCTTCATATTTCAATGGCAATTCTATCATTTCAAATTATTAGCTTAAAACTTTATAGAGTTTGATAGCTATAGCAGAAATTAGAGGTATGGAAATGTTAAGTCTATAAATTTAAAGATGGATTATATTTTACTAAGGCAAATTTTATGTAAAGAGTATTTATAAATATGTATTTTAACATTCTAGTAAAATTGTTATAATCTGACAGGTGGAAACTGTAGGGCATTGTAGCAACTCATATTTACAGTACATTAATGGATGACAATTAATGGACACTTCGAATAGAATTCAAATATCATCTTGTATGTTTTTTTATTTACACTAAAGAAAAATTAAAAAGCTTCGAAGATGATTTTTAATGGAGTTCAAAAATGTATCAATTATAATAGCCATTTAGGTTTACATTTTGATTCTATATGTATGAACTTAATAGACTTAAATTTTGCCACTGTTTTTATACTTAATTTTTGCCAGTGTTTCCATACTTTATTTTTGCCACTATTTTATTCATATATCTGGCAAAAGGATTTTTTTTGCTGTCTATTGGGAGGAGTGTGAGAGTGCAGCTATGGTTTAAGTAAGGTTTGCGAAACTGATCTGCTAGCTGCACTCACACATTGTGGGTTGCATGCCCAATTATTTTTTCGTGACTCCAGGAGGCGTGTGGTGTGGCCAGTAGAAACGACTGCACTTAAACTTCACTTAAAGTTTGGAGAGTCACGATTCGTCACCAGGAGGCGATTTAAGACCATGCCTGGAGTCCCGGTCAATCTGGGAAGAACTGGAAAAGGACGCATTGTGCACCGGATAATGGAAAAAGTATAGGGTTGCTGGAGCAATTGAGAAGAAAGAAAAAGAATGTAGTGTGTTCTTGGAATTTTTCTTTCAGGTGTAGCACGTGGAGTGCTTCTTTTACTTTTTATTTTTTTATATTTTTTAACATTTTCCTTATCTTTTCTTCTCTCTAATATATTTGTATACTGTAATATAGATCAGTGGTATTTTGCCACAATTAATATTAAAGACGATATAAAGGAAACTTGGGTTATTAATGGATTTGAAGTAATAACAGCAATGGACTACATCAAAGCAATTTTAATTACTCTTAGAGTAAATAACACATTTTAATTAAGAAATAAAATAATTAAGTAATTAAGACATTTCGTACGTTATTTTTCACTATAATATGAAATTTAAGAAATAAATTTTAAAAATGTTAGAAATATGTTTAACTTTTTTTTTATAAAAAAAGTTATTAAGCTATTAATTCAAATAATAGAATATAATTGCTTTCTACTTCACTGTTGTTCTAATAACATTGTAAACACCCCCATCTTTAAATTAGGCAAATATAATTCGGCTAAATTTATTTATGGCATTTGAAGATAACTGAAAATTATTCCGGCTTTGACCTTTGTGAAAAATAGTTTCCAGACATTCGTGCTTTTTAAAGTTTTAAGCAATGAACCTGCAATCCTAATTTATGACTGTAAGCCTAGAATAGGCAGTTTAACAGTGATTCGAAGGAATTTTATAAATAACAGAGTCGTTAAGAAATTCGAGATACGAAACTTGCCATATAAATAATATGGGAGCTGATTTCAAATTAATACACATTTATTATATTCAATATTATTAAATACTCACTATTGTATATTCATTTATAAATTTTATATTAATAATATTGTTACTTGTCAGCTTTGCATCTTCACTTATGAATAGATTGATTTTGTCTCTTCAGCCAGATGTCAGTATTGTCTCGTCCACCTGTAAAAATAATGTTACTTTGGCCTAGTGGTTGAGAAAGAAAAACTTAATACTGATTAATAAACACATGGACACATAAGTATTGGTTAAATGAATTTATACAATTATATCAATGCATAAGGAATACAACTGGAATCAACTTATCATTTGTAGATACCGAAGACTGCATTCGAGTCGGCGCCGGCTCTAAAAAAACATAGCGATGGTTTTTCTCTAAAAGTCTAACCCGCAAGCCGAGGATGCTAGCAGCGTTCACCTTCTACTCTCCTCTGGTCACAACCTCTAAAAAAACTAGACTGCCCCCGGAGAAAAAACAGGGGTCCACTCCCGAACGGAGGGGTCAAACCAATTGGCTCTTCTATTGGTTCGGAGATTCAGAAGTTTCTTTCTAGTTCAAACCAGTCCTGTTTTGGTATGTCTTTGACGATGACTCACGGGAGGTAAAAAAAGCTGAACCGAATGTAACTTATTGTTACACCAACCCAGTTTTATGAAAGTATAGTTAAACACAACTGAGAAGATAATGGCATACAACCACATACAAGGAATGCTGCAAAATAACAAATATTTTATTTGAAACTTATTTTTCCTTAATAGGAAGGTTGCATTTCTACACAATCTAAAGGTAAAACACAGACAATAGCGGGTGTCACTGATATATACTTAACCTAACACTATACGTGGAAAGCTGCAATAGTTCTAACACTACAAATTTGGAAATCTATACTAAGTAGAAGTGGCGTGCGGTCCATATGTGCAGGGTGTGCACTGCACATCCTGGCAAAATTATGAGGGACAATAATTTTCTGCACCTATGTTTACTATCTTTATATAATAAATATTATTTCTAATATATTCAAATATTATGTGGATTTACTTGCTTGTACTTCCGCAGTGCGTGCGGTACTAGGTGCTGCACCACGTAGAGAGCAAACGAACACAAAAAGTTCTGATGTGTACGCACTGCACACTAAATTGAAAATCCCACTTTATATGTATGGGCTACTGGAGAAGAACAGCATACTATGGCACTGAGGCAAGTGCAGCTATTTTTCCTTCACTTGGCATTCAGAATCATCCGAAGGTACGGTTTATTAAGCGTTGTATTAGAGCGGAGACTTTTTTTTTTAACTGATTAACTGGGCATACGATTTTGCTGACGGCTAATGTTTAAATTTATATATTGTAAGATTTTGTTTTCGTGGAAATATAAAAGAAGTATTTCATCAATATAAAATGAAATGTTTTAAAGTGGTAAATTAATTTCGGTGATATATTATATTTATTGAAATAATTAGCTGAAAAACAATGTTGTTTTGTTTTAAAGAAACTAATTTTAACATAACAGTCTAAATTTTACCATTCATTGTGTCTTACAGACAGTATATAAGTCCCTGGTTTAGTTTTTAAAAATTGTCATATTGGATGTTTTCGCAGAATATATGATTTTCAAATGTTAAAAACAATTAATAAATATAATTTAATCCACTGACCGAACAAGAAACAGTTCGCTCTATTGTGCCAGCTTGCAGTGAAATCCTCTGCACGTGGAATAGACGTTCGGTTTGTCGGCTCCAATGAGCATCCAGATGAGGCACCGCAGGGGCGGGCGCGATCTGGTGCTACTTTTGCTGAACATATAAGTTTTTCGTAGAAGCCCGAAGCGTTGCTTTTCCGACCCCGATATGATACCATACAACAAAAGACATGATTTTTGCTTCAGTGCTAGTAGAATGCTCATAAGTTTAGCTGTTTTTATAGTTATAACTAGACTACTCGTAGGTAAATATTTTATTTATTGTAATCTTTAAATTTATATTCATAACAAATAACTCGTTTCAGAATGGAGAACTCAGATGTATCAATAATTAAAGATTTATTATAAAATCCATGTTCTTTGCACACCTTGCATGAAAACCTACCACACGCCACTACTACGTACCGATGTGATGATCTCATTGTCTTCCTTATGTGCACAAGTTGTTATCTACTCAATTTATTCTGAAGTGCATCTGTTAAAAATGGAAACGGTATACACACAATAATATAGTCATTCCACTCTACTCGTAGTTTTAAAATGGAAATATTTATGAAGGGCAGAATTATAGGTAAAATGGAGAATTAAGTAGAAACTTTATGTTATAAATATATAATAAATAAATATAGATATAAAAACTGGAATAAGAATTACCAGTTATTCTGCAAACTAAAAATATGTGTATTATAGTGAACTTATACGTTATTTTGAGAATCTCTTCGAACCGTATCACGGCAAAGAAAGTCCAAAAACACAGATAAAAATACCTTTTGTTATTCTAGCTATCGTGTCATTATTTTTGGATTAAATCTAGTTTAAGATTTTCTGTATTATCCCTTTTTCGTTTACATTTTTTCGTGTCAATTTGCTGTGTTTCAGTAGGTTTTAATAGATTTTTCACGCTGTCGTCCTATTTATTTTTACAGTTGATGCTGTAATAAAAGTAAATCAAATAAAAATAGTTATTTTTGCCTAAAATGTGCTGAGTAATTAAGGATTGACTGATAGTATTCACTTTTCTAAAGTATTTTAATGTGTTACAGTAACAATTAGAATATAAAAGTTGAGACATATTTTCATTCATTCATTTTAAGGAACGAACTTATTCATCCGTAACTGGTCTCAATTTGATTTCTGAACATTTGAAGCACACGTGATAAATATTTTATTGTTATGGAAGTGTAATTTAAATATTTAAAGAAGTATGTACGTGTAAAGAATTTATCTTACATTTTTACACATGTTTATCTATTTCTTTAAAATTCTAATAGTGATTTAAAAAGAGATTTTTTAAAAATATTTTAATATGTTTGTTTCAGCTATAATTTGTCTGCTTCCAACATTAATTTCAATATTTTTGTATTTCTTACATCTCGATTAATATTCTGTGTAAATTTAGATTTTGTATTGAAATATAAATTTTGTGTCTCAAAAGGAAAAACTTGTTCTTAATTAGCTAATATGTCCATGTGGATAGAGCTTTATTTTTTTACAATTCTCATAATTATTCAAGTTTTTAATACTGTAATTGAACATAATAAATCGCTTCAGGAGATGCATCAATCTTAAACAAATTTAAAGGAAAGATTTTTGATTTTTCGTCTTATATCTTACTAATTATTATGGTAAACGCATAGAATTCTCAGCATTTGTTTTATATCAATACTGAGCAAGCGAGGATGTGTGTTACCTGCAATTACACAAGAACTCTCGTTGGACCTCTAAAGACTGATGCCAATATTTTCAATCAAATATCAACAAAATTGCTTTTAGTGATGAAGAGATATTTATGTTACCAAAAAGACACTTACCAAAAATATATTTCAGATTATTTAAAGTATTAGTTTTTAAAAGTATTTTGAACTGTAGAATTTTTTATTTGTATTCTGAGAACAGAAATTTAAGACTCAAGCAAAATAAAAAGACAAATCACATCTTTGTGTTACATCTTCATATTTTATCATTTTGATTAAATAATGATGTATTTTCCACACCCTCTCTTCTCCGACCACATACACTAAATAAAAATGCAGAAGTGTATGTATGTGCACTGGGTATCTGAACCCCAAATAAATTAAAAGTGTTTCGTTCTGAAAAATATACTGAGAGAAATATGCGGAAATGCATATTATTGGGGGTCTAGAACATCTTTAAGACAGCTACTGAATATCTGATAAGTTTATTTCTATTGGGTAATTTTATGTGAAATGCTTTTTATAAAGCGGGGGCCTCAGAAGCCCGGAACATATCCTCGCTGGTTAATTAGGTGTGCTGAATTTATTTTGCTAGGTTTTATATAATCGTATAAATACAGCTTTTATATAAGCATAAAGCGAGAATTTATCATATACATTTTAAAATTTTTTCATACACTGTTCTCCGGCTCACAAATAAAAGTGAGTTCATTATGAATTACTGTATTTTTTAACAATATTATTGTATGATTTTTCATCTTGTAACAATAAGTTGCATTCGGTTCAGCTTTTTTTTATTTCTTCCTGTCAGTCATCGTCAAACACATACCGGAACAGTACCGGTTTGAACTATAGAGAAACTCCGGACTTCTCCCAACCAATAGAAGGTCCTTTGGTTTTTGGAAATTTCTGACCTCCCGCCGTTCTTTAGTGGACCTCTGTTGTTTTTTCTCCTCGAGGTAGTCTCATTTTTTTAGAGGGCAAGGTTGTGACCAGATTAGAGTAGAAGGTGAACGCTGCTGGCATCTGCGGCTTGCGGGTTAGACCTTTGTGATAAGGCGATTAGATGTTATAAATTTGATTCATTCATACATGAAGTAAAATGTTCGGGATCTAAATCTGACCTCATCACATCGTTGTAACAGATAGAGGATCATAAATCTCGATAAAAAGGATATTGTAGTCTCGTACGTTGTCTCGGGCGTGCTATAGTAGATTAGAATCCCTTTACTTGACATTAAATAGAATGTACCTTTGTGGAGTATTTATGAGTCCCTAAGGGATAGTGCCTAATTAGAAAAAGTTGTTCACGTTGTTCTCAGTTTGGTCAGACCAATGAAATTCTGGCAACTATGTTTGGAAGACAAGGAGGAGGGGACAAAGTTTGAGATAATAAAATATGAAAAATCTAAAAAGTGAGGAGATGGATTAAGGATAGATTGGTTCGGAGGTCAAAAAAGAAGGTGCTTGATAGTCCAGACTAGAGAGTCCAGCCAATCTTTAAGTGTTCCTGCACAAAGTAGTACTAAAGACACAGGAGAAGCTGACATGTCTGTAACAGATCAATGAATGATGTATAATTCCCTCTCCTGATCAGCCATTGATACCCTTCAACCAAAGTGTTCCAACATTTTGAACTCACAAAGGTACCTATTTATTACATTTTGAAATCGAGATTAGGTCCTCTCTCACTTACAATATTTGCTTAAGTGTATAAAAATTATGAATTTTTGTATATTAACTAAGCTTACTTAAGAAAATTAGCATCATTTTGGTTTTGTAAATAGATGTATAAAATATTTTATAATAATTTACTATTTTTTATTATAGTAAGCTAGTCTCGGTTGCTATCATTTTAGCGGTTAGTTTATTTTCACATTTATGTCTGTAGTTTCTCAGATGTGGTTAAATCTTAGTACAAAAATATTTAACACCGCAATTATAAATCCCACTATACATTTGATCAAGGTTTTTACTCAAATATATAACGAGGACTACACGACAACCTTTTGAGGAAAATCATCGCCATATTGTTTTTTAGGGACGGCGCCGACTCGAGAGCAGTCTTCGATATCTACAAATGATTGATTACAGTTGTATTCCTTAGGCATTTATTTAATTGTATAAATTCATTTAATTAAGAAATATTTTCCACCTGTTTATTAATGAGTATTAATTTCTTCTTTCTCAAACACTAGGCCAACGTAATTTTATTTTTACACAACTATTTATATTTTTAAAGTCTAGCAGAAATATGACACCAAATATTTTTATAAAAAAATAATGCTTAAAAATTCCATTTAAAAAAACTCTAAATACTAAATTAAAGCAAAAAAAATGAAAAAATGAGGTGGCTTTTCACTGTAAGTCTGTGATGAATTAACTGTAAAAATTTGAAACCAACATGTGCAATAATTTTATATTTACAGTACGCCCAATTTGAAAAATAACCACTTTTAGTAAAAATGAATTAAATTTTTTATAAGATCTGTGGTAGCTCAGTCGGCTAAGACAGCTCTCTTGTAACTGGATGGGGGAGTTGCGGATTCGGAGCTCGAGTCGGCCGTAGATCCGCCTTGTTCGTTAAAGGTGGCTGGGGCACGTAAAAAATGTTCGTGGTGTCACAATATCCTTCAAAAATCTCAATCGATACATCTGAGGGTGGCAGGTCAAGCCTGTGGGTCTTCTGCTTGGTCCCTGCTTCAAAATTACGAGGACCCACTTGAGCAAGAAGTCGTACATTCACCCTTGAGGTGCTCCTTAAAACGCAAAGCTCACCTCTTTGATTTAATTCGCTTAGCGTAAGGCTCAGTCGGGCTTGGTTTGACCAATTGACACAAGACAACATAAAAAAAATTCTAAAGTTTCCTTTAAAGCTGTGGTATTTAATGCAAAGGTTTAATAGTTTTACTGTTCTCTTTCGAATATTTTAATGGGTTTTGTTTCATACGAGTAAGAAATGTACAGAATTTATAAATATAAAAATCAGAAAATAAATATTTTCAAGTTTTAAAGATGATATGTCCCCTGAAAAATTATTATATTACAGACTTTTGGAATTCTGAACTAGTATTAAGTTTTAGGTTATATTTTGTTTGAGTAACTGATATTTCTTTTGTTGCTATTTTTAATTAATAACTTATAAACATCGAAAACATCGAGTACACATCATCATAGAGCTTAGAACTCCTTTATTTAACATCACAACAACATTACTAACATTTTACTACTGTTGCCAACGGGTAACAACAAATACACTGTTGCCAAAAGGTAATAACAAATAACACATGATACTATTAAAGATTTTAGATGCTTACACTTCGTCCATCTTGACATTATAGTTCATAACCATCGATGTCGTCAATCTCAACATCTTCCTCCATGTCCAAGAGATAATACAATTTCATCTGGGAGGCGTGAACGGTGGTTTTATATTTTTCCCTACGCCTACGTCCTTGACCTGAGCTACGGAGATTACTTACCTGATAAGTATCTGATGGTAATACAGCTTGAACTACCAGTGGTCCACGATAGCGCACTTGTTCCGATCTGCTCTGGTAAATGTTTTATAAGAACAAAATCACCTACATTGTATTTTAAGGCATCACAATGACATTTATCATAATATTTCTTCACTTTGACTTGCGATTTACAAATACGTTGTTTTGCTCATCCTTGGGGAATTCTCAGGTTGCAATATTTGCCTTCTTCTGGTAATAAGTCTACTGGGAAATCATTCGTTATTTCAGGAATTGCCAAAAGGTAATAACAAATAACACATGATACTATTAAAGATTTTAGATGCTTACAAACTGTTTAGCATACTTTCCGGTATCATTGTTCTTTGGTAGCGGAGAGAAACTTACCTATTAATAACAGTAGTAGATATTGCAGATTCAGCGTAATTATAATTCAAGGTAAATTAAAATTTGAGAGCAAATCTCTTTTTTATAGTTACAAATGAAACGCTACACTTGTTATATTTATAGCAGTTGGAAGCTTTGAAATTGTCATATATGACTTCCGCATCACCTACTTTACGTAATTAACGAAAAATTAAAGTTGAAAACAACAAAGAAAAATCCTAGAAAGTCCAAAATATTTAGCTGCACGTAAGTGATAAGAGAGTGTACTACAAGTATTCATTAAATTAATTCTAAATGTAGCAAATTTAAACAGCACTTTTGATGGAGATACATTGTAATGTGAGACATGACAAAAATTTGTATAAAATTTGACGTTTATAGTTATTTTTATTCAGCATACAATGAAGTATTCATAATTAAATAATTTTGAAATATTTTGACAATGACTTTATTTCAGAACAATATGCTTGAATATTATGAGGAAATGCTCATAGTTTATCTTTTAGTATTTCTAGACAATGTATCTAAACTATTATGCATTTCCCTATATGTTC
This sequence comes from Pardosa pseudoannulata, assembly GCA_032207245.1. NCBI lineage: Eukaryota > Metazoa > Arthropoda > Arachnida > Araneae > Lycosidae > Pardosa > Pardosa pseudoannulata. The sequence goes on from CM063505.1 coordinate 193,958,050, forward strand.
GCCATCGAAATCTTCATCTAATTATACCTTTATTTTGAGAATCGAAAGGGTGGCAGAAACGTGAAGACTCTTCTTTAAAATTTCTCGTATGGCATTTGTTCTCTTTTAGATCAAGGGCAGGCATGCCGTCAAACTAACACATATCTCGGATTCGGAGATAAAGTTTTAGGAAGATAAAGTTTCGAATGAAACAAACATCAGACGGAATTTGATGCAGCTGTTTCGAATGAACTTTTGACGAAGAGAATATTTTTAGGAGAATTTCTTATGTTCTATGCTGAAGAATATTTTATTTTTTGAAAAATATACAGTTTAATATTGTATTTCTTAGATTATATATTCCCATACTTAATGTTATCAAGAAATACGTCTTCTAATTTTGAAGGCAGTAGAATGCATTCTATTGATAAAATTGAAATAATACACTTGTCAATTATTTAAAGTTAGTACAAAAATTATTTTATAGGTGGCACTGCAATGTACATAATAATACTATTTTGTAGCAGTAACCCACTTCGTATCCCATACAAAGAAAATCTAAAATTTAACGGAATTCGACTGGTTTTCTTTAACTATTTTACCAGTAGTGATTTTTATTGAAACGTAGGCATGATGGACAAAGAAGTAAATAATGTGTTGTGAAATCCGGTCATTTTTAAACAAACAATAATGCTAATAAGTATGTTTGGTAATGAAAATGTTGTTTTATATATTTAGTATAGGCTTGCAACCATATATATGATGGCGCCATCAATTGGCGACTTTTCGCACTACTTTTTTTTATATGAACTTTACCGAACAATAATGTTAATAAATATATTCGGTAATGAAAATGTTGTTTCATATATTTAGTATATGCTTGCAACCATATCTATGATGGCGCCATCAATTGGCGACTTTTTGCACTATTTTGTTTTATTTAATAGATGCCAAGCATGCCATCATTTGAATTCTATGCATTTCCCGTTTCATCTCATTTGCAATAGACTGTAGAGACTTGTGAAATAAGAAACCTACTTCTTCTTAATTAGGTATTAATACAAACATAAAAGATACACAGAAGCACACTGATACACATTTACTGAAACAACATGCAGGACTTTCAGTATAGGGTTAATCTTAAACATTGACTGTAATTTTATTAAACATGCAGTTGTTTTAATTAATGATCTGGAACAATAATTCTAAATAATCGTATGTCATTACACTGTACTTAAATTATATAATTAAAAAGTAATTTGTGTATATTTCTAAATTAAAATTTCATAAAGTACGGCACAAAAAAAATTCACAAAGTGTTCTTATCAACGAAAGTCGTGTTTAGAGAGTAGTAATAAAAATAAGATTAGTAGTGCTTTTTTTTTTATTTTGTTTCTTTAATTCTGAGAAATATCAACGCAGAGCCAAATTGTTTGTTGCCAGAATGATGAAATTTAAATATAGATAACTATTTCCATGTAGAAATCTGAACGAAAATGATTTTTTTTTATTTTACATATAATATTGCATACAAAATATATTACTAAATTTATAGTAATGTAGCAAATACTTCATATAATTTGCTGGATCAATAATATGTTGGACAATGCAAAACTTATATTATAATCCCTTTTTTATTTCAGTTACGACACTTAACTATATAATTTTTTATGATACAATTATTTGTGCTGTAACATTGATAAAGAGACACATAAAAGGATGTCACACAAAGAATGATTTTACAATTCTTAACGACACCTTTGCTTGTCCAAAGAATTAAGGGTGGATTTTTACTGAGTGGGTGCTAATTACGACATATTAACTGGGACGAAACGATAAGAAGGTGGAGAAGTCTTTTGTCCCGAATTCCAGACTCATTTTCGTAAACTTTTTCTTAGAAAAGCAATTTATAACAGTCTAATCGAGGCCACAGCATCTATACGGATATTTAGTTAATCTATTCACTTTGTAAGGTCTTAAGTTAAATTATACGGCGCTTTCAATTTTCGATAGGGAAATAATTAATCCAGAGATAAGTACATATAAAATATATCTATATATTGCATAAAATAGTGATTTCTTCTTACACTCTCATGCATGTATAGTTATGCGAAAAAGCAGTAATATAAACATGCATACATGCTAATGACTTCCAAATGAATAAATACATTATTTTCCATAATTTTAATAACGTATAGTACTAGGAAATACTCCTATTTAGAGAGCGAAATACCTTTAGATTTCTAGGGAAAAAAAATAGCTCTTATTTCAGTGTAATTGTCATAAGATCTTGCTGACTCATACTGCTCTTTAACTTCCAGAGGGATATTTATTTCCCACAACTTGCATTTCTTAACAGCTTGACATTTTATAATTATAAAATAATAAAATCCCTTTAGAAAATACAGGAATTTTGTTTATGAAAAAATGTAAATATACTTGTTAATTACTCATACAAGATTCTTTCTAAGACAACTACCCTCCTGAAATATAAGATTTACTAATGCTTAAAAGTTTTATTAGGTACATATATACGATAACTTATCTTCGGTGTTAATTAACTGCAATCTGAAGCAAATTCAGATATGAGGTGAAACACCTAATATTAACTTCTTGCCAGGTAATTTACAAATAGAAACATGGCATACTTGGCCTATTCAACTTCACCTTAAAATATCTTCCATTGTAAAGCAGTTTATGTTCAATAAAAGTGCATATATATATATATATATATATATATATATATATATATATATATATATATATATATATATATTAATTTGATAACTTCTGATCATAAATTACACTGGGGTTTGTTCGGTAATTCTGATTTTTCCCTCCAGATACGCTATAGACTTAATGAAGACTATGTCTGTACTTCTTTGGCGAATAGTAAACCCGTTCTCTTTGAACATGGGTACTTTTATCACGTGATCAAATGTGCTTAGAAATTATTCATAGATTTTTTATCTGAGAAATCCCTACTATTTAAACTACTACTATTTAACTTTAAAATTTCCTTAAAAACCTCCTCTCTCTTTTTCTAATACCTTAAAATATTTTTCCCAGCCTCTAAACGCCTTAATCAAAGCAGTGTCCTGCACTTAAAATTCTTTCGAAATATTTCCCAAAGCTGCCTGTCTTATAGATGTAAATTTTCTGTCTATTCAAGTTTTCCAGCTGTCACCAGCAAATGGCTCCACGTTTTTTCTGATCTTAACAGTTTAATACACTGACTAAGTTTCTTGTCAATTGGGAGAATTATTTCTGTCTTCTCACTTAGAAGCACTTCTGTTCCAGCAGAGTGATTTTTGTGTCTTTCTTTTGTTTATTGTTGACTAGTAAAGATGTCCGTTTTTACATCTATACAATAAAGGTTTACTTAGACTTATGCCGTTTCTACAATGTCGGCCGACTGCATCGTTATTACTGTTAGCTGATTAGGCTTTTCCTTGTACAGAATTATTTAACTTCTGAAAATACATACATACTAACATACATACATACATACATACATACATAAATATATATATATATATATATATATATATATATATATATATATATATATATATAGTGTATATATATATATATATATATATATATATATATATATATATATATATATATATATATATATATATGTGTGTGTGTGTGTGTGTGTGTGTGTGTATGCATGTATCTATGTATCTATGTGTGTCTACATAGATAAAACTGAGAGATAAGTAGGTTATATTATAAACTGTGTTTCTACTATTTTAGACTTACAGGAAATTTTCCCCTAAGTCTTGTCTCAAGGTAGTTCATGTTAGTCGGATGGAATTGATACATGGGTGATCAGATAAGCATACGAATGGCTGAGATAAATCTCTTTTCACCACACGATTCATCCGATTTCCATTTCGCCCATAGTCATAAATCCCATTCTAGATAACATCTGTGTGTTAGAGTTCAAGGCTAGTAACTTATCCTCTACAATTTTTTCCTTATTTGATACCAAACAATTTTTATATCCTGGTGCATTTCCAAAAAAAAAAGTTTCATCGTATCTATGAAGTAGTTGTTTTATTATTATTGTTTTACGAGGCTTACATTCTGTTAAAATTTTAGTAAATGAAATGGAGTTACAACTCAAATATTTTACTCATAAATATTTTATTAATTCATAGATTTTTAATTATGAAATTCAACATCATTTTAATGTGTAATTTAGATACTTAGCTGTGATATGTTTTTTTAAATTTTATGTTTTGTATATGGCATTCATCACTTATTATTAGAAATTTTTTCTACTGCAGTTTAGGAATTATGAACCCATGGAAGAAGACCTGATAATTTTACCTTTATTACAACAGTCTGTTAACGATTCATATATATATATATATATATATAATATATATATATATATATATATATATATATATATATATATATATATATATATATATATATATATATATATATATATATATATATATATATATATATATATATATATATATACATTTGTTAATTTGTATTATTAAAGGAATTAAAATATGTGTATTATTCTATAAACATAAAATTTTTACTTTTATCACTTTTATTTATTTATTTATTTAATACTAATAATTTCTATTTAGCCACATATATGATTATTAGATTTCAAAATAGTATGATATGAGAATTCTATATTAAACAAAGATATATTTATGAATTATTTATGTTCTTATTATATATATATATATTTATGTTATATTATATATATATATATATATATATATATATATATATATATATATATTTATATGTATTTATATATATATGTATTATATATATATATATGTGTATATATATAGTCTGTATATATATATATATATATATATATATATATATATATATATATATATATATATATATATATATATATATATATATATATATATATATATATACATTTATTTATTTGTATTATTAAGGGAATTAAATAGTGTATTATTCTATAAACATAAAATTTTTATTTTTATCAATTTTATTTATTATTTATTTATTTATTTATTTATTATTAATAATTTTTATTTAGCCACATATATGATTATGCAATAGAGTATGCAAAGAAAAATTACATGTCTCCGTAATTTCAAATATATGAGAATTCTACATAAAATAGGATATATTTATGAATTATTTATGCTATTATGGTTAATTTAACCTATATAATATTTAGGAGGTATGTACTATATTTAATTCTTAACAATTTAACTAGATCATTGCATTTTTTATACTTATTTTTTAAATTATTTACCCCTTTATTTGACATAGATTTAGTCATTATGACTATTTTGTTACTTGGAGTAGTGAGGTAATATATTAATATTAAAACATATTTTTATATCTGGCTCAATTTTGATTTAGTGTTTTCATGTGATACTTCTTCACCTTTTACTCGCTCTATATTATATAACGTATTACTACTAAATTGTGTTATTTTTGAGACGGAAATTTATTGGATTTTTTTCTTCATCTGGTTTAGAAGTTTAATACATAGTGTGTTACTTTTTAAAAATACTTCATAGCTAATTATTTTTTTAAACTTAAAACATAAGATTACATAATTTTATTAAGAGTGTTTTTCTAGAAAATAAGTGTTGAGGTTTAAATTTGAAAATCAAATTTTTTTTAGTTGTAAGTAACTTAGAATATCAGTTCGCTATTGAAATATTGAAAATTTTTTTTATTGAACAAATTTTTGATAGATATCTTAATCAGACAAGCCGGTGTAATGAATTCACAGGTTTCCTTTACGCAGTACAAGAAATGTGATATCCACAGCAATTGAAGTTTCATGTCTGTTGCATCCCTTTCCCCAAATGATTAAAATTTCATTGTAGAACATCAATGAGAACATCGATGTCGATACATCGATGAGAACATCGATGTCGATGAATTTCCAATTGGCATCCTTTGCATTATCTATACACACAAAAAAGAAATTTTTTTCTATTATGCTTCGACTTAATGAAACGATACCTACTGCTTAAAGAAAATTTTAAACGACTACGAACATCCATGCCACAGTGGGTTTCGAACCTTCAAACTCCAGCACTGCAGATAAGTGTCCTGACCATTCGGTTATTTTTCTGCACTACGCGAATGTAAAAATATATAATTTAATTATTTTAATGCTCTTTCAAAAACTTTTTCTATAATTAATAAAACGAAAATGTTTACAAAGACATTTTCTGAACATCTTTTTACACACAGATATGTATTTATTCATATATATATATATATATATATATATATATATATATATATATATATATATATATATATATATAAGCATTGCTATTTGTAAAGTAAAAAAAAAGTTCTGATTTAAAGAAATGAATGTAATGTTTCAGTTATATAAAAATATTTAATATTGTGTAACGAAGTTAATAAATTGTAGAACTAGTTATTCACACTAATTCATATTTTTTCTATAAATAAATATTTTTTTTAAAATAGGAATTATAATGATTTATCTTTATATATATGTATATATATATATATATATATATATATTATATATATATATATATATATATATATATATATATATATATATATATATATATATATATGTGTGTGTGTGTGTATATATGTGTATATAAGTATGTATGTATAAATGTATGTATATATATATATATGTGTATATATGTATATATATATGTGTATATATATATATGTATGTATATATATATATATGTATATATATATATATATGTATATATATATATATATATTATATATATATATATATATATATATATATATATATATATATATATATATATATATATATTATATATATATATATATATATTGTCGCGTAGATGCAATGAACTGAACTTGGTGAAATGACTGATAAACTCTCAAGACCAGTTTAAGATTTTTATTACCTTGCAACTGAAGGAAATCCTACTTATATACACTTTTCGAACCTTCCAGACTTGGAAGGCCCGCAGAAAATTAGGAACTAAATTTACATAAATTTGCATAATGAAATTAAATTAACATAAATTAAATCTAGGTTAAAATCAATTTTTAAATGCAGTTTGCCTCGCCTGTTTTCGAACCCGGAACCTCCCGTTCACGAGTCCGCCGCTTTACCGACTCAGCCACGGCGTCCTTGCCGAAAGGAACGATTTTCGCTACAATATACATATATATATATATATATATATATATATATATATATATATATATATTATATATATATATATATATATATATATATATATATATATATATATATATTATATATATATATATATATATATATATATATATATATATATATATATATATATATATATATATATATATATATATATATATATATATAAGCATTGCTATTTGTAAATTAAAAAAAGTTCTGATTTAAAGAAATGAATGTAGTGTTTCAGTTATATAAAAATATTTATTATTGTGTAACGAAGTTAATAAATTGTAGAACTAGTTATTCACACTAATTCATATTTTTTCTATAAATAAATATTTTTTTTAAAATAGGAATTATAATGATTTATCTTTATATATATATATGTATATATATATAAATATATATATATGTGTGTGTGTGTGTGTATATGTGTATATATGTATGTATGTATAAATGTATGTATATATATATATATATATATATATATATATATATATATATATATATATATATATATATATATATATATATATATGTATTATATATATATATATATATATATATATATATATATATATATATATATATATATATATATATATATATATATATATATATATATATATATATATATATATATATATATATATATATATATATATATATATATATATATATATATATATATATATATATATATATATATATATATATATAACATTACAGTGCATAGAACTATACTTAATTCGACTACAAAGTGCCTGTGTTTACCTATACAGGTTTATAGAAGGAAATGTGGAATATGACTTTGGAAATATATAATGACTCTTTTTCCCTACAAACAAGGGAAAATGACCACGACAGCTTAAATTATGTATTTACGTTAAATAATTTTATTGAAAAATGAAAGGAAAAACTGTATACACAAAACAATGCCAACAATCAATGTTAAACAACTCGAGATAAATATAAAATTATTTAAGATTCATAAAACGTAGCTAAGTATAATTTGAGTTTTCACTTGAAAATTATTTTTCTAGATTTATATTTCGGATCCATAATCATTCTTTATCTGTAACTTGCTTCAATGTTTTGCAATCTGAAGATGACTTTTAATGAAATATTATAATAAATGTAATAA
>CM063505.1:193971355-193973855 GCA_032207245.1 Pardosa pseudoannulata
TGGTTTCTTCTTAGTCTTAAGTACATCTTTAAACATCGTGTAGAAAAACAGTAGTCTGTAGTGCTCAAAGAAAACCAAAAAACCTAAAGTAAAAACTGTAAATCTGTTGCATTTCAATTTACAAACTGAAACCTGTGCTTTCATTGAGCAGTCTGAAGTTGTGTGAGTCCATACATATACGGGTTCTACAGTTAATCCTACTTAATCCTTTAGGGTGTTGATCCTACTTAAAACAAATTAAACCCTCCGAGTGGAACACACCGTTTAAAAAAGTATCCGCAGGTTTTCCTAAAGGTTTATTGTGTCAATAGCCAAAGCGTTCTATGATTTTTTACTTCATCCTTTGTCGACTAGAATGGTATACGGGAAACCCACCCTCTTTACTGTTTATTTACTTCCGGTTATAAATAGATATATAAAGAGATATTATAGATTATTAATTTTTAATACACATAAAGCTCATTAACTCTCGAAGATCATCCCATAAGAAATAATGGATTCTAAAAGTACAAATAAAAATATTCTTTAAGAAAATTATTTATATTTTTTTACGAAAGTTATCCAAGATATTTAAGTGGTGCAATTAGAGATACATCTGTTACAAAGCCATATAAAGCTATCAACGTCTTTGTGCCTCAGGAGTAGGGGGTGCATCCCTCAATAAATGTCAGTCAAAGAGGGATGCAGTTTCTAAACAATCAACCGTACCGTCCTACCTCAAATTCTGGCGGAAATGCACATTACATTTCGCAACATTTTTGGGGGTCAAAAGTTGTAAGTGACAACCGCTTTGAAGATATCATCGGTTTGGAGGAATTGTACGTGCGAACCGCTTAGAGCGTTAAAAAAGGAGTAAAATTAATATAGTTAATAAATATAATCCATTCCGTTTTTATAACATTCAAACACTATGATAATCAAAATATCAGCTACTTCCGAAAAACGGTCATATTTGTGTAGTATTAAAAAGGACAAAGGAATTTACGCGAATTTTTTTACTAGGTCTACATAAAATACCGTACAGATATATTTCCGTTAGAAACCCAGAGTCCGTAAACAAAGAACTAAATCAATTGATAAAACGATTTTTTTAAGTAAGGAAAGATGTTTTGGGTCTAAGTGGCAGAATCTCTATCTGGAGAGCGTGATCACTCTGAACTATAAATAACACAAATAACATTGGGTTAGCCATACATTTATATCTATTTAACAGAGCAGTTGAAAACATCCAGTCATTAATAAATGAGTCTTCCGCTACTTATTCTGATATCACAAATATAAATTGAAGCAATATTTCACTGAGTGAGAGAATAATGGGATTCATTTTTTACTGAGACGTAAAACTCTTTCCCATGGACAATGACTGATGGTAAATGTTATCCATTGCTGGGAAAAAAGAATTAAACTATAGAAAATCTTTCAATTTGCAATGGGTTATTTTTAGAGTACAAACACATTAATTCAGTAATTTATAATTTATTGCGAAAGCAAATATATTTATTATCCCGATGCTATTTGAAGAATAGTTTCATGTTAAAGCAAATTAGAATCAATTGAGAGAGAATCGCAATGTGTATCTCTACCAGTACTAAATGATATCCTGCCAACGTTTGTAAATATGAGATGTTATCAGCCTATTGATTGGAAAGGGTTATTTCTTACTGCTCAAAGCAATTCAAATTGTAAGAATCGTAAATATAGACAGTATATTATAGGTTGTTTAAATATGTAAGATGAATATTTTTAACGGAGCGTACTGCTTTCTTAAGCACACGATAAGGAACGCAGAGGATTTTGCTGCTGGAGCCCCATATAGACGACTACCACATTTCCCAAGAACAACAAAAACAAACAAAATGGTTTCCTATAATTTCGAAGCAGGGACCAACTAGAAGACAAGCAGACCTGGCTTATTCTTGTCTGGGATTTTGGTGCATATTTCAACTACGAACTTGTTTTACTTATCTCAGCCCCACGAATGTACACATATGTAAGATTCTTGTTGTTGTTGCATATGGCAATTTTTCAAACTAAGGGCGATTGAGCCAGAGGCTACTGGTATTAAGGCAAAGGGCTGTAGTGGTGTTTCCACCATTATAATGCTACTACTGTAGCGAATCATAAAACAAACTCCAAAAAAGTAAGCTTGCGTTAAAATTCTTTTAATACGAGACTGACGTGTATAATTAAAATAATAATAGTAACGAAAGAAACAAAGCAAATAAGGGCAGATACAATGCTTGCAGCATGCAATTGAAGCATCATCCGGTGAACGTTCTTGTCAAGCAAGCTGGATCTCACAGTCAAATCAGAAATGCTTCCGAGGGCGAAATACGCCTGATTCCACAGCCGCGTGAGAATGTTCTCCTCTTGAGAAACGACCTAGTTACGATGCGCCTTGCACTCCTCTTTCTTTCTCGCCTGGCTGCAACTTATAAGGTCGCTGACAAGTACGCATCTGCGCACGCAGATCTTCTGCCGCTTGTCAAAACTTTGAATA
>CM063505.1:193983855-194013855 GCA_032207245.1 Pardosa pseudoannulata
TAGTAAAAATATATTTCTGACTAGCGAAAGTAACAACTCAGTGAAACAGTAAAATTTCAAAAATGTGTTTGGTTCATAAACGATGCGGCCGACTTGTAGATGTCCAGTTTAAATATACTACAATGTTCTAGATACCGCAGATGTAAATGCCAGAATAATTTAAACCAGGGATGGGTAAACTAAGTCTCGCCGGAAGATTTATCCGGACGCCGGATGGAACTTTAAGTTGCTGTTATGAGGCAAATTAAAAGAAATACATATTTATACATTATACATGCATCTCCTTTTTCATTTTGTTTTATATTATATCCCAAATGTATTATCTCAAGTCCAGAAGATCAGTGCTATGTTTGCTTCTTATATATGTCAACAAGTGCTAGAAATTAACCTTAGAAATAATGTCAGAAGTAGATTGACAAATGAGCCTTTATGCTCGTTCCTTAAAATCGGTACATCTCACTTTGAACCTCAAGGTAAGGAACTTTTAAATATGAAATTGCAATTTTGTTCATTTCATTAGAATATTTAAATGGTAATACTTGTATATTGTTTTTAAAATTTTGAAAAAATTTATCTTGTCCCGCCAATTTTTTTTTTTCGATTTTTGGCCATCGACCGAAAAAGTTTTGCCCACTCCTGGTTTATACCCTCCACCATTTCACAAACATTTAAAAGTTAATTTTATTTTTATACTTTGCTATTTAAGTGGAATTGCTATATTGTTTCAATGGACTACCTTTATGTCTTCTTAGCGCTTCTGAATGAGTTAATAAAAAGCTCTGTCAATATTATTCGTACCAAAACGAAGCAAAATAAAGTTCCCCCCATGCTATAAATGCAAACGCATTTCAGGAAGATTACAAGAAATGCATATTAAGAACTAAGCAAATCCAAAATGAATGTACAAAATTTTTTAAATGAGTTATTTTAACTTTTTATAATAAATTTTGCATTTAAAATAAAAAAAATTTTAAACTAAACTTCAGGAATTTGTAGTGTATGCAATGGTCTTTCGACGTAAGTAAAATTGGGGGTTGTTATATTGTTAAACAATACTAGAGTCTAAGCATATTATTTGGAAAATTAAATACATTTTATAATAAAGTTAAAATATCTATGGACTAATCTCTCAGATAGATTTGTACATCATCTTTGATTTGAACGATTGAATATCTAGAAACATACATAGCAGATATACAAGTTTTAAAAGATAATCGTAAAATAAATGGAGGAGAAAAACAGTAAATGATTTCTTTTTTTTTTTAAACTGAGCAATGATGAAAACTACATTATCTAAGGTTGTGACCGGTGAGATTGCTATTAATCTCATATTTACTTAATCAATGGGTAATATAGGTTAGTAATGACATATTTCTATACAAGCATAAGAATATACCGAAGTCTGATTTTTTATGATTTATATTTCAAAAAAAATTTATTTGTTTTATAATAAATCAGCGAAAGTTCATTTAAAATATTTACATGTGATGTAGAAATTTTAGTCAGAAAATTCAAATGGTCGCCGGTAAGCGTTTTTTTTTTTTTTACCTCGGATGGGATATATTTGCTATATTTTGTTCATTTCTTTTTTTTTTTTTATTTTAAATAAAAATCGTTTTAAAATGTCATATTTTTTTTTTTTGTTTTTTTTTACTTTTTTTTTTATTTTTTTTTTTGTATTTTTATCTTTTTTTTTTTTTTTTCTTTTTTTTTTTTTTTTTTGCTGATCTTTTTTTTTTTAATTTTTTTTTTTTTATTTTTTTTTTTTTTTTTTTTAAATTTTAATTATTTTTTCTTTTTTTTTTTTTTGAATGTTTGTATGTTATTTTTGAATCTTTTCTATTTTTTTTTCTTTAAAATGAAACTTTTAATAAGTTTTAAAGTAACACTTGGAAAAACCTTACCATCTTTCATAAAAGTGGGTAAGGTTGTACTATAATGTCTATATAGCATATAATTGCCTCAATCAACTCATGTCTTCTGCCGTGAAAGAACGTATGTACAGCTTGGTAGGTAAAGGAACGGACTTACTGAATGACATGTTTATTCTGTAAATTCCTTATACGCTTAATTTCCATTAAAAAAGGGTGAATATTGTTAGTATAGCAGCTGCCACTAAGCAAACATTTTGTCAGGTGACAATCTTGATCTAGACAAACAGTAGCGTTTATTTAAAATAAAACCGTCCGGAACATTTATTTTTCCCTGATGTTTTGTGTTGGAAAGTGCTAACATCTTACAAATATCATTGTGCACGTGTAAAAAAAAGGGAAATCAAAAAGTTTAGTAATGACTTTTATAAAAATTATACTGAATGTAAAATAAAATATCTGTTTAACAAATATTCCCTTAAGCATAAGTATTTCACTTTATGTAAAAAAAATAATCAGGAAATACAAACAGCTAAATAGGTTTCATATTTTAAAGGAAAAAATAAAAACTATAATTTTGTTACATTCGTTCGACTAGTCGTTTAAAAGAAACTATAGAACCTAGTTATTAACTTCCTAGTTATAGTTTTTTTTCTCAAAAATTGGTTGCACACCTTTCCTCAGAAAAAGATAAACATTTATTCTGTGAGTTGATATGAACTAATAACATGTTAACTGTCCATAATTTTATAAAAAATAAAGAAATTAAATAATAAAAGTAGTAAATACAAAAATTATACAAAGTTGTCCTGGAACTAAAAATTTAATTAATATTATTTTTTTTATTTAATTTAACCCTCTTTTTATCAGAGCATGCTCACTGCCGTACACTTTATTACAATAATGAGACTGTAAAGGCGTGATATAGCGGTGTATCGTCAAAGAACTTTGCTAAATGGATTGTGTTACAAAAATAATTGTTTTGTACAATGAATTTTCACTTACTATAGTAAAGGAAAATCTACATAAAGTTTTTTCATAAAAGATATCGCCGGAAATAATATTATCACTCTTCTGGCTCGCACTAAACTTTTCTTCGTAGAGATTTCTTGTATACTGTTTTTTATGGCCTCCAGTAATGAAATTTTTTGTACATGCTCACTGGACACACACAGTTTTGGCCTTTGAAGTGCATGTCGTGCACTATAAGAATAGCAGACTGGATTTAAGCTAAAAAGATGATCGCGGAACGACAAAGGGTTTGCCGCTTCTCAGATGTTGCCGCTAAAGCAACCTTAGCTTTGCGGCCGATAATGGTTTAACCTGGACCAATGCAGTTGGTCGAAGATGAGGTCATCGCTAGGTGACCCAATAATAAAATTGTGGGTAAGGCCCGTCTCTTGGAGGCCCCTCCCCTAGACAGAGACGAGGAAGATTTTTTGTTGGAAAGAAGTTAGTTAGCGAGTAACCAGCTAATTCAGAGGTCACCTTGACCTGTCTCTCTACTGGAGAGTTTTATTTGCTATAATTCCAGCTTGGGATCTTTTCTTGTGTAGTAGCCTACATTGGCTAACTCGGAGGTCGCCTCGACCAGCCTCTCTTTTGGAGGTTTCCATTAGCGAAATCCCGTCTTGGGATAAATCTCTTGTGAGATCGAAGTGCTACTCAGTGATTGGGTTTATCGAATTCTCATATAATCCTCTTCAGGATTGTTGTTGTTCTTCAGAGCGAACTGTGTTAGAGCTTTTACGTGTGTTTCACTGAATTAGTGAGAAAGCTACGAATTGTGTCTTCCGTCTACGCACCCATATTTCGGCAGAGTCTGAATTTAGTTAGGTACCCGTCTCTACTCAGGCCTACATGTACTAATCACTTCCTGTGATCAGATTGTTTTTTTATAATTGTGAAATGATGTATATAGCAGAAGTGTAAATAAATATATTAATCCAGGTACATCGGATTCTTCCTTGTGTCTCCTGAAACAGGGACCGGATACGTTACAAGACACTTTCCACAGGTTTTAAACAAATTGTTCATTTTTTTCATACAAAAAGCAATATGATGATGATAATATATTATATTAGAAATCGCAAAAATGTTTATAAATACAAGTAGTATGTACTACATATGAATATTCTTCATTTATATCAATTAGGGAGCAATATGCAAGGTCAGATCAAATAGAAAACTTGTATGAAAAACCCATATATTTCAACATAAGTATTAAAAATATCAAAATATGATAAGTCAAAATTAAAAGTATCATTAATGGCTTAAAGATATTATTATTGACCCCGAAAAACTGTATAACAAAATAACTAAACTAATTAATTAATAATTTATATAGCTAGTTATATGAATAGAATTTCCTTCAATATTTAAAAAAGAGAAATGAAGATGATAAATCATATAAAAACACCGTAACTAGAAAAAGGGCATACAAACTTAAAATACTTTGTAATTAAATATAACAGGAAAGTTAATTATTTTTAATTAATATCTTTTTATAAAACTATTTTATACTTGGATCTTATGAATGGAACACAGCTTTGATGAACTAATTAATTTTAGATTTAATAGAAAAGATGATAAACATAATGAAATTCTAATCAATCTGCATAAAGAACAACACAAAATATAAAATAGTTACTATGTCTATTGCAATTACATTAAAAAATAGATGTAGAATAGGTAACACTCTAATTAAATTTCATATTAATACAATAAATGAAAGCTTTAACGTTATAGATATTAAACTGCATTTTTTAAAATTTCATTAAATAAGTTTCACATAAATAAAATAGTTGAACGCTTATTTATAATAGATATTGAAACTATTTTTTTAATATTTCATATGTATATTAATTCAGCGTTTATCACTTCAAAGTATAATATCTCTAGTATGCTTGAAACTAAAAAAAGTTTTAATACCTTAATAAATATATGATTGCACATTTCTTATACAAAATTTCATAGTAAATTCTTGCAAGGCATATATTAAAGTTCTCTACAGATTATTTAAAAATTTTACTACTGTAATAACCATTGTAAAGAGAAATTTAGTTTCACAGACAGGAACTCACATGGGTGGTTCAAGGCATAGAATTTCATAGTGTAATCTAAAATGTGCGAAAATTACGCTAGAAGAACTATTGGGACATCCACGTTTAAAAGATAGTGTAAGCAGATGTGTAAGATTTAAGATGTATTGATGTGTAATATTTAAGTATGTGTAAAGCTTTTTTCAGCAAAACAACTGTTTAACATATATATGGAAGTTTTTAACCCATAAAAATAATAGCAGAAATGAACTACAATAGTATCAGAACTAAGCATGTAACACTAGAATTATCAGTGACAATTATTGCCCACTCTATGATTGTGACGAAATCAGAAATAAAGATTCTCTGGGAGATATAAGAAAGGACTGTTTCTTAGTTGCATTTAGTTATACAGATTTTAGAAAGAAATACAAGCAGAACTAGAGCATGATATCAGAACGGTATCAGAACTGGTATCAGAACTATTGCATGTAACACTAGAATTATCAGTGACAAATATTGTCCACTCTATGTGACGAAATCAGAAATAAAGATTCCTGAGAGATATAAGAAATGACTATCTTTCGGTTGTATTTAATTATTACAGATGTTAGAGAGAACTCAAAAAAACATTTGCCTGCTCTTATTTCTCATTTACGCCATCCAAATAAATTATAATGTACTGGATCGTGTGGTATCAGTTACCTTGGAGCTATATATCCTTAGCAATACTTAAAAAATAAGAACAGACATAATACTATTCTTATTATTATACGAATTAAAAAACCCTTCAAATAGCTTACATTTCATGAAAAAGATTTGTTTTAAAATTGCAGTGACGATGTACTCGTGGAAAGACATTACCAAACAGGTGGAATGGACCCAACTAGACAAAGGATTATATAAATCAGTTAAAATATGTATATATATATATATATATTATATATATATATTATATATATATATATATATATATATATATATATATATATATATATATATATATATATATATATATATATATATATATATATATATATATATATATATATATATATTATATATATATATATATACATGTCCTTGTGTATCTATAGTAAAAAATTATTTTAAGTATAATTAAATTACTTTTTCCTTTTTTAATTCTCCCGTTTTAATTCACTCTTTTAATGAAGAGAGGGAGAAAATAAAGTCTTAATTTAATTTTAATTATAAATCAGTTAATTATATATGTGTGTGTGTGTATGTATACACACATATATATACATACATACATACATATTATATATATATATATATATATATATATATATATATATATATATATATATAATATATATATATATATATATATATATATATATATATATATATATATATATATATATATATATATATATATATATATATATATATATATATATATATATATATATATATATATATATATATATATATATATATATATATATATATATATATATATATATATATATACTCACGCATGCGCACGCATGTAATAATGTTTTTACCCAACAAAGTAAACAACGTAATTATATCTATCTTAAAATAAGTTTTTGGCGATTCTATCTTTTTCTGTTCTCCTTTTCTGGCAGCCTTGGACAAAATCTTTGTTTTTCTTCTTAAATTGGCTACTTCCAAAAGCCTAAATTGTTGTTGCATAAATGCTTTACATAACTCGTGGTGCGTAAATTACGTGACGATGTCACCTGTCGATTCACAAATGAGACTTCTGATTGGTTGACCCATAAAACTATAAAATCGAGTGTTTTGAGGACAGACGTCTATGAGAGAAGCTGTCTCAATATACTGTTCATTTTTAACTCAATTTTTCTTTATTATTTTAACAATCTTTTAGCCATGACTTCATACTAAACAGATTTTTTCTCTCTGATGTTACAAAGTACCCTTCATATATATATATATATATATATATATATATATATATACATATATATATATATATATATATATATATATATATATATATATATATATATACATATATATTCAAAGTATTTATAATTTATTTGAAGTTTTTTCATAATTATAAAGTATTTTTAAATTGATACAGTGTTTATTAAAATAAAACAAATGGTTTACATATTAAAAGTATCATGAATTTTTTAATGGAGTGCTCATGTGGTTCATTTTTAGCAAACCCACGTTTTTTTGCATTGTCTATGGATCAATACATAACTTTCATTATTTTTAAGTCTATTGTCTTTCGAGAGTGTTACAGATTAACATATCGATTAATACTGTATATAATATGTTCAAATATATTATTTTAACTTTATGTATCTTTTATTCACTGAACCTACAGCTATCGACGCTTTATTCTATGTTCTGTTCTAAAGACATAAAATATTTTATTTTGTCCTGAATCAAAGATTAGTTGTTGCTATGAAGAGCTTTGAGATCGAATGGTTTATGCACTAATATAAATTAAAAGATTTGTGAAATTATTTTTTACATAATTTATTTTTTGTGTGCACACATACAAATTAAATAACTATTTGCAAATATGTCGATGTTAATAATAGTTTATAGTATTTAAATTTCCACTAGGGCATTGTCATTCTCACATTTTTTTTCTCGGGCTCTATGCTGCTACACTGATATTAGGTTATAGAAAAAAGTTATTTCTCTTCAGGAGAAATGACTGTCTTTCAGGCTTATTTAATTAATACAGATGTTAGAGATAACTCAAAGATTCTTTTATTTTCTGTTTTTATTTCTCATTTATGCCACCTAAATAATTTACTAGATTGTGTAAAAGTATTAATCGTGGAGTTAAAACATAAATTATATACGATTTGCATTACATAAATCGATTTACAGACAAAACTACGGGCAACTTTTCTGGGGTAGACCAGCAACAAGTGGTGTTGCCTATATACTACCTGGAACCACTGTTATTTGTCCGCTTTTGCGAACTTTATTTAGATATGATAAAGAATTTGAATAAATGTATACATTTAAATTAATCAAAATACAACGTAATTAAACTATAGAGTTAATTAGAAATAGAGGAACGGCTTAGCTCTACTTCAGTAAATAACTATTAATTGTAACCCATACTAATAACATAACACATCTGTTGGTATGAATTATCTACTTGTTATCAATTCTCAGTTAATTCGGAGCATTTATCAAATGGGAGCTTACTCATTTCTAATATAAACTTACACATGAAAATTGAGTTATTTTATTTAAAGAAAACGATGACACTATTAAAAATTCCGATTGTTCTTAAGAATATTATTTTAATCCAAACGTCTCCTATATTATTAACAGTCATTGTGCAATTAAACTATCATTTGGGCAATGAATAATTATATTCCTATGATATGGTTCACCGAATATTGAAATATAAAACTCATTGAAACTTTAATACTGTAAGTTATCCAATACCTCTTTTTATTTATTTTTTTTATTAAACACTTTAAATTTTCAATTCAGATATATTTTTAATTCTAAATGACTGATGAATTTATTTTTACGACGTTTGATTCATGACTGCAACAATTTAAGTCTAACCAACTTTTGTTCTACATATTAATGACTATAGATACATTTTTAGCCCCTTTCATAGAATGCCTAATGATTCATATATATATATATATATATATATATATATATATATATATATATTATATATATATGTGTGTGTGTGTGTGTGTGTGTGTGTGTGTGTGTATGTTTAAAGAGCTTTTTTTGTATTAGAAATATTTATACAAAGGAAAAGGGAATTTAAATTCTTAAATTTTTAAGACAATTTATGTTTATACTTTCTTTGTTTAATTGTTCAATGTTTTAGAACATAATTTTACATTAAAGTAAAAAATACATCCATAAAGATTTAAAAAAATTGGTACTAAAGAACGTTGATTACCCTAAGTGATTTAGATACTAATTACCTTTTTTGTTTCATGTATACTGTTTTCTACACATCTGTTCTTTTTCCTTTCCCTCATCAGGTGCTTCCTGTCGCCAAAGCTTGATTACGGCTTTCTCTTCCTTCTTTCTGATCGCAATTCAATCTATTCTTTGTGTATAATCTTGTTCTGTACAGTTCCTTCCTTCCCTTTCCTGCTTACTTAGCATTTTTTCTTCCTGCTTATAAACTCTCTTTAATTTTAAAACTCATCGTCTTTTTCTTTTTACTATTTTCTGATTCAATTGTTTTATACAATTTGTGCATTATTACTTAGGCATTCTTTGCTTATTTTATAATGGGTTAAAAGCTCTCTGTGAATTTTAGACACAAAAATAAATAATAATTATGTCAATAGTAGAAAATATGATTATTTCTATAATATATTGTAAGGTAATTGAATTTCTAACACAATGTTTAACTTTTAATTAATATCCTCAGATAGTTTATATATATATATATATATATATATATATATATATATATATATATATATATATATATATATATATATATATATATATATATATATATATATATATATATGTGTGTGTGTGTGTGTGTGTGTGTGTGTAATGTATGTGTTTGTGTTGCTTTCATGTAAATCTATATATAGAGATATATCAATATTAGACATACAATGAAATTCAATAAAATTAAAAACTTAACTAAATGCATTCTTGAATTTCATGATATTTCCCTTAATTTGTGTAAGAAAATATATTTATTTTTAAACCAGATCCATTTAGTATATACTAGGTTAAGAGTTCTGTAATTTTTTTTAAATTTTATAAATTTGATAATAACTTTTCTTCTATAAAAGAACGATTTCGTTTATAGCAAACCATCATTAGTATCCTGATGTACCATTTGTTAAATTCTGAATAACATTACAATACCAAAGTCAAATCAATGTAAAAACTTGATTATGTGAACATGTTACATTAAAATTAAGCAAAAAATTTCATACTTGTGTTTTTAAAATACGTAAATGTATTTATAAGTGTAATAAATAATTTACTGTTTCTAAATTTGAGTTTTAATGAATTAATCAAATGCAATCAATGGAACTTTTAACTTTTGTATAACATATATAATTTATATATTAGTACACAATTTTCTAATTATATAATGTAATACATATATCAATAATTTTTTTGGATTTTTAATATATATTTTTTTTTAAATCGTGAATTGAAATCGTCTCAGAATTGCATACTATTAATGCATTTTCTTATATCTTAAAATTGTATACACAGCTACTACATTTATGAACTTCGTTCTATTCATTTTGTTTCATTCACTGTATTTGGAGATTTCAAAAACACATAAATATAAAAAGTAATTTAACTAATAATAGATTATGTTTTATATATATTACATAAATTATTCATCAAATCAATATGAGTACCATATGCTTAATACTTTAAAACACCATCTTTCGTAAACAAAACCAGAAACAACCGATGGAACAGTAACTCACAAGGTACTAAAAAAATTCTGAAATATCTATTTCAAATTCTTCACGAAGTGGTGATGGCAAATGAAATACAATAAATAAAAAAGAATACCTCAAGATTAATAAGAAATTATAAGAATGTAACTTTCCCATTCGAACTCTCACCTCCTAATACTTCCCAACCATGAAAATTCCTAATAGTACCTACAAGAGGCTCTGTAAAACAAAATGTTGGCATTATTCATGTTACCATGATACCCGCATAGGATTAAAAAGTGAGTTTCTAGAGATGTTCCATTATTTGAACATTGGCATATTACATGATTATTTTTTGCATATTTTTAAAAGCTCATGAAAATGGTTATAAAAGGGACTCGGTGAAACGGCAGTTTTTAAAATGTGACCAGCCAGGTAGTCGTATTATTTGTACAGTAGTCAGGTATAGTTTGATACTGACTTCTCTAATTCTTAAAAGAAGTTCGATTTTTTGACTCTTCATTGAGTCATATGAAGAATATGATATTTTTGGCAAGTTATTTTATTGTCTTAAACAGGACATCGGCATGCGAAAGTTGTACATCACTGGCACATATCTTCGACATCCCATCAGCCTGCTCTTTGACATTTAGTCTACAGTTGTATCGGATGCATTAGAGAACTATCCATATATTTATTGGCTCCAATTTACGGTTGGAGAATAGGTAATTTAATACATCACAGAAAGTTGGATAGATTATTAAGTCAATGCACTACAGAGTACATTTAGAGTCAGAGAGGATGGTATCCTTCAGGAATTTACCACAATCTGGTTCAGGGCAATGCGGATAGCTGAAACCTTTCTGGCTATTCGGTAACATCTAATAGAGAAATGAAATATAAATAAATCCCAAAAGATTCATTCTTCAGTAATACGTTGGTCACTAGAAAACGATCCATCAGTATACGCTTGTAGCCAGTCGAGATCGATTAATCTTTTGTTTATAATCCCCAGGATAAATTCACAAAGTACCTCAGAATGGATATAACGTTATGGAACTGCCAAGTGGAGGTCTATTTTAACCTGTATTTCCTGTATTGGGTAAGGGTTCAATTTTATACATATTCATGAATAAGTCAATACTCTATCACCGAAGTAAATCTGAATTTAAATCATCATCTGAAAGTAAGTAGGTAATATTATAACCAGGAAAGTCATTCATTTTCTGCGATGGGTAAGAAGCCTCCAAAATACATTTCTGGACATTACGCAGTAATGCTCTAAAAGAAATCTGATTATATAATTTTGAATATTTATTATGAATATGTTATTTATTACGTTATTTTATTCTATTAAAAGATAATATTTTCTAAATGTACACAGCTTCATACATAGAAAACAACATTAACGAATAGTAGTAATGTACTATCTAGAAAAAAAAACATGTAACGAAATTAAAAATTGCTGGCAAGGGATTCATGTGCAAATCATTTTAAAAGCATTTCTTATAGCTAAGATCATTTCACAATGTTTTTATAATTCCTTTTAATGCGTTGGAAAAGCGAGTGGAAGTAATTGAATCAGTTAGAATAAGATGTTTTCCTTCTTTTTCTATTCAAATGAACATATTACCTTCTCAACATTTTTTGAAAATATAAGTATAGAAAAAATTTTAAACTCTTAAATCGACAAAAAGTCAATTCAGATAAAAAAGATGTAACATTTCTATGGTTCTTAAAAATTTTTACTACTTGTCTAACTATTAATAAATTTTTTAGATATGTTAGAACATCATACAAAACTACATATAAATTGATTTTTACATTTAATATTAGTTTTAATATCTATTTAATTCTTTAATTTAAAAAAAAAGAGAAATTTCTTTATCCTACTTCTTCTGAAAAGAATAATCAATTGACGAATATTTATTCAAAATTCGGTATTATAAAGGAAATAATTGAAAAATTTTGTGAAATTTTAAAAGCATATAACATAAAAGTACACATTAGAATTTTAAAGAGAACGTTGCTCATTAAAATCTTAAGATCTTCATTATAACAGATTTTTATCAATTCAATTTAAAATAAAATTCTATGTTCTCTTTGACTAGAACTTTTTTTTCTGTTATATAAATTATAATTTCAAACCCTTATACCTTAAAAGTCAAGTGACAAATAAATTTAAATTACCTTTAAGATAGCTTCTGAAATATACATATTATAAAGTAAATCTTTCATATACAATTGAGTTTACTAGAATCATCAGAACACCTGTAGGTATATACTTTTTTATCTGAAATAATCAAATGATATAAATCACACCTGCAGAAAAATCCAAAAACTGTTTATAGCTACCTAATAGCTGTGGGAGACCGGGAAGAAAATTTGATAGTCAATCTAATTTAGTCAAACTAAAAATTAAACAGACTTCTTAAACAGTCTTAAATTGTAAAAAAAAAATGGAATTGTAAAAGTTATCGTTGCAGAGTATCAGCAATGTGTTTTAAATGTAAATGAACATAAACAAACTTTTAAAAATAAAACTAACGTTTAATTTACTTAAAACATAAAAAGAAAAGGTTTAAAGCAAATAAACATGGTATAGAATCCTTTAAACTGTTAAACAATATTACTACTAGTAAAAGAAAAACATTGAAAACGATTACAAAAATTAATACATTTGACCTTCCTAAAACTTAGGCTAACCCAGAATAAGGCACGAGCAGAACCTCATAAAGCGAAGTTGTTTTGCACCCCTCATTACGCAGATCGACTTCTCAAGCCCCAAACAAGTTAAAAAGAACCGCTTAAGTAAGAACTTGTATTATTAAATTCGTTGGGATAAATTTCCCTTACCCAATTAGAAGCTGACTATTTTATGGAGTTGAGAAGTCGGCCTGGCCAAAGGTTAGATTAAGACACGTACTTTTGACTAGTATTTTGTGTATGAGTGAACAAACCGAGGTGTTTCATTTGACAACAAAATTTAATTTTACGAAAGTTTACATAAGTTTTCCATGCAATTTAAAATATAGATTTTTAAGCAAATTTTTATATTTAAATTAAAACAAACATTTTTACATTACTTTTATATACAATTTCAGTCAGCACGGTAAGTCAAAATTATTCATTGATCAACCTTAACTTTTTATAATATTCATAGATTCATATACTCCCAAGAGCCAAAACATTAGGACCAACTGTCAATAACGAGTTGGCCCACCTTTAGCTCGCAACACAGCTTCAACTCACCTTGGCATGGAAGCCACAAGTCCTTAGTAGATGGCCGGAGACAGATTGTACTAGATGTTTAATTAATAGTTAAGCAAATCCGATATATTGCGAATTGGTGGCCTTTGAACTCTGGACTGCCGCATCACGACATCCCAAATGGGTACTATCGGACTGACATCCGGTGAGTTAGTTGGCCAGGATATTAATTGGAATTCAAAATCATGTTCCTGGAACCACTCCAACACAATTTTAGTCTTGTGACACGGGGCAATGCCCTGTTGGAACATTCCATTTCCAGCTGGAAAACAGAGGCCATGTAAGGGTGCAGCTGGTCAGTAATGATGTTCAGATACCCTGTAGCATTCATGGTTTGCTCTATCACAACCACGGGTCCCAGAGACACCTAGAGAACGTCCTCCAAAGCATAATCCAGCCACCACCTGACTATGTATGACGTACTGTACATTGAGGGAGCAGTTGTAAGCCTGGAAAACGACGTATCCTGACACGGCCATCGGCGTGATGAATGACAAACCGTGATTCATCTCACCAGGCAACTCACTCCCACTGATCCCTGGACCACACGCGATGTCCCCGGGCTCAGCGTAGACGTAGTTTGCGATGAAGCTTGGCAAAGGCACACGAGTGGGACGTTTGTTGCGTAGTCCCATATCTCCCAGCAGTTAAATACCACTTCCAAATGATCACGTGCCTTCCAAGTCATCTAAGCGAGTTCATTGAAAAATGTAGGTTTGGTCATAATGATTTGGTTGAGTGTATGTCGTTTGTCATTATCAATTTTTGAAAAAAGGGACATTTTCAATTAACATGATTACTATTTGTATGTTATACAAATTCATTTGTAATTTTTAAGTTTTCAAAAGAATAAGTAACATTTACCACAATTCACAGTTTCGAGTTTCTTTATTACATTTTATATATGTAGGACTGTTATAACATCTGATTCTTTCGTTAAATTTATGAAAACATTATAAATGAAACACATAGAAACCACGCATGCACATTTTTCACTGTCGTCCAAGGAAAACTCTATTTCAAAGGAAACAGATAACTATTTCGGCAAACATGCAATAACACACCTTTTGTCTGAAATCGCACTTGTCTTCAAAGGCACAGGTAACCCCCCCCCCCTACACACACTCACATGTTTAGCCACCTTGTCAAAAAGAATTTCTTTCTATTGTTAGGACTTTACCAAAGTGACCATCAATATCAAGTGCTAATATTATAATCCTTTCAAAGTATTGCAGCTTTATCTATTTATTTGCTTTAGAAGAATTGCTATTCTTATCAGAACGCAAAAGGAAATAATATTTACAATATCATACAATGCTTTCTACATAAATGAAAAATGAACCTTTGAAATATAAATGTTTTAATAATGGAACATAGCTATAAATACGTAAATTTTACCTTTAAAATTTAAAAGTAAAATTTTGATTTTCTTGTATATATTTTAAAGTAAAATTGACATAAAATAGTAAAATTCAATAAATTGTAAAAAATTTAATAATTACCTAAACAAAATAAATTTATTGTAAAAAATACTTTATAATGCCATGTTCAATTCTATGTAAAAGCGATATTGTTAAGATTATTTTAAATGAGAATTGTTATTTTAAAAATCGTGTTCCATTATTGGAACATTGGTGGGTAAACGGTTAATGAAAGTGTAAAGAAATCATGTGGTGTCAGCATTAATTTTTATTTGGAAAATATTTAACGTGGTTGTTAAAGAAAAACTTTGAAAAAAAAACAAATCTAAAGTTTTTTTATGTAATATACTTAAAATTCAATCGATCAACATGTAAGAATTTATAATAAAATCCTATGTTCTACCATCATTACGGTCACAGTTGTTTCTTCTGAGAACTGCTACCGGAAATTTTTCCTAAATAACTGTCCCACCCATCGTAGAAACACCATCCCCTGAAAGAAAATAAATAAAACGATTTGTTTAACACAATCGAAAGCAATTAAGCGAGCAAAATGTTTTTACCGCTTATTTGATAAGCAAACTAATGAATGGGGCTTAATTAGCTTTAATTACTCAATTAATTGCTTTCAGATATTTACTCCAATCTGTGTGACTTAGGTAAATTCGGTAAACTGTGAACAACTAAGTGAAAGAGGATGAAAAAAATTAAAATGGAGTCTTTAGTTTCTAAATATTTTTTTGGAATACAAACATTTGAGGTTGATGAGAATTTCTGGTGTTTAAAATTGCTATACGCTAATCCCACTGGGGCATGGATGTTCGTAAACTTTTGGGTAAGCTTTAAGTAGTAGGTCCAGGTCTTATTAACCCTCTTGTTGCAAAAAAGTAGTCTGTAGCTCCTTAAACCAAACAAAAAAACCCCTCAAAATTGGGAATATGGAAATAAGACATAGTTTGTAAATTTATTTTGCACAGTACTTTTATTACAACAAATTATTTATCTGCAGAAGAGATACACACATTTGAAGAGAGAAAGCTATTATTTATTTTATAGTTTAACCCACGTTCACCACTTTTGGAATCGGTTCTAAACTATATGACTATTACTAATAAGATCTTGTTTAGTTAATTAGACACATGAGGTATTTAAACTAAGTCTGCGATATGTCTACATGGAGTAAATGGTTTATTATATCTTTTAACTTTGTGACCTTAGTATATTTGAGTCAAGAGAAAAACAAAATGTGATGAATGTGGAATAAATACGGAATCGTCAATAAACTATAGGCCCATTCCTACTCAGTTATAGTTTAGCTAACCATAGACATTAAATATTTAAAATAAGCCTCTGTATGTGTATATGGAGTATATGATTTATTATATATGTTAAAACTTTGTGACCTCAGTATATTTGAGTTAAGAGAAAAACAAAATTTGATGATTGTGGAATAAATAAGGAATCGTCACTAAACTATAGGCCCATTTCCACTCAGTTATCGTTTAGCTAAACATAGACATTAAATATTTAAAATAGGCCTCTGTGTATGGAGTAAATGGTTTATTATATATTTTAACGTTGTCACCTCAGTATATTTGAGTCAAGAGAAAAACAAAATTTGATGATTGTGGAATAAATAAGGAATCGTCACTAAACTATAGGCCCATTTCCACTCAGTTATCGTTTAGCTAAACATAGACATTAAATATTTAAAATAGGCCTCTGTGTATAGAGTAAATGATTTATTATATATGTTAAAACTTTGTGACCTCAGTATCTTTGACTTAAGAGAATAACAAAATTTAGTGGCGATTTTCCACTTGATGTAATTCTAACGCGTACACTGTCTACCAATAAGTATTTTGACCCCTGTGCAAATGACGATATCTGCGGTCCTGAGGTACGTCACAGCCTCCGCCGGTATACACCGTGTAGGAAACCGCATGGGAATTAGTCGCATGCAAGATGTCTCATAGTTCAAAGGTCTCTGATTTCGAGAAAGATATAATTATCGGGTATCACAAATGATGCCGATCCTTAAGGGCCATATCTACAGATCTGAAGTACCCAAACTCGAGAGTGGCCTATGTGATTAAGAAGTGGAAGGTGAGAGGTGATTGTCGGAATGTGCCCCGAGTCGGAAGACCAACTAAACTGGGAGATAGAGATCGACAAGAATTGTCCAGAGAAATTCGGAAGAACCGCATCCAACCGATGGCCTTCATCAGCGAGGAGTTTCAACAGGCATCCGGGAGTATTATTTCAAGGAATATCATCCATAAAGAAGCACATCTCCTTGGTTTTTATGGTCGTGCTGCTGCCCATAAACCTTTGATCACAAAGTCCAACCGCGCTGCTCGGTTAATTTGGTGCAAAGCACATCGAAATTGGACAGTAGATCAGTGTAAACGGGTTCTTAAACAGGTTAAACAAGGCTTGGCATGGTGCCAATGGAGTACATCGAATAGATTGCCCAGAACCCACAGCTGAACCCTATGGAGAACATCGGGGACGAGTTGGATCACCAAATTAAGGGATGAACTACCCGTCCAAAATCGGTGAACGAACTTGTATATCTACTCCAATACCACTAGCTGTAATACAAAGATTTGTGGAAAGTATTCGCAGGAGCGATCGCGATGTAATTGCCTCTCGTGGAGGCTCTACCAACTATTGATTTTGAGTAAAGTTAGTTTTTCTTTTCTATCACAGGTGTCCAAATACTTATTGGAAGACAGTGTACAACCTAGATCTGGAATGTTCGTACATGAAGCCTCATACTGGGTCTGTGAGTTATATTTGCTGATTTCTTATACTTGATAATTGTTTCTTATATTAACAAGTTTTGAATCAATTGTTTTTTTATTTCGACAATTTGTAGAAAAGTTTGAATTTTTGCTGTTTTAGTTTTTTATAATGTATTTTTTTATACTTATGCTATGTTTTTACAATACAAAATATTTTTTAGAATAATTTTTCTTTATTATTTCTTATTGCAAGAGATATTTAAATGTGCAAAAGTTTATTAAAAATTAATTAGTCACTGAAGTTTGAAAAAGTTCTTACAAGTTACACACTTGATATTATTTCAATATGTATTACTATTATGAGGTTACAAAAACATTTTAAGATCGAACATCTTATTTTCAATAATATATAACTTTTAGTTTTTTATTATTTTTTGTTAAATGCAACAAATTCATATAATTACACAAAATCAACAATAATTTTATTGAAGTCTCATTTATATGTGCTTCATCTACCTGCCTCCTTTATGCATACCTAATTTAAATGTAGCATCTAATGGTAAAAATGATTCCCCTTTGGAATAAACCTGTGTAAATTATATAACTATAAACGGTATTGCTAGGTAATAACAATAAGCAAAATTAAGTTTGAAGTAACAAATCGACTAGCGCTCCATGCTAGAATCATCTAAAGCTAGGCTCTGGAAGGTGCACTAAAAATTGTTTGACAAACGTGTTCTTTTAATATTCTGCTGTTATCAATGGATATGCTAGTCTCCCTCTTCATTCCTAACAGTGTATGCTGATAGAAAAATTGTATACGGCAATAGTAAATACACGACGTCTACTTTAAGAGCTCACTGGAAAACTCAAACAGACAAGGGTTGTGGGACAACAACCCCAAAAGTCAAAGACCACATACAGGAAAGTTTATGAGTCTACCACCACCATCCGAGAAATAACCTTAACCATACTAAGTCCAAAAATGTAAGATTTTGACAGGAAAGCAGTGTTCCAAACAGGACTCTCCAATCTTTTCCACAGCCAGTGGTCTCAGGAGAGTGTTACAGGAATGAAATATTGAGTAGTGGATCTACACCTGAACAAAGAAGCATCTACCTAAACTGAACATTTGGTCGGGGGACCGAATTTCAAGAATCCAGTTCCTCGAACAATACAATGATCATTTTTCTGAACCTCACATAAACTCTAGGAATCAATGTGTAAGCAAAACGTCTGCATGCAACATATGTAAATGACTAATTTACTTATTTTGTTGTACGCATCACATAAAGCAATGGATTAAAATGTCTTTCTACAAGGACTGCTTTGACATAACTGAAGACGGTCAGATTTTTTTTAATATATCCTTAAACTGATTCATAAGACTTGCTATTTCCATTGCTAAATTCTTAAAGATAATATTTTCTGATAGATAGGACTGGAAAAATAAAGACACTCGAATACTAGGAAAGTTAAGCTGTTTAATTAATGGTCAACAGAACTAAAAACTGAGTGAAAATCTGAGCTTTTTTCTGTTTTAAACCTTAGTGGTATATCGTAGTGCATATTTAAAGTAATCTGTAGAATATACAAGTAAGTTCTAAAATAAATTAAAGAAGAATTAGAAATAAATTAAGTTTGCGCGCGAATTTCAAGAGGCAACCTCTCGCTTTGAATGTTAGAGCTATAGTGGCGATGTCATGGACTACTTCAACCGAAAAGACTATAAGCAGAAATATTGTAAAAATAAAAAAAAAAATATTTACCCATCCATAATAAAATGTGCATAATCAAATTTGAAGAGAAAATTTAAAATTTAAATACTAAATAGGGAAAATAGCTTTGTTTTAAATCAAATAACTATATATATACTTTTAACAATACTATAAGTATTGAAGTTCCTTGTTGTAGAAAATCATATTAATAATAAGAAACTAAAAATATCACATTATTTTATCAAATGCTCTGATGTAATATTCACGAAATACATAAGTTTCATGCTTTTAAATATTAGCATTAAAATGTTTATGTAAAGGGATTTAGAAGTATTTTACTGCTCTTGAACATCATGCAAACTTATAGCAAGACATGTAAAAGGCGAGTGTTTGTTAATGATGATTGTAAAATGATTCTTACATAATACTTACATCTACGAAAAACTTACATTAAAATTTTGACGATGTTTTCTCTAATACAGGATTTTAGGAAGACATATTA
The DNA here is from genome assembly GCA_032207245.1 of Pardosa pseudoannulata. Lineage (NCBI taxonomy): Eukaryota > Metazoa > Arthropoda > Arachnida > Araneae > Lycosidae > Pardosa > Pardosa pseudoannulata. Next base: position 194,003,822 of record CM063505.1, read on the forward strand.
AATATTTTTAAAGTATGTAAATGGCGTATTAATGTATATATTTACCCTGTAAAAAAATTCTAATTATATTTTTTGTGAAGGTAACATGTATGAGGAAGCTAACAGACATTTTTTGGTTTCGTTAATCATAAAAAAAACAACCTATTTATTCAAAAATCAATTAACACTTATGCGATAACAGATATTGAAACAAAATACACAACTATTTTAAAGATGGAAAAATTTGTAAGGATTTTTCATAACCATGAAAGAATGCATTCTCTTCAAGAAAAATTATTTTAAAATAAATCCACCTAATTTATCCCCAAAGTAAAGAAAAACTTCTTAACCAACTTAACTTATAACTAGCATCAACGTGTTAAAGCGGCTTAGATGCATTTCTCATTGCAAATTTTAGAAAAGAACTTTTCTCCAATGAAAAATAAAATCGAAATACTTTAAAGCTTAAAATTCCAAAAGATCATTTTTCTACTAGAAATAATTTCACGTAAAAGATATTACATTTCTCCTAAACTCATGAAAAATTATATTTGTACAAGTTACGGAGCCAAAAATGTGAAATCCAAAAAAGAATTTATTAATAACGTTATTAGCAGCTCTCTTACACTTGCTCTTCAAGACAGTATTAGATGACAAATGGCACAGTCTCTGTGATCGGACAAATGCTTTAATCTAAGAAAGCTACAGAGATATAAATCTCGTACTTATGTTCCTTAAGAGATTTATGTTAAGAGAATTTCTCTGAAAGAATAAGGATTTTCAGCTCTTTTAAGTTTTTCTACTCTTCTATTCCTCAAGGTATTTATCAACTGTGACTTCGTAAAATTTTGCGCCTGTCAAAAAGGCTACATTATGTATAAAGAACTTCTGAATCCAGAAATTCATCCCGTTTAGGAAACGTATCAGCTATTAAGTAAGACAGTATAATAAATCGTACTCCTATATTCACACACGCAAAATTTAATGCATATATATATATGTATATATATATATATATATATATATATATATATATATATATATATATATATATATATATATATATATATATATATATATATACATATATATATATATATATATATACATATATATATATATATATATATATATATATATATACATATATAATATATATATAAATACATATATATATATATATATATATATATATATATATATATATATACTATATATATATATATATATATATATATATATATATATATATATATATATATATATATATATATATATATATATATATATTTATATTTATATATATTGATATATATATGTGTGTGTGTGTGTGTGTATGTGTGTGTAATGGTCCAGAGTTAAGACGAATGGAATAATTAGTCCTTCTAAAAATAATAAGTTTATTAAATCATAGATTCATTTAAAAGCAAAACTGAAGTCATTTTCATTTATTCGTGGAGAAGCTAAACGTGGAAAGGTGTTAACAGCTCCATGTTCACGCTCTAACTGAAATTCTTGCTTGATTAGTCATCAATTTCCTGTGAAATATCTCTACCCTTGACAGCATTACTCCAAAAGATAAAGCAAGCTTGAATCTTTTTCATTTATTTTATTATTATAAAATTATTATCTTTTTAAAATAGTTTATAACTCACGTAATTTCCGACTATCCCACTTTTAGACCTGACAATTTTCCTCTTCTCCCTCCTCTGAAGACTGGCCAAACCAGGATGGCCAGTCTTGGTGGAGAAATCCCCAGAGACAGTTCAATTTAAGTTGATATATAGTTTACCTTGTTTAAATTAAATTTTAAAAAAGTATAGAAATAAATATCATAACCCTAAAGTATTCACTATATAAAAATACTGCTATGTTAAACTGTCAACAACTCCACGTCACAAATTATACACAATTGAATAAGGAGTATACATAGTACTTGTCAATTCTTGAATTTCTATTACAACCTAAATACAAATATAAAAGCAAAAACACAAAAAAGTGCAATATCATTAAAAATACCTCCTTGAATTAAGTACAATCAAAAGACTAAAGTACCTTCTGTAAGATACTTTTGAAACAGATTAAATTAATATTATATTGTAATGAATAATGACAAAAATATGAAATAAAATATTAGGTAAAAACATGATGTTCATGATAATAATAACAGAATATATAAAGAAAACGAGTACATAAACTAATACACACTGAAATAATTTTACCTTAAGTATTACATTATTGTCAGGCTGCCTGTAAACACTAAATTATATTCAACTGATGAAAAAGAACAAAATTATTGTGGTGCTCCCCCCAAAAAAGAACAGAAAAAATATAATAATTAACAAATCAAAATATTACTTAAGATAACATATTATGAATAATCAACCAGCTGGATAAAGGCTTACACTGAGTCCTGTTTCAGTTTGATATAAAGAAACGAAATATCTCATTTTCAACTCGACGCTAAAATCAAAACAATTTTTACACAGTTTTGCAATTCAGTATTCAGTATATATATATATATATATATATATATATATATATAATGTATATAAGTATGTATATATGTATGTATATAGGTATATATATATATATATATATAATATATATATATATATATATATAAATATATATATATATATATATATATATGAATATATTATATATATATATATATAAATATATATATATATATATAATATAAATATATATATATAAATATATATATATATATAAATATATATAAATATATTATATATAAATAATATATATTATTTATTATAAATATATATATTATATATAAATATATATAAATAAATATATAATATATATATAGTATAAATATATTATATAAATAAATTATATTTATATATTATATATTATTTTAAAATATATAATATATATAAATATATAAATATTATATGTCTTTTTTATTGTAATATATAGATATGTATAAAATAATAATATAAATATAAATATATATATAAATACAATATATATAATTTATATTTTTTATATTTTTAATTTATTTTATATGTATATATATATTGTATAAACATATATAATATATATATAATGAAATAAGTATTATATAATATATTATGTTATATGTTAAATATGTATATAATATATATATATTTTTTATATTATATATTTAATTATATATTTTAAATATATATAATACAAAATTTTAGATTTAGAATTTACCCACCCAAGATAAATATAATTTTATAATAATAATTTTATTTTAAATGCATAAAATACCAGTTTTGATATCCGTAAAGCCTTTAACTGCAAATGTAACTAAATGACAGGACGTTAAAATAGTCTGCATCTACGCAACATAAAGATACGTCAAAGTACAAAACCATTCTATATGATATTACACGCTTTTAAACCTTCTCCTAATAACATTAGACACGGCTTCTGAAGATGTCTTTTTTTACATTTTAATCCCATTGATATTGTCAAAATCAATAACGAAAACAAGACACTGGGAAATCCCATCAAATCAAAGGACAACACATGACTTAATTTTTTTCCGTCTTTTATAATGTTTCATTTTGCTGTCAGAAGAACAAAGAATGGGAATATTGGCTTGAAAATAGAGAATCTCTATATTCGTGGTTAATAAACTATGTTAAATTTCGATGTTAATTAATTTTAAATTATGTATAGAGTAGTTTATATATTATTTTATTACGATTTTGTTTAAATTTTCCAAATTATATGATTTGAATAATGTTAAAAGCATGTAAAGTTTCAAGGTACTTTCTATCTCAGCTTTTAAATTATTTAATCTTTTATCATTATTATTTTTTTTTGACCGATTTATATGTAGGACTCAAAATTGTTAAAAAGTAAGAAAAATAATAGTCCAAGTGTAAATCATTAATTTTTAAAAGAACGAAGATCATGCGAATGGAAATGAGACACGACATAGAGCACAGGTGGAGAACTAATTTACAATTAGAGATTACTCTTCAATTAGGCACTAATAACCGAGTGTCTCGAAATCGGCAATTAGCACCTTATTGGTGCATACTAGTATATATATATATATATATATATATATATATATATATATATATATATATATATATATATATATATATATATATATATATATATATATATATATATATATATATATATATATATATATATATATATATATATATATATATATATATATATATATATATATATATATATATATATATATACATATATATATTTATATATATATATATATATATATATATATTATATATATATATATAATATATATATATATATATACATATATATATATATATACATATATATATATATATATATACATATATATATACATTTATATATATATATATATATATATATATATATATATATATATATATATATATATATATATATAATATATATATCTAAATATAATTTTTATATGTTAATTATGTATTTAGCAAATCAGTATTTTTTTGGGGCAAATTGCTACTTATTCCAGTCCATTATCAGACTTCATTAAAAGTCACCCTAAATAGAATGAATGAAATGTTAGTCATGGCAGAAAGTCAGTAATATTTTTTATCCCATTCAAAATTCGGACGGTATTTGCCGTGCCTGTTTATAGTTCAAGATCTAAAGTGACATAAACTTTCATTTGGCATCGCAAAACAAGCTTCAGTTGTGAAATTACATTATCTTGTATAAATGTTAGATAGTTCGGAAAATAATAAAAAATTCTAAGCAAAACTGTGAATATGTCATAAAGTTATTAATTATATGAGATTGAAATACTGAAAAAGTAATGTTACGAAAAAGTAATGTTATGAATGAGTTAAAGGTTGTATGCTAGAGAAATGGAATTAATTACCCTAATACATTTATGCTCTGTGTTCTTCCCAATATAATGTTAAATCTGAGGAATGTAAATTGTTACAATATTAAATAGCTACCTATTTAATAATCAATAATTAATTATTGGAATATTTTTAATAATATTACATCTAATATAATATAATGTGAATAATATACACAAAAACCCAAAATTTTCTACATACTTTTACACACACACACACACACACATATATATATATATATATATATCTATATATATATATATATATATATGTATTCATTTATGTATGTATTTTCACTGTACATGAAAATACAACTTTTTATATATCTATGTATTTGTATATAAATATATATGTATAGAAAATTTCTGTTCCAGATTCTTCGATTGGAAGAAAAGACCTTTTTCAAGTTGTATAATTTGATTATTATTCTTCAAGAAAAAATTTATTGTCGTTTATTGTCAACAGAAAATTGAAACATTTATTATTTTTTATTTCTAAACAAAAATTTTAATTATTTATTCTGAATGAAGAGGAGATAAAATTGATATTTTAATTTCTTATATAACAGAAGTGATGATGTAATGTTTCATGTCATTAAGATAATATGAGCATAAAAATTTAATTAGATTCCTTAATTAATATATGTTGCGAACAGTATATTTTCTTTTCGTAGGTGTCTCTGATCAGGTTTTAGCATTTTTTATGCAGAAAACAAAGTTTTCATTTCATTTGTTTAGTTATATATAAATCTATTTATATAAGAAATTAACACTCTGACATTCAAATTAATCAAAAACATTTCTGTAAAAAACATATAAAAAGGTTTATAAGCATATATATCATTTTATCAAAACCTATTACACGTAGATTAAAATATGAAATGAACTATCAATAATTTGTGATATTCCCTGCTATAACAAGCTCATACAAAAAAATTATTAGCCATAACGCTAAAAACCTATTAAAACTGAATTATCTACTGAGTACTTTAATTGAAAAGCTATTTTAAAATGTAAATTAATATTTAAACGTTATTACTTAAGAGTAAAATAAACAATTTTGGAAACAAAATCTCATTCTCATGAGAATGAATAATATAATTTTTCAAAACCTTTTTAATAAACAACTTGTTATTTAATCTGTTTCATAATCATGAAATGTAAACTAATGAAATATTAAAGTTATTTTAGGAACATTTTTACAAACTGATCTCTCTACTTCGTACTTTAATTAAAAATCTAAATATTTGTTATTTAATGATCAATAGCAAGGATTTTTGATGTGATGATAAATTTTGGTATACTGTAAGTAAACATATTTGTGTTTGATTGGAAATTGAATAAGGTTTTTCTTCTAAAGTCAAGATGTACTTGATGTCTTCCTAAAGATAAAATCCCAATTTTCTTAACATAGAAATATATTTAGAACCAAGAACTTTGCACCAAAACTTCATTTGTGTAGTTACAAATTTCCCAGTTACAGTTTTTTTTAAATGTAAATGATTATTTAGAATTTATTACATATTGATAAGATAAAAATTTTAACCCTCGGCATGCTGGTATACTTCACCGCCAACTTACGCATGCAGCGGGCGTTTATACGTGAATCGCGCGAAAGTTTAGTCATTCAGAAAAATCGCAGTAAATCGGAAACTACTATGTTTTTATGAACGAAACTTTTTTCTTTATTTTACACTTTGATATAAACTGTATGATTATGTAACAAAAAAAAACAATATTTTTAGGAAATCACAAAAAAAAAATGATTTTTAAAATTAAAGTCCGATAATCTGTCATTGCATATTTCTTTATCACTATCTTTGTCACAACGGCTCATTTTATTAATTTTATATTTAACAATAAAAAAAACAAGCTTCAAATTGGCAAAACACGACTTGTTCTGGAGCTAGGAATTCGATTAAAGGCGAAATAAAGCAACAAAAGACAGAGAAACTCGCCAATCATAACTTGTTTAAAGAAAAAATTCAAAGCGTTGCATAAAAACGCAAACAACAAGCATATAATGTCACACATACATATAATTTTACTTATTTAGTAGATCTAGGGTGGTTATCGGGTATCCACTACAAATCTACTAAATCAAGTAAAATCTACTTTTTACTTGACCCGCGCTCCAGTGACAGACTGCAAAAAACGTAAAAATACGTTGCCCGTACGCGAAGTGTTAAATAAAATAAAATACTGAAAAATAATAATATATTTTTTTCATAAGTAGAAAATATAATCATTTTCTTAACCAAGCAATAAAAGCTAATCAAATATCAGAATTATTTTGTCAACATATAGCAATTTCATAAATTTCAAATTATTATTACTGACGATTTCTCTGGTGTCCTGAATTTAAAATGGAATATATTAAAATGACTATTCTTCAGAAAATTTTATAAATTCAGAGGTATATTTAAAAAATTTTGAAAATTGTTCATCTTAAATAAAATTTTGAACTTTAAGATGACATATAATTACCCATTGTCCACCTAAGGAAAGCGTGTAAAACACTTAAAAAAAGTGTAAACTTTTAACAATTCAAATTGAAAAAAAATTAGAAAGTCTTGCATTGTGTTAGAAGCAAATCTCAGTATAAAATGTTCTGCATAAAAATAAAGATAATGTATAAAACTTGAAGATTTTATTTTACAATTTTTTAACAAGGACTATGTTTGGAAATTTTCGGGGATTCATATTTGAACTCGGATAATGGAAAAGTAAGTATCTCTTTTGCTGGATATTTTAGGAAAATCAATGGCTGTGTAAAATTATAACGTGGAAAAGCATAAAAATTTAAGTATTTTTTCATTTTTATTTATATGGTAGGAATTATATTAAGTATTTCTTTCATCCGAATACCCCCTTAAGAACTACTGAATTTTATGTAATGTTTTTTATTTTTTGACAGTTTTTCCTAAATATATAAAAAAACTCCTGCTCAAAATAATGTCAAAGGAGTTCAATGAAGTCGTTAAAATATGAGCAAAATCATATAAAATATTCAGTACTGATTGATACAGTTACACATGTAAGTTTTAATTTGAACAATGCTCAGATTGCCTACGAATTACAAGTGAATCAAGAGTCATGTGACCAACGCTATAAAGATATACTGTTAGAATGAAGCTTTTGAATACTAGATTCTAGAAACGCATCGACTTTGTTCTTAAGAAATGAAAATTTTTTTTTGATACGGATTTTAAAAGAACAGTTAATTTATATATAAAATTGTTTACCTATAAAACTTTAAAAACCTGTAAAATCTCATTTCGACATAAAATTTAAAAAAATTTCATTTGAATTTTTATAAAAACAACTGATAAAGTTTACCATGCTATCAAGTAAAGTTCTAACACTAAATTTCATTGATAGAGATTTCATCACTTCCTCATAAATTTGTTTACAGACATACACATACAAAATCGCTCTTCTTTTTGTAGATTATTATTAAAAAGTGCTCAAAACTTGGGATGATCACAAATATCTTTGAAGCTTGCAAAATGTTTGATGTCAGAGAAAAAAAATATTTTTTTATTAAACTGCAGTCATGTGTTTATGGTTATGTAAACAAGACGGAAGTTGCTTAATGATATGCAATAAACGAAAGAATATGACGAATTTTTTTCTTTAAGTAAGACATCCATCAATGTCAAAAGATCACATTAAGAATTGTTCTTCGCTTGATTGATCGATTGCACTAGATGTGATGGTTCTGCAGTAAAACGTTATGTATTTTCTCACGATCTTGGAAGCATGCATATTTTCTTAGCATAAATAATTTACATAAAATAAACCTGCTTTTACATAAAGGACATTATTGCATGCAAATAATATATTTAAATAACTCATGTTAATAATTAATTGTTGTTTTTATTATGTTTTTTAGAACAAGAAATGTTACGGTTTTATACATAATTTGAAAATTTGATTTTTTTTAGTATTATATTTATATTTCAGTTACATCATCAGTAATAAGCACCATCAAGAATTACAAATCATAAGCATAATTGGGTATCGGATTATCAAATGCATTATTTATTAAAATGTATCTATCGACTAAAAATAATTAATCTTTAATTTTAAAGATTAAATGTTTAAAGATCATTTCTTTTATTAGTGGCATCAACAACAATTGTTGTTTCAAACATTATTTCTAAATGTACTTCCTCTTTTGTTGATGTGAATCATATATTTTCCTTTTTAAAATGGAAATAAAACAATTTTCAGCTGTAAAGCTGTACATCTATTACGCTTACAAACAGTATTAACCAAAATTCATGAGAATAATTTATCAGATATTAAATGAAAATGAATTAACCAATAATACTGAAAAGTAGACAGAAGTGCTTAAATTTAAGAGTAATAATTAGGTATTCATGAAAAGGTATTTAGGAATAAGTTGTTTAGGAATTTATGAAAATGATTTAGTAACCTAAATATCAATAAACTTTAGACATTACTGCAAAACTTTCATAATATATTAAAAGTATTTATGAAAATACCGCAAGATTTTCTTAAACACTTCTAATAATTAAAAGAAATAAACCTATATATTAGTTTCTAAAATATTTGCTCTTAACTTTACTCTTATAATGATCATAATTCTGACATAAATACCATGAATAGTAATTACTATGAGAACACATTTTAGCTTAAAATAAATTTTTGTGCTTATTTCATAAAGTCACAAACAACTTTCCTATTTATCAGTCTAAACTTGCAGAACTTTTGTAACATTAGTATTATTGTTTGTACACAAAAAAGTTTTATACGGGTAATTTAATAATAAATTTTTAAATCTGAAAAGAATTTATAGAAATTTTATAATGTATCACTTGATGTTGTTATTATTATCACTTAAAAAATATATTTTAAAATATTGCCAATTGGCATTTTAAAATGGAATTCTATGATTAAATCATTTAATTTATATATTTATTCCACTACAAAAATTACCAACAAAGTAAAAATATTTAATATAAAGAAAATGATTTATCTAAGATAATATATTTGCTTACAACAATTAAATTAAACGTTAAAGAGAAAGATTCTTTTTTTCTTTATTTTTCGACAAAGGAAACGTAATTAAATTAGTTCTCTAGTCAATGCAAATAGAAATAATGTTTCTCACGTCACTGTACGCAGTCTTGTTTTGCATCCGAAATCTTATTTTATCTTAACCATT
>CM063505.1:194018855-194046355 GCA_032207245.1 Pardosa pseudoannulata
TCTCTTTTCTTTTTTTTTCATACACCCAGGAATTACAACTTTTAAAATTCTCTTTTCCTTTTCTACATTGTGTGTTTTTAAATATTTATACATTTTTTTTTTGCATTTTAGTAATTAAGATGACAATACACTTCCAAAAGTATTTTATTTAGTTTTCAATAAATCTATTTGAATTTTTATTATGCTATTAATAGCATATTTATGTAAATATGGTTAAATATTTAACGGATAATGTTATTTATTTTATAAATATTTTAACTATTAATTATACTAAAAAGTTCTATAAAATCTATATGCATTCCTTTTTAGAATAATATGGACATTTATCTTATCTATAGAAAAATTTTAGCCTTTATAAAACCTAGTTGTTATCTTAAACTTTACTAAAAATTATTGAATTAAACAATAATAATAGTGAATTAAATTTCTACGTTATAGAAAAAACTGTAATGGTTATTTAAGAACAGAACTAATACATTTTGCATATTTAAGCATTTATTTTAACAAAAATTTATTTTACATATTGTAAGATAAAATTGTCAACACATTTTAACATGAAATGGCAGAAATTTCCCTAGAGGTCTTCAAGTATTTCTAAAATAGAAAATTTGTTCTATAAAATCATTTAAACATATCCCTAGTGATAAGTAGGCATTTTATTGTAGTATTTATATTTGATACAGAATACAGGTTATAAGAAAATTAGACTTTCTTCTGGATTTTAATAATACTTCACGATTCAATATCATAGAAATATTTAATATAAAATTTTTAATCCAAGCTAGCCCATCTTAATATCAGCTGTTACCTTAATCCCTCTTATTTAAAGTTAATATTCACCACCATGATTGATTTTAATAATCTCCCTTCATGCCTCCCGTTTCATATTTTGGCAGATGAAAAATAACTTTGTATCTGTAAGTTATATTCTAAAAATATAATTTATGGGTATTCTATAATCTTAGATCTTACTGAATATCAATATTAAAAAAAATAAGGAATGCTTATTAATATTTAAATGCCACGTAGAATTACTTAAGTTATCCTGTACTCTTTATCATTTTCGAAACAAATAGACAATTTTAGATCAGGATTTTTACCAAATTGTTTGTATGATATTAAGGATTTTATTATAAGTAATAAATAAGTGGAGATAGCGTATAAAGGCAGCAATAAAATATAAGATGAAAATAAAAAATAATTTGAAGATTAAGAAACTTTGCCTTAGGAGAAGAAAAAAAGGAAAAATGAAACGCACAAAGGCAGTTTCAATTTTCAGTTTTCTTACAAAGAATATATTTTTCCTGCTCTGACTAAGAGATGTCTAAGCCCCTTACATGGTTTTGCAACCAGAAATGTTAGCAAAAAGTAACATTTTTTGTTGTGTATAATTAAATTCTGTGCTTAGAAAAATATGAAAACTAAGGGTTTTTCCCTCAGTTTCATTTTAATGCTTTTACGCCATTTTTTCATTATTTTGGAACACAATACCTTCTGACAGTAGATTCTGTTGCATTGAAGACAAGCTTCCAGACATTATAAAGAAGTTTTCCTTTTTACAAAGCGTTTACAAGTCTCTTTTTCTGTGTGGCAGATTCTGAAGCATAGTGTTTTTGGAAAGTCTAATGTTAAAATTAGGATTGAGTTTCGTGTTCAGATTCCGTTTCTATTGAGATTTCTTCTTGAATAGAAATGTTTGCATTGTTTTTTAGTTAAGTAAGTGTGAGATTATTGATTCTTTTTAGATATCTCTGGAACTCTTTGGTGATAATCATAAACTCATAATCCCTGACTGAATTTACATGTGTACGATTGTGTTAAAAAATCTGATCCACGAACCTGTTTTGAATAGTTAAAAATACAGCAAACTCATAAAAGGAAAGGAATTGCAAACCACTTGGGAGTAATAATCATGTAATAGTGCTTAACCCATAACACGTGAAAACGAGTTAGGAAGTTAGTACTCCAATACTTGCGTCACATCTGTCAGTCTTCACCTCTAATTTATGTAACTGGTTACTTTAACTGCATGAACAAAGATCACCTCAGTTTAATTAAACAAGCTAGTTATGAGGACATCAACCAGTATAAATGGAAAGAGTGTGTTGAGTATTTTTATCTACTGCCTTGAGTTTGAACCTGGATGTGGTACCACTCTTCTCAGTGCATTGTGTATGCCAGGGGTACTAAATATTCAAGAAATATGGGCAAAAAAATTTAGAAAATCGTTATAGTTGGTATGAAGATAATTCAAATTTAAGATTTAAATTTACTTCTCCGTCCAGGGAATGCTGTTTAATAAATGAACTAATTGTTGACCTTGTACTTATTATGAACCTATTTTATAGATTAGTTGTTATTAAACCCTCGAAATTTGAGATTTGTTAAATATGTTTCTTCCGTTAGACTTTCAATACAATAAATTTAGCACTATATTCATATCCATCACAGCAAGATCTGCATAATCTCCAGTGTCTTTCCCGAACCTATAGAAAAACAATAGAAAAAAGTAAAATAATCACAAATATTCATTAAATAAAAAAATATTTTGTTCAAATGTTAAAATTCTTATACTATTTTCATTTAAATAATGATTTTTACTTAATACATATTTTGCAAGAATCGGAAAAGTAAATTTTATCCTGTATCGAAATATGATACACATCTTGTCAAAAGTGAATTCCGTAACATCAGAGTTATTTCCTAAAGAAAGCAGGAAATAGCAGAGACCACTTTGTAAGTACTTCTGGGAATGATTTTTTTTAATGTTATGTAATCCCTTACTCATTTTTCTATCCAGGACATCAAAGAAAAATATCTCAAAGCAGCTGAAGTAAGTTCATATCTTCGTAATTAACTAGTATAATGTCATATATAATTGAGAGTGATAACAAAAATTCTGTGGGTCTTAGTTTAGGGATTTCCAACCACTGCAAATCCCTTTTCGATATAATACAATATCTTGGAAATACTCTTCTTTTTTATAAATATTGATTTCAGTATTAGCTTCCAATACAGGATCTCACAAAATATTTTCTGTATGATATTATTTCATGTATTTCCGTAGACGTGCCTAAAAATATTTATTTATCATATACATTAATACACACACAATCATACACATACTCACACGTATATATATATATATATATATATATATATATATATATATATATATATATATATATATATATATATATATATATAAATATAAAGCGTATGTATGTGTACATATTGATGCATACTGCATAAATATAAAGATATATTTACACCTAATTATTACTATGAAGTAATATAATTATTCAGTTTTATCTATGTAAGTTAGAGTTACTATTGCTTTTTTGTTTCATACCAGGAAGCCGTAGATAAACCATTTACCAGCCAATGTTCTAATAATGGAACATGATTTTTAAAATAAAACATTCACATGTAAAAAAAGTCTTATTTCGCTTTTACATATAATTAAACATGACATTATAAAGTACTTTTTAAAATAAGTTTTATTTTGTTTAGATAATTATTTTTTTTCAATTTTTTTTTACTATCAATTTTAATCTCCCTTACAATTAAATTTACCAAAATTCCAGTTTATATAAACAAAGCAATACTTTATAATATATCATTAGACAACATAGTCTACGGAAATACAACGAAAGCAAAAGTTTGATTTTAAATTTTAAAGGTAAAATTTGCGTTTTTTTTCTATGTTCCATTATTGGAACATTAGCGTTTCAAAGGTTCATTTTTCATTTATGTGCAAAGCATTAACTGATATTGCAAACATCATTTTCTTTTGCAATGTGATAAGAATAGCACATTTTCTAAAAAGCTGCAAAGGGAAGCTGCATTACTTAGGATACGAAGCTGCAGTACTTAGGTACTTTGTACGAAAGGATTATAATACTGGCACTTGACATTTATGTTCACTTTAGTAAAGTCATAACAATAGAAAGAAATTCTTTTCGATAATGTGGTTGAACATGCGTGGGGGGAAGGGGAAAGGAAAGGGCTTTCATCTGTGCTTTGGGAGACTTGTGCAATTTCACATAAAAGGTGTCTTATTGCATATGCTTATTGAAACACTTGTCAGTTTTCTTTAATATAGAGATTTTCTTATTAGTTTTGTTGGACAACAATGAAAATGGTGCATACGGGCTTTCTAGATATTTTATTTATCAAGATTTCATAAATTTAACACCATGTCTGAAAGATGATTTACAATACAAGATGTTCTGGCCTTTCTAGAAATCCACTCGGATTCAGATTTGGACGATATAGGTATTTGCCAATTGGAGCCCGATGAACCTGTTGATATAAACCGATGAAGATTTTGATGCAAATAATTTAGATGCTGTTACGCCATTCGATATGTGGAATAGGCGATGTCTTTTTAAAAAAAATGTAATATAAAGACAAATTTCAGAAACCGGGTCAAAGGGCCGAGGAGAAACGAAAAACTGAAAACCCTATAGTAAAATGGAAAAAAAAAGTGAAATTCGATAATCCAAGAGAATTAGAAAACCCGGTACGAATATTGCTTAAATTTTACAGTGTCTTAATATTTATCCATTGTACATTATTTAAGATAAATAAACAAAACAGTTAATATTGGTAAGATGTTATAATTATTAGACTTTAAATTAACTATTTTCAAGAGCTTTTAAAAATATGAAAAAAATAACATGTAACACGCCAATGTTCCAATAATGAAATATGACGAAAAACACCTTCAAAAAAATGTTTCACCTAATTTTAAAACTTTGTTATATTTATATACTCTTAATTAATATAATAACCAAATTTTAAGTCATTACGACTATTCTTCCTTAGTTCGGCGTTTAAACGGTTAAAGTTACTCAGAGTTTGATAAAAAGAGATGTTCTCAGTAGGAGGATATGAGTTCGGAAGTTAAAAAAAGAAAACTCTAAGAAAAATGTATAAATTTCAATGGTGAATATGTAGAAAGTCTTTAAGTACATTTTTGTATTGTTTTTATTAAGAATTATAAATATATGATATGCCTTGTATATTATTGTTTATGCACATTTTTCTCAACTGTTTTTTTTTCTTAATTTACAGAGTACATATGAGAAATTATGAAAGCACTAACATTTGATACTGCAATTTTTAAATGTAATATCCATATAAATTTTATGAAAGTGAATCAAGCCGTGCTACTGTCATTATTAATTCAAATTCATTCGACATAAATAACTCCGCTGGTGACAGTGTGTTTTGTCATTTTACATAGTTTTCAAATAGTTATCAACAATAAACATCACCCTTCTGTACATTCTGCTAAAATGTATGTTTCCTGCTTTCTCAATTTTTTCTACATCTACTATAATCTCTTATGGTAAGTACGGGAATTTTGCTGCATAAATTTTGGATATATATTCAGTACCAGTTAAGAAGTCATTTAGTTATAACAAGGCATTGATAAACCTTTTAAAAGCTGTGGATTCGGCTAGGAGTGCTACGTCATACATTTTTACTGAAGGAGGAATAACGAATCCAGCATCTACTGCTTAAAGCAATAGCTACGAACATTCATGCCACAGTGGGATTCGAATCCACCAATTTAGGCAGCAAAATTTAGTGCTCTAACAATTCAGCCATCGTTCGGCATACAGTGGATCAAAATAAGGATCTAGTTATGGATTTTTGTAATATTGGTTATCAATTAAAGCCATATATCAATAGTCTTCTCTCTTTTTACGATTTTTTATGACACATATTTAATATTTTTGGATTGGTTTTTTTTTTACAAAAAATAAGAAAATTTTTTAGAAAAAGTTTTGTTGTAAAAATCTGTCTCTTCCCTGCTGTTGTTGATTGATTGATTTCTAAAATTTTAAGGGATACAACGTGATGAGTCTCTCTGAAGTTATAAACTAATATTAAGCTGGAGAAAAGGATAAGATTTTATATACTAGTATTATGCTAATAAAAAGATAATTTTATATATTGTTATACCCTCCTTATTGATGTAAAAGTTCAGTTTATGAGATAGATTTGATTTAAAGTAAAACTGTTTACTTTATTGCTGCCCTATTGGTAATGTGTACGGAACAGCCTATTTATCTGAAACCTAATGACTACAAATATTCATGTCAGCAGCAGGAATCGAACCTTCGGACTCTGGTACTGACCAGCAGCGGTTTACCATTTAGCCTACTTCTAGCATAGCTTTATAGCTCATATTACTTTAAATTGAGTGGCTCATTTGACGATATATTTCAATCAGCCTTTTAGTATATTATACTACTACTGATACGTTTATGCTTTTATGCAATTTTAATATATTTTTTTTTGTTTAGCTTTAAAATTTAATATTAAAAGTACTTCTTGCTGTCTGACTACTCGGAATGTCATAAAGAATGTTAGGTAAAAATGGCTATCACTCGAAATTGTTCTTTGCCTTTTTGTCATCCAAAATGCTTTCCTTACTATTTTATTTAGCTGATTATAGGTTTTTTATGTTTCTGCCATCTTACTTTTTTTAAATTGATTTATTGAGGATTTATTTTTATTTTCATTAAAGTGCCCCTGATCGTCATGCTGTTGCGTAGGTGCATTTGTACATGCCCCATATCGCCGGAATTTGGCGCTGAAGTTCTTTTGCAGAAACGTATTGTATATCAAAGCTGATTTATTTAACTCAGTAAGTGTACAACGTATATTTTGATACTGATATATCGTAATCGCACAATATTCTTATAATCTTATATTATTTTCGGGAATATTTATTGAATCTTAAACTCATTAAAATTAAGAAAAAATGCTGGGATTCATAGAAAAAATGCATTATCTTTCACAATAAAATGCTTTTTACATAAGAAAGGTAAACATTTCTTTGCACAAATATTCGAAATCTATTTTTGTTGTGTAAATATTTTTTATATTAAAATACGTGTATTTATAGTTAGTTTTTATCCAGAAGAGTGAAATAAGTATGAAATTGTCATTTTTTAAAGTTTTATTTACTATCACATTCTAATAAAATCTAAAATTTTAGGTTTTTTAAGCTGTATCGTATCATTCAGTACTTGTATAAAGCACATTTCAATGCTATTAACGTTAATATATTATCACTCCAAAATATGATTATGTTATCCTTGAGTCCATAATTTGAATTTTAAATTCAAAATTTAATAATTGTAATTAAGGAAAATTGCAATGATTTTCAATATCTTCACACTAAAACATTCTTTATATAAGACGTAAGAATTTCGTTTAAGACATATCTGAAGTCTATTTTTGCTCTGTAAACTTAATTCTTAAATTACGTGTCAGCTTTATAATTATATTTTTAATCAGAAGTAAGAAATATATATGTAATTCCCATATAACTAAAGATTTATTTACTTTCAAGTTCTAAAAATATCTAAAACTTTATGCTTTTAATCAATTAATTCATTAATTCATTAATGTCTCAATTAATTCATTAAGTGTATAACACATTTCTATACCGCTTATTTTCATATATTATCATTCAGAACTGTTTCAATGTTTTTGAGCTTATTTTAAATTTTTAGTTTAAAGCGTAATCATTGAAGTTAAGTAAAAATGCAGTGATCTGCAGAAATGTTCAACATCGTTCACACTAAAACACTCTATATAAGACGAAAGAATTTCATTGTAAACATATCTGACGTCTATTTTTGCATTGAAAAACTCTAATTTTAAAATACATGTCATTTTTATAATTATTTATTTACTAGCATATAGCCCGTCATACGACGGGATCAGTAAAATTTATAATTTTCCAAAATTGTAGAGAACCCTATGAGCCAGGTAAATAAAATGGTTTGTTTTTTGGCTGAGAATTACCTTTCAACAAAAATAATCGATTAAAATTACCACATATGCACTTAATCTATTATTTAAGTCAAATAAAAAATAAAATTATTTATGTAATATCCAAGTTTAGTGATAAAACGTATGGAAATAATGCAGAACACATTTAAATAATTTAAAATAAGAAATGATTGAATGAGATGGTTAAAGGAATGAAGTCATAATGCTAGAAAAAAATTGTTATTTTTACCTATTTATTATGTGATAAATTGATAAATTTAATCGCTTGCTCTTAAAATGGAGCTTGATATAATGGCATTAAACGCTCGAAAAGGGGACGGGGTGGATTTCGAACGTTTTAAAGAGGACAGTATTTTTCGCTGTGATACGAAGTTTATTCATACCAATTTATTTCATAATCGGATCTATACTTTAGGGAAAGATAAACTTTACTCTCTTTGAATTTTGCAAACCCTAACTCATCAAAAATCCAATATATATGCTCTATCCATTCCAAGTCCAACAGTTTCTTAACTTCGTGGACAGACGGGCAAATAACTTAGACTATTATTACATTACGAGAAGAAAGTTTAAGAATACACAACATGAAATATTTATGTGGCAAGGAACACCCGTAAAGCAATACGTGAATTTAATAAAATAAAAATAATAAAAAGTTGAAAAAATGGTAAAAATTTATTTTAAAAATAATAAAACAACTTTCGAAATAATAATTTAAAAGAAAAAGCAGAAAATATTAAATTTTTTAGACATTAAAAAAATTGGCTGCGTCGGGGATAGAATAGTCAATACGAGAAGTACGCCGATCAAGTGGGCGGACATTCTACCAAAGGTACAATGCCTGCACGTTGTGAGATAACTAATTAGAGTATAAGAAGATTCAAGTAGAAACAGTTGAGAAATTTAAATATTACTCTCCACCTTTGTCATCCTATCAAGAATGAATTTCGTGTAGAGCAAGAGGAAGGATAAGGCTTGAAATAATAGCATTAAACGCTCGATAAGGGGGGGGATGGGTGGATTTCGAACTAGCTTTTAATTTTGCTAACCCTAACTCATGAAAAATCCAATATGGATGCCTGTATCCATTCCAGGCACAACCGCTTCAAAAATTCGCGGACAGACAACTTAGGCTATTATTATATAGGGGATTCAGAAGTAGAAAATAAATATAGCATTCCCAAATTTTGAAGATTTATTTACTTTCACGTTTTAAAAATCTGAAATTTTATGCTTTTTATCAAACTATTTCGATTAATTCAGTAAGTGTGTAACAGATATTTCGATACTGCTTATGTTAATATACTATCATAATTTAATTTTGAATTTTAAATTTAAAATATAATCATTGTAATTATAAAAAAGCAGTTATTCACAAAAAAAATTTGCAGTATCATTCACACTAAAACATTCTTTTATAAAATAAAGTAAGAATTTCATTGTACAAATATCTGAATTTTTGCACTGTAAACTTTTATCTTAAAATGTGTGTCTTTTTTAATAATAATTTTTTATCCAGAAGGGGGAAATATATGTCATTCCCATATTTCTAAAGATTTATTTCCTCTCCCGTTCTCTGAAAATCTAAAATTTTATACTTTCCTATTTAATAATACAAAGAAACCTAAGAAGAATTTTGTGAAGAGAAATAAGTTTTAGATAACGTGGTCTGTTTCTTGATAGTTGCTGATTCAGCTTGATTTAGGCTCGCAGTTTTCCTTCCTTTTTTCTGTAATGTATTACTTATCTATTTGATAGAAAAAAAATTTAAAAGCATTAAATATTTTATGAGAATGCCGTCTTGGAATAACAGATAGATCTGTAAAGAAATATGCTGTTGTGAGTAATTTGTTTTATATTTCCCAGAATCGAAAGTCGTCGTTTTTAGTATACGTGATATTGTGTATATCAGTAGTAAATCTTTAAAAAATAATATATTTATTATTCTGAAAGGATATTTGCAATTTCACAATTATATGTAGAATGGTAATAACTATCTTCAAATAATCTCCTAGTCTTTGGAATATTGAAAAAAAATTATATTTCAAAACTAGTATATTCCATGTAGAAAGTTTAAAAAGCTACATATATTTGAAATCGTCTTTCACTAAACATTCTACATTACATTTCCTAAAAAAATAACACTTTCAGACAGCAGTGAAAACTTACCTTCGTGAAACATGGAAATTCAGCACTTTGGAAAATTACGGAATTGATATATATATATATATATATATATATATATATATATATATATATATATATATATATGTGTGTGTGTGTGTGTGTGTGTAATATGGGTGAGACTCACTCAAAAGCACAATACATTTTATTTTTCTTGAGATACATGAAATCCATACAATAGACAAGAACTTTTACAACATCATGTACACAGACCATGTGTTCCTACACACATACACTTTTCAAGTAGGAATTTCTCAGGTAAAAAGTCTACGAATAATCCCTAAGCACAATGGATCAAGGGATAAAAAATACCCATGTTTAAAGAGGACGAGCTAACTATTGGCTAAAGTAGTACAGACAGGGGCTGAATTAAGTCTATAGTGTGTCTGAAGGAGAAGATCAGAATTACTGCGCAAATCCCCAACTTACTTTATGAACAAAAGCTATTAAATTAATATTAAAATATGTAAATAAGGGATATTAATATTACATATATAAAAATAAACATATATATGTACGTGTAATATATCAAAACTATTATCCACATATACAAATCAAAATTTTCCTTTTCCTCTTTATCCTTTTCAATATCAAATTTCCCAGCCATAAAATGTAAGATAAAACAGTGCTCTTCAACTGATGTTCTTATTTTTCTTTTTCTCAAGACTGACTTTAGAATAAACGTTAATTTCTCTACTCTGACCACATATTTCAGCGATATATTAAGCTATCAAATGATAGTCTGTTGTCAATAATGGAATTGTGGCATGTGTGTTTACAATATGTCTTAAATGTTAAATGTGCAGTGTAACCCCACGTAATTGTTAATCTGGATAAACTCCCATAAAATCAAAATCATTTAACTTCTTCACTGTGGGTCTGATATCTGTCACAAACATGTATATTCCGCAAGTATTCTGTGTGAAGTTGTTGCACTCTTAAAACAGTCTGTAGATCTATGCGTTTTCTTCTTTTAAATAAATATGGAATTCCACGAATGTTTGAATTTTGTTTTTTGTTGATACTAGACGGCTGAAGAAATTTCTCTCCCAAGGATACCAGCACAAATTAATCAAGAGTTATTCACGGAAGATTTTTAATTGTACCTTAATTGATAGGTTAGCCCTAATTTTAACATACCTCTAAAATTATATGACTCATACACACATGTATGTATATATATATATATATGTATATGTATATGTATATGTATATTTATATATCTATATATATATATATATATATATATGTATGTATATATATATTTATTTATATATATATATATATATATATATATATATATATGTATGTTTTTATGTATATATATATATATATATATATATATATATATATATATATATATATATATATATATATATGTATATATATATATATATATATATATATATATATATATAAATATAAATATATATATATATATATGTATATATATATTATATATATATAATATAATATATATATATATATATACGAGAACTGAAGAAAGATGAAAGAAGAAAAAACCCAATTTACTAAATTGTTTCAATTTAATCTTTACTTCATTATTGGATCATATTTTCCTTCATAACGTCATCATTTCCTCTGAGAAAAAACATCCTCTCGGAACAGACAAGTCTCAGGATGGCTGTGACACAAGAATTAATAATTAATTTATGCTCGAGTTTCGTTCATCTTAATCCCATAGACCCTGCCATATTTCGAATTTTGCATCGGTGAGGCGGTCGAAATTACTACTGCAGCAGAATTTTCGAAAATGTCATCTGATAACTGTAATTGTCTGAGCGACGCGGTTGACACCCAGATATTGAGCCACCCCCGAGAACGTTCTCCCCTTCACTCGCCTCACGAATCTCTCGACCGCTGCCGAAGACTTGAAATTTCTGGAATACAATTAGAGATATTGTCTTGACATCTGTACTGATTAAACTTCACGTGGAATTGTTAATCAGAGAGGGGGTTCGAAGTAAACAAATGTTTTGATTTCTCTTACTTCATGGGACTCGCAGTTTGTTAATGCATCTTGTGAAAGTTTTTGTGAATAATTGAAATTAATGAGTAGTCTTAAACTTAATATTTATTTGCCCCAAGGGAAGGTAATTATTTGGTTTTATGAGTTTGAGATTATGACAGCAGATCACTAGAGTAAAGTGTAATTGCGGAAAATGTGATTGCGATTTTAGTTAGAAATAAAAGTTTTATTTTATATTATAAAATATTAGGTAATCATACTAAACTGTTATATTTGTTAAGTGATAGTGAATAAGTTTAATTTGTGTGACTGATATTTTTCAGCCATATTAATCAAAATTTCTAAGAATAATTAAATTTATTAGGTATTTTACACGTAAGACAATTAGTCGTAATATTTATGTTTTTTTCATCAATATTAATTGTCAAATAGTATAAAATTCTACTATCATAAGAAAAGAAGTATAAAAAATTAAATTTAATGAATTGTTTAGTTCGCATTAGTAAACTGAAATTAGTTTAAAATATATTATAAAAATATTTTGCCACAAAATATCTAAGATATCAAAACACAAAAACATTATATATATATATGTATATATATATATATATATATATATATATATATATATATATATATATATATATATATATATATATATATATATATATATATATATATATATATATATATATATATATATATATATATATATATATATACAGGACGTCTGTAATTAAATTTCATTAATTCAATGTTGACCACAATCGACAAAACTGTAGTTCAGAATTATGAAGTACTCTGTAGGTCATAACAAATTCATGGAAATTAGTCTGAGTGAACAAAAAGAAAAGTCAAAATTTCACTACTTCAGGACATTTTAGATGAATTACACAGTTAGCCTACATTTAATCTAGTTAATGAAATTTATTACAGCAAGCCATGTTCAACATAACTGCAATAATTTTGAGCAACCATTTGAGTCCTAAAATAGTCTTTTCTACAGATGATATCATTGTGCCAGGAAAATACCTAGAACATATCGTTAAATGCTCTCATTGAATTCAAGTATATTTTTTTAGATTACCATGCCTGAAGAGATGTTTCAAATTCTACCAAAGTTAAACTCGCATGGGTTGAGATATGAGGATCAAGGCGATCACACATCACACATTAGGTAGGCTAATATGTATAGAAGCTCTCCTCTCTTGGTTTATGACTGTGAATTCATTTCAAACATCCAGACAACCTTGATAAACCAAGACCTATTTCTGGTCTGAAAGACAGCATTTCCAAGAACATATTGTGGTCAATTGTAGAACATTACATATCTTAGAATTTAAAATGGTAGGTAAAAATGATAGCCATCATATGGAACATTTAATGTTGTAATAATCTTTTTACTACAGTAAATATTGGTTAAATGTGTAATTTCTTCAACAATGTTCTTTAGTGGTAAAATTTTGAACTTTTCTTTAAAATATCTCTCAAAAAAAATTTCTAATCAATTTTTACACAAAATTTTGCAGCATTCTCAACAATAGTTTAAACTGTAGACAACTTTAAAGTAGGGAAGTTTAATTAGACATAATTTATATATATATATATATATATATATATATATATATATATATATATATATATATATATATATATATATATATATATATATATATATATATATATATATATATATATATACATATATATATATATATATATATATACATATATATATTATATATATACATATATATATATATATATATATATATATATATATATATATACATATATATATATATATATATATATATATATATATATATAATATATATATATATATATATATATATATATATATATATATATATATATATATATATATATATATATATATATATATATATATATATATATATATATATATGTGTGTGTGTGTGTGTGTGTGTGTGTGTGTGTGTGTGTGTGTGTGTGTGTGTCTGTTGTGTGCGTCAGGTTTAAAAATGTGGGTTAAGAATTAAAAATAGTTAGAACTCAATAACGATAACGTAATAGGAAAAAGACACACATTCGAGCGGAACTATACAGAGAGAAGAAGCCGACACAGAACTATATGTGGGAGTTTTGCTTAGGTAACAACGTCAAAAGAGTCAGTTGTGAGAGGGAACTCGGGCTAATAACATCCTCTAAGCTTGCCATGGTAAAGTATAAGAACAAAATATTTCTAAATAGCATTTCCAAGAACAGAAGGATTATAATGAAGTTTTTATATATGAAATGAAATGTGTCGTCCATGCCTTAACCAATCGTCTATGTCATATATACATGTAGTAATATCACGACCACATAATTTAAAATACACTCATGTCCATAAATTAAGGATAATGAAGTTCGGGCAATGAAAGAGACAAAAGCAAAACAAATTTGACTTATTTGTAAAGTCTATTTATTAAACAAAAGGTAAAGAGCAAAAAAGATGCTATATGTTTGATATAATTAATAAATATTGCGATTTTTACTCCCTGGAGCAAATTTCAAAAAAGAACCTATTTACAGAAAACAGTATAACATGGTTAGTATGATGGTTAATACGGAGTATATCTAACGGACGATGCAATACAAGCTTTACAACGCCTACGCATGCTGAGTATCAGATTATCAATCTGATCTTGGGGAAAATTACACCACTCATCAAGCAATGCCCTCCGAAGTTCCGATAGACAGTTGGGAGGGGGTTGACGGGCTGCAATTCGTCGGCCAAGCATGTCCCACACATGCTCTATTGGATTCAAGTCCGGTGAGTATGCTGGCCAATCCATACGGGTGATATCCTCCGATTGAAGGCATTTGTCTACAATGTTTGCACGGTGAAGTCGGGCGTTGTAATCCATATACAGAAATTCAGGACCCATGGCGCCCCGAAACAAACGTACATGTTGTTCCAGAATGACATCCCGATAGATGTGGCCTGTCATCGTTACACTCTGAACATGCAGGTCAGTTCTGGAACCAAGAATAATTCCTCCCCAAACGAGCCATACTGCAACACCGCAACGGTGTCGTTCAATGGTGTTCTCTTGGTGGTAACGGGTACCTGGCGCTTTCCATATGAAAGTACGGCGACAATCAGAATGTAAACTGAACCTGGACTGGTCGGAAAACATCACACAAGACCACTGTTGCGGTGTCCACAATGCATGCTCTCTAGCCCAGCATAATCGCAGGCGACAGTGAGTTGTGGTAAGGGGAACACATCTGACAGGCCTACGAGCATATAGACCAATGTTCCCTAAGCGTCTGTACACGGTCTGCCTTGAATCTATCGTACTGGTAGCTGAAGAGAGCTGACGAGACAGGTTGATGCTGTGATCCGTCTGTTTCTTTTGGCAGTAACTGCCAAAACCCATCATCATTCGGTAGTACCGACCTGTGCTGTCATCCTACTCACATTACCATCATGCTTGAATCGTTGCCAAAGCCTGGAGATGACCGTCTGGGTGATTCCAAGTTCCTCGGATACTTCCAGCTGGGTACGTCCACATTCCAGTCGTCCGATAATTCTACCACGTAAAAAATTCTCCAAATGCTTCCTTTGTGCCATATCTATGCGGTTATTGCACTGAAAGGCTTTTAAAGCGCTTGTGAACAATTTTAATTCTTTGCTACCATTCCTTATATAACCCTTTCATACACTCTCGTCATTGTGACGTACTATCCGCGCCATCTGGTGGTTTCCTGCAATTTGCATATTCTTCTTCAAGATGTGTGTGATAATTCTACAGGTGAAATTTTTATTTTAGAGCTCAATTTCTGTGTGATTCTGAATTATCCTTAATTTATGGACATGAGTGTATTATACATAATTTAGCCGAGTTGATTGATGCACACTTACAAAAACATCTTTTATTTAGAACACCAGATAACACACAAGGAAAAAGAACACAAACAGAAAATAATTTATAATACATTACATCGGAATCTGAAAGGAAAAGTCTCGAAATATGCGAGGTAGGCATATTTATTAAGTATGGGAAGGGGCATGGCTTCAGGAATGATGTCTTTTCGGTAACCAATTATTTCACTTTAGTTATTTCTATTTTATTCTAGAAGTTACAGTACGTAACAATGAGTGGGAAAAATAAAACAACAGGCATTCTAAATTTAAATTATGATTTTATTTTAATATATTTTTATACTACACACACACACACATATATATATATATATATATATATATATATATATATATATATATATATATTAAGAGAGAGATATATATATATAACATTTATTTCTAATTAGAACCTAAATACATTTCCTCTTAATCCTCTACTTTAGTAATCTGCTTTCATAATCTCAGGCTCACAAAACAAAATATTTTTCTTCTCTTGCGGCAAATCAATGTTAAGCTAAAAGCTACTCATTAATTTTAATTATTCACAAAAACATTCAACCGATATATCGAACAAACTGCCAGCCCCATAAAGTAACAGAATACAAAGCGTTTGTTTACTTGGAACCTCCTCTCTGATTAACAAATCCTCGTGAACTTTAATCAGTACAGATGTCAAGACAATATCTCTAATCGCATTGCAGAAATTTCATGTCTTCCGCATAGGTCGAGAGATTCACGAGGCGCGGCTAGGGAAGAACGTTCTCGGGGATGGCTCAATATCTGGGTGTCAACTGCGTCGCTCAGAGAATTACAGCTTTCAGATGACATTTTTGAATACTCTGCTGCAGTCCTAACTTTGACCGCAGTCTTATGCGAAATTCGAATTATAGGTTAGTTCTATAGGATTAATATGCACAAAACTCAAGCGCAAATTAATTATGACTCTCTGTACTGATTTATGTTGCTATTTTTTTCTAAAATAGGAATTTATTCTCATTATCACTTTTATTTTATTTAAACACACACACACCTATGCTGTTTATTGGAATTAAAAAAAATGAAATTTAAAGTTCATAGCCCTTTTAAATATCTTAAATTAATAAGTTTTAGCATTTAATTTATTAATATATAGTAATTTTATTTTACCCAAAAAAGTAGATGGAATTACAATAATTATAAGGCAAAATTTTACCGTTTATATATGTTCAAAATAATTATCGAAAATTTTGATGTAGATATAGCTGAAATAAATATAGGAAAAAATATCAAATTATATATTTTCTATATATTATAACAAATCAGCGAAAATTAAGACTCTTTGTCACTTTTTTTTATTTTCTTGTAGGAATGATTCAAAGGCATACCAAAACAGGACTGTTTATGTTTACTTAACATAGTTTTTTAAAAATGAAAATAAAAAAAAATAAAAATAAAAAAAAAATATTAAAAAATAATTAATAAAAAATATTAAAAAAAAAATGAAAAAAAATTAAAAAAAAAAAATTTAAAATATAAATTTAAAAAAAAAAAATGAAAATATATAATAATAAAATAAAAAATATCAATATATATATATAAATATATATATATATATATATATATATATATATATATATATATATATATATATATATATATATATATATAATAATATATATATATATATATATATATATATATATATACATATAAATATATAAACAATAAGTTACATATTCAGTTTGAACAAAAAAAAATATCAGAATTCTAAGTTGAATTAGAAGCTCCCAACCATTAAAAGTGTCCGTTGGTTTGGGAGATACTGACATCCGCCGGAGTGAACCCCTGTTTTTCTCATCGAGGTAGTCTGAATTTATTTAGAGGACGAGGTTGTGACCAAAGGAGAGTAGAAGGTGAACTCTGCTGGCTTCCGCGGCTTGAGGGATAGACTATTTAAGGAAAATTAATGCCCTATTGTTTTTTAGGGCCAACGCTAACTCGAGAGCCGTCTTCGATATCTACAAATGATAAGTTGATTCCAGTTGTATTCCTTAGGCATTTATTTAATTGTACAAAATCATTTAATCAAGACATATTTGTAATGGTGTTTATTAATAAGTTTAGATTTCTTCTTTTTAAAACGCTAGGCCAACGTAACATTATTTTTCCATGTGTATACATATCTATATATATATAGCCATTGTGTGAAACTAAATGATTAGTTAAATTTATATCTTATTCTAACACTTAGTATAATTTATAGTTTTTTATATTTTATAATTTTAATGTATATACTAGAGTTAATGTATCGAATTAACATTTTGATTGATTCAAGGGTTAATAAGGTTTTACTATGGATTTCCCAGTCACTACAATGTCTATGGAAATGAAAGTGCTAACACCCTCGACAAGCAGGTTTGTGATTTGGTTCATATTAACCAAATCTTTCTTCAATCCTTTAGGAACGTAAAGAGAATCATCAGTGACTATATTAAACATCTGGTATCTGTTGTTTCAGAGACATTTCTTTTCTGAGGAGATGGTCATTTCTCTTAAATAAGAGGGTTATGTCAATTTCTTCCCAGAGCTATTGGGGTGGATCATTTTAGAATCAGGATTGACCATGAACTGCTGAGGGATCATCTTTTTCAGCTTCTCTTAGTAGATTCCAGTCATTGTATTTTTTGCACCTCTGCTCCCATGACGGGAAAGCAGGTTTTGATGTCTCCAGCTATGTGGAGCGATTTTACTTTATCATTTTCTTAAACGCCCCCGTCTTCTAGGTCAATTTCTTTTACTTATTGCCCTCTCAGGCATCACATGCTCGAGAAGAGCCTTGGTGGGCGTAATTAAAAAAAAGATTTCATGTATATAAGTTATTTTACAGCTACTAACAAATTTACTACTCAGTTTCATTAGTTGCAGCTTTATCCTGCACGAAACAATATATATTGTTGGCTACAATGTGAAGGCATGATATTTCATAGACTACACATACATACACTTATATATACATGCATATATAATGCTAATTAATTTACACACTAAATAAAGATTATTCAATAAATACATTCAATAACTTTTAATTTTAGCAATTTTAACTGTCCATTTCAATGAATTTAATTTATTTTGCAATAAAATTATGCATTGAAAATTTTACATTAATATGACAATAAAAAATAAGAAAGTTAAGTTATTACGGAGAGTGTATCTTTACATCTGAAAATTCTTTATTATAGTAGCATCATTTTTTATTCATGAATATACGATAAGATATTCTTCTTTGTCTAGAATGAATTTTTATGAAAAAAATATATTCTAATTTAATAAAACATCTAATAAGCCATACTTTGCTAATATATATATATATATTTAAAAAAAATGTAAAGAAAGTGATAAAAGTAGAAACCGTTCATTTTCTCGTAGATTACCTCTTAAAATTTTTAAATGATAAAAAAAATAACTAAATGATATGTAATTACTTTTTTTATTCGAGGAACCTAACTTATATTTATACTTTGAATTTATTTTATTTTTAGATTGATAAAGATTTTTATATAATATATTTGTAGTTTTGTTAAATAAAAAATTTATTAACAAAATTACGAACAATTTAAAATTTTGGGTTTCTAAAAAAGAATAAATATTTCATTTCTAATAAATGTGAAAATTTAGTTTTAATATAGATAATTCAAAAGCTATTTTGCAGTTTATTAAATTTCATCGATTTCTAGATTTATATTTTCCCAATTTTATAAAAAATATTCCATTTATTCTGTTATGAATATATATATATATATATATATATATATATATATATACGACAGAACTAAATAATTTTATCAAAGCTAGAGTGCTATTAAAAGCTTGAAAAAACTTGTATTGAATAAAGAAGAATAAAAAAAATAATTGTTTTCTAAAATTCTTAAAAATTTTATGTCTTCTTAATGAAATCTCGAACAGGAAAAAAAATTACTTTAAATTATGATGAATAATAAAAGTGAGTTTTTTGCAGCAATCTAAGTTTTCTAAAGAAATGTTGCCTTTTAATATACATAATGTATATATGAATCTTTTAAAACTTGGCAACATATTATATTTTATTAAGTAGGCTATTAAATTTCTAAATTTACTTATACAAACTAACATATACTTTTCAAGATACAATATATACTTTTATTTATAGATGACCTTTAGATATACTTTTAGTGATATAAAGTTCATCAAGAATTATAACATAACTATAAGAATCTTCACACCAATCAGTAAAGTAGTCAAGGGTGATGGGGTGTTTAATCCCCTATAAAATTACTACACACACACACATATATATATATATATATATATATATATATATATATATATATATATATATATATATATATATATATATATATATATATATATATATATATATATATATATATATATATATATATATATATATATATATATATATATATATATATATATAAACATATACATATCTTTAAAATTTCTTTTCAAGAAAATACTGACATACAGAATAATTTTAACGATAACTACAATAAACATTTTTCGTTTTTTATAATCATTTGAAACTTATGACCCTAAAATTTAATGTCGCCTATCTCCCCCGGAAAAAGAAACGAGATCCCTTTGTTTCCTACTTAATATTGTTTGTCATGGTCTATTATCAACCCTTGAAGTTTTTCCCATGTGTTTAGAATCACCCTGCTGTAACAATAAGTTACACTCGGTTCAGCTTTTTTACCCCTTCTCGTAAGCCTTCGTCAGACTTACAGTACATGACAGGTTTGAACTAGAAGAAATTTCAGATTTCCCCCAACCAATAAAAGGACTGGTTGGTTTGGAGGGATTCTAACCCCTAGGTTCTAAGTAGACCCCTGTTTTTTCTACGCGAGACAGTCGGGTATTTTTAGAGGACAAAGAGAGAAGAAGGTGAATGCTGTTGGTATCAGCTGCTTGCGGGATATATTTTTTGGAGCGACTCGAGAAAAAAGAAGATCAATGCCATTTTTAGGACCGACGCCGATTCGAGAGCAGTCTGCGATATCTACGAATGATAAGTTGATACCAGTTGTATTCCTTAGCCATTTAATTGTATAAAATTATTTAATCAAGACATATTGTCCATATGTTTCTTAATGATTTCTTCTTTCTCTAATACTAGGCCACCATAACATTATTTTTACACATACATACATACATATATATATATACATATATATGTATGTATATATATACATATATATATATATATATATATATATATATATATATGTGTGTGTGTACATATATATATATATATATATATATATATATATATATATATATAAATATATATATATATATATATATATATATACATATATATATATATATATATATATATATATATATATATATATATATATATATATATATATATATATATAAATGTGTGTATGTACATGTAAGGTTTCCTATATTAGATTTGACAAATGAGATGAAAAAAAAAACATGATCCTCTCCAGAAAGAATATATCTTCATGAACCCCTGAGTTAAAAATTTTAATGTTGCAAATTTAATATCTATTTATACGATTATATATGCGTAACGCTTCTCCTTGTTTCCGATATGAAAATGTTTATAAGATTTGAAAAACGAAATAAAAGTTATTTTTTTCTCTTTCAGAAACAGATTTGAGATTCCATGATCGATGATTCAATCGCTAAAAAGACATTTTTTAATATAATTATTTGTTTTTCTACTTAAAAATAATAATATTTAAAAACAGAAATAAAAGAAGAAATTGTAATGAAGGTTTTCTTAAAACTTTTTCTTTTACTCATAAGAGATTTTTCCCAGTAAACAACATAACATTAAAGGATATTAAATATTCTCTTGATTTTTTTTCATCTTAAATAAATGTTAATACCTCTCACATAAAATCAGATTTATGCATCAATAAACGCGTGTTTTTTTTAACTTTTAATAAATAATGTTTTTGACTCTCTAAGACTTCGATAAATTAATTTATTTAATGTATTTCCTGGAGTCGAGAGTGTATTTTTACTTTGATATGTTTAATCTTTTTCTTGATTTAGAAAAAGAATACGAAATTAAATTCTAAAGTAATACTTTCATATTAAAAGCACTAAATATTCTATATAAGTACAATAAATTGTAAGTAACAAAAAGTA
The DNA here is from genome assembly GCA_032207245.1 of Pardosa pseudoannulata. Taxonomy (NCBI): domain Eukaryota; kingdom Metazoa; phylum Arthropoda; class Arachnida; order Araneae; family Lycosidae; genus Pardosa; species Pardosa pseudoannulata. The sequence goes on from CM063505.1 coordinate 194,040,914, forward strand.
TCTATTAGGAAATGTTTGTTTTATGTATGTATATAGATATAAGTACACACACACACATACATATATATATATATATATATATATATATATATATATATATATATACATATATATATATATATATATATATATATATATATATATATATATATATATATATATATATATATATATATATATATATATATATATATATATATATATATATATATATATATATATATATATATATATATATATATATATATATATATATATATATATATATATACATGTGTCTGACTTTGAATGAATGTATATACATATGTAGACCGATTCTGCGATACTAGCCGCCTCCTTGAAACGTAGTGTATTACCTTTAGCAAGCAACTTGCTCGAAGATTTGGGTGTTGTGTTGTTGAGTTGTTTTATCTGTCTGACTGTCTAACAGCATTACTTTATGTAACAATGAGTTGCATTGCTGGACAACGCCAGCGCGGGAGACTGACCGAGGGAGGAAGGCGATGTCAGTGCCACCCCTTCGACCCTATTGGATAAGAGGGGTTACTAACGCGGGTCAGTCCTTTTTGGCCTTGGCAACAGCAGCTTTTGGATCTTTCGCTCAGCAGATTTGAAGGCCCCTTCTGAGAAAATATAAAGCGAAGATAACTTCAGCAGAGGCTGGGAACGCTCAACATTTTTTTGTTTTTTGAAGATAGCTTCATCAGCGGGAGTTGCTTCCATATTCTAGCAGTTTATGGCGTCTCCATATTGAGATTGAATATATTTTATTTGCGTCACCAGATTGTGCAAAATTAGATTTCTAAATAAAAATGTCTGCAAAACGGTAAGTCTTTGCTCATTGGTATCTGATGTCTTAACTTTATGTGTTATCTCAACATGACCTGGTATCGTTGGTACGTAATACTTTATACAGATGGCAAAGCCAACATTTCACCCACATTTGTAAAATAAAAGAATTTCATGATACATTACATAGAAGCAAAGTAGTCAATAATTCTCACCCAATATATTTTCTGCAATATGATATTATATTCCACACAAGTCCTTCCCATGTTAAAAGTCAGGTTAATCAGGTGTACCACGTTTAATGACCTTTCCGTTAACGGAAAACTTTTAATGCAAATGTCCTTAAAAAATCAGGATAACTTTTGTATAAATTTGAAAAATAGAAAAACACTTCAAATAATCCATACAATCTAGGCAATGACATACAATTCTATACACTTCGCATTTGCATGAGAGTTAAATTATTTGGTCTAATTCTATTTCTGTGTGCCATAGAGTAATTGATAGTACTTATAGCCCTTTATTAATTGGTATACCTAGTCATCATTGGTATACCTAGTCAGTATTTTATCGGAAGCCCTAAAAATGTGTACGCCTACGTGCATACTCTGACTTCTCATGTACTAATCCCGGCCCTATATATACAAATGTATCCAAGCGGTTTTTTTTTTTTCAAATTTATATTATTAATAGAATATTATTATAAGTATCAATTACTCTGCTGAACTAAAGAAACGACTTACACTCCCTCATATGTCACTAAACATGCTGTTGAATTCAGAATTCCAAAGTCATTAATGAACAAATTACCCCAAAAATGATAGCATTATGAGTTTGGCGTTGGTAAGTAGGTAGGATTTATAGTTACAGTAATTAGCTCTCGTGAAAATCTAATTTTTTTTAACTTTAAAGGTAAATCAATGATAATACTTTAACCAAATTTTATTTTGTGGTCATCACAGACAAAAAAATAGACCTCAACAAGTTGTCGTCTGTTTCACGGAAATCCATATGAAGCTAAATCGTAAGGCCAGGCGCTCAATGCTAAGTTGATTAGATTTCAGTTTAATAGTCTAAATATGAAGTTTATAAATTAATGTTTCCCGTTTACGTGTAGCCACCAGGTGTGGGTTGGCATTGACTTTTGAGAAACGGCGTCTTAAATTGAACTTCAGTCCTATTTGAATCAGTCGTGGTTCGAAAAGCTGACTTCATCTCTCTTTTCAATCTTTGCCTCTCAAATACCTGCTGGGACAAGGTTTTAAACACTGCAGCTCAAATAACTCTTTTCCAAACTACTATGCATACCACTAACACGGTCTCTCAATTTCATCCAGAATTCTTCAATCCAATCCGCTGTACATATGGTGGCAACCTAGAGTCGGCTTGTTTAAGTCTGATTTCTTATAAATAACTTTAATTTGAGATGTGTGATTATGGGCTTCATACCTTGCTGGTGTACCCAATAAAAACACTTTTTAATGATGAATATCCCGTGTACCTACATCTGAATGTACAGTTGTAAACTTTCAGGTACTGACAGCTCGCACGATGGAGAAATAGCAAAGTTCTCTTTTTAGGTTTTAGAGTTGATAGGTTAAAACCCCAGTCCTGTTTAAAATGTCTGTCTATGATTCTGAATACCTCAGGCTTATAGATTAATTAGGCTTAGTCTGAACAGATATTTTGTTTCTATCAAGTAATAATCGTAACAATTTTGGGTGAATCTGTTTTTATTTAATCCTATTAAATAAAAACTAGTACACCTCAGAATTCCGATCTTAAATTTAAAACTTACATATCTAGTTATGAAATGGCAGAATTGCTATTAGATGACTGAAATTAAAAAGATTCTTGCATTTTTGCTTCCATGTGCGAAAAATGGGAAGTATTGTAAGCTCGACAAATTTTCCGTTTGTGAATTGCAAGGAAAACCCTAATTTTTTATGTCTGAATCTCTTTTGCCTTGTTTTGATGTCATCTCAGTATGTACATATTTACGGACTAATGTAGGTTTTCTCAATATTCAAAAACTATTAATGCCAGAATGTTGAATTTTTCTATTTAAAAATTTTATAACATCTAACCATGCACTACGTATTTTTATTACACTCTGTTTTCTACATATCTATAAAACGAAAAGATACTTTAATACAATAGATATTAAAACGACGGATCACGAGAAGGCAGTACAAAAGGTCCATTCAAAGAACACGATTACCTTGAGAAATCAAACTAACTTTGAAGTTAGAATGGGTAAACAATTATTCTAATTCGCGTTATTGAATCAAAATAAAAAGAATCGTGTGTATAATACAATAGAACAATGAAATTATATGCTGCCGACAACACATCATCATTTCATATGAAATAAGTAGCAAATTGGTAATTGTTTGTCTCAGTATAGCCTCAGAATCATTCATTAACCATTTGTTCTCTTTCTCTAAAACTGTTTTGGTAGAGTTTGTCTGTATCATAGGTAAATCTTACAGCCACCAATTTACAGAAATAAAGGAGTTCGATGAAACAATATATTTGAAAACTCTATAACTTAGCATGCGAAGAAACAAACTATAAAACTAAACGTATCGCCTTAGGATATGAGAGATCGTTTCAGTTGTTTTGAGTTTAAATCAGGTAAATCGGTCGATTGAGCTTTATATTCTTTAGAATTTCTTCTGTCGGTTTAACTTTGGATTTATTGGCATTTCTGCCACTTAAATGAGATTTCTTTGTATTTCTTTTAAGTAAAAGTAATTTAAAACCAATATTCATAGAAGATTCTAAAAGTGAGAACGCCTAGATTCAAGAAATCTGCTACATTCCTTGCTAAATTTCGGGGAAAAATTGATACATTATTTATGAAATTTCTGAGTCTCAATTAAATGTAACCGATTGCCTTACAATTTTTTTGAAAATAATTGCAAAAATTCATCACATTTTTTAAAATTTTATTATTAAATACAAGGAAATATAAAAAACAAAATATGTCGGTTTTAGGTTGAATTTTTAATTTTTTACAGTTGTAAATATATTTAGTTTTAATATTAGTTTACCATCCCGAGTTATCTCGGGCAAATGAAAAAGTTAAATATTTGTCTATGTATGATAGTTTTTAAAGCAAGAGACAACACAAAGAGATACCTGGCATTCTGTGCAATAGTATCTGGTTTCTTTTCTTATTGGCTTGCCTGTGAAATCTGTTTTACGGGAGCACAGAGTACACAGTTTCATTGGATTTGATTTTTTTTTGCAGTAGCAGGAATAACATCTGGAAAATGCCGTAAGGTTAACCTGAGAGGTAAAGACTAATACTGGTTTGGTTTGTTTGTTTTGGGGTGCTACGGTCTACTTTTTTGCAACACGAGGGCTAATGAGACCGGGACCTACAGTTTAAAGCCGATTCCGAACGGCTACGAACATCCCTGCCACAGTGAGATTCGAACCTACGAACTCCGATACCAATGGCCAGCACCCTAACCAATCGGTCGTCGTTCGGCCTGACTAATACTGGACCTTGCTAATGTGGCAGAAAAGTCATCACTGTGATTTTTCTGAAATAAGTTTTCTAATCAGTGGAAAACACGTGACTTGTTCCTCCAAAATCACCACGAAACCAGCAAAACCTGACAACTACCTATCAAAGATGACTATTTCCTTTAATTTTCTCTAGGTCGAGTAAAATCGTCATAAAATAAATTACACAGACAAATTCTGATTCACCAGAGTTTTCTCGGGATAATAATAAACTGAAATATATACGAACCCGAGATAACTCGGGATAATTAGACAAGTGGTTAGGTATTAATGTTTTGCTTAGATTTCAATTTTCCTACATCAATTAGAAAGGTATAATTATGTAAACTTTATATAGTTTTGGTTTATGAAGCAAAATATTTTTTAAAAATTCAAACAAGTAAAAGATATAAAAATCCACTTTTCACAAAACAATTTTTGAAATATATAAATCAGATGTTAATTTTATAAATAACATACAAGATAATTATGTTTTTATTCTCTAACCCTCTATTATATTAATAAATTATATTGTAGCTTAAAATTACGTTTTGTATTTATTATACGTATTTTAAATTATCACTTTCGATTAGGTATAAAATTTTATTCAGTCCTTGCGTTGTTTAAAGTCGTATACTACTTATACTGACAAAAATTGAGAAAGTTTAAAGTTGAAGCATAATAAAGCATGTAAGAACATTATAAAATTAGCAAACTTTTTATTTTATAACTCGAAGGAAAGAGTGTTATATTTAATATTTTAATCCTCAAAATGCAGTACACTCCGTTAAGTAAATAATATGTTTTAAGAGTTTTAAAAATCAATCTCTCCTAATGTACCTTGGCATGCATACAAATATAAACTTTTATGAACTTTAAATGCATTTTGAGGAACATTTAAAAGTTATTTTATTGTCTTTTAATGTCATTCAATGTAACTTTTCTATACATACACGCTCTTTAACTTTCTGCGTTAATTTTCAAACTAGAGAAATTTAAAGAAGGATAAGAGTTAACATTTTTGGTGACTTTCCGAAGCACTGAAAAAAAAATAAAGTAAAAAAAAAGACTGAAATGCAGGTACTTGGGTTTGGATCATTAAACAATAATTATATCGGAAATTTAAAGTGAAATATT
>CM063505.1:194051355-194058855 GCA_032207245.1 Pardosa pseudoannulata
ATAGTGTGGTGAAGCATCTCCGGAGTTTAGATGTCCCTTGATTTTGAGTCATTTTTCTATATTTATCATCAAAGTATGAAAGTTTTTTTACCTATGGTAACCTGAGGTTTTTCCTGCTGCAATTGTGTATAAAATTTTTGTATACAATTTTCAGTATTAGAGTATTCAGTATTTCAGTATTTTTCAGTACAAATTTCAGTTCAGAATACTGATTGTTTATGCTTTTTGTTTCATTTTCATTGCTTTTATAAAGTATGTATCCATATTATCTTGTAAACTTTCGTATGATTCAGAAAATTTTAAAAATGTTTCTTCATGCATTTGCAAATTTAAAAATTGACGCAGCCTGTCTGTAAATTTTTTTCTGTACTGCATTTTTTACTATTTTAATAAGTGTAATTTTGTATTTTTACAGCTCTTATAGATGTTTATCAATGCCATCAGAAATGACCTATTGACATTATTTACATTAAAACAAGGAGTACCTTAACTGTATTTTCATCGGTTGGTGGTATTTCCTGTTGTACATGTATAATTAAAGGTTTTGCATCAATAGCCAAACATGATATAAAGATAAAATATTCCAGAAGAATTGAAATTGTAATAATGCTATTAATATATTTTAACATATGACTGTTGTCTCGGTTTCATTTGGGTACGCCTTAAAAAGAGGAGTCTGCATGTTTCTGTATGCACCAAAATAGGTACATGGATTCTACGTGATTCTTTGTGTCTCAAGAAATATCTCTCGAAATATATTTTTAGTCTGAAATAGATTTTTATTTATTATAATTTAAGACTTTTTAATAGCTATCTCCTTTTTCAGACATTATGTTCTTAATTATCCGCAAACTATATATTTGATGACAATAATTTATTGCAATGAAATAGCTATAAAACATCCGTAACGTTATAAATACCTTTACGGATGCACATTAAATTCATTGTTCAATAAAATAATTTATTTAAACATTATTTTTAAAACTGTTTATCTTAAAGTTATACATTCGTAGTTTAATTACATGTTGTTCATTCAAATATTTCATTCTCTCATTATTTAACTGTATAATCTGTATTAATTTAAAATTTATTCTCCGATTAAAAATTAATATACAGTAAAAATTCTATTACCAATTTCTGCATTTTACTTACAAATTTCATGCACTACAAAATAATTCTAGATATCTGACTGATTATTTAAGTTATCACTAGAACATCTGTTGGTGTCTATTTCACATGGAATCCCCTTCAGTTTGTTCTCTTTTCCGAATTTCTGCAGGGAAATTTAAAAAATTTCCAGACGTTTAATCGTTTTCTTTAATTATTACACAGAAAACGTTTAATGGTTCAAGGTTAGGTAGAAGGATTTAACAACTAAATATAAATAGAACTGTAGAACAGCAAGATAATGGTTTCATGATAAATAGATGTAGTTCAACAAAAGGTACTTCACTAAGTAGATACCATTAGTAAAACAAACTTCCCAAATTATTGCCATAAATTTCTTTGAAATTAAATATAGTGTTATTGGGTTCACAGTGGAAATAAATTTTACTAAAATTGTTATGTTGTAGAATTGTTATTGTAGAATTATTGATGTTGTTGAATATTACATTTATCCTTTAAGCCGCAATAACCTTTCACCGAGTCTTTGGTGGAAAGACACAATTCAGTGTATTCATATGGTATGCTCCAGAATTTTAGAACAGAGGGGAATGCAAATTGACGAATAGAAAAGAGTCCTATTAATTGATTAGCTTAAAGGAATTTTAGTTATTTCCTATTTCCTGCTGACTTTGTCAAAAAAATACACGTTTTAAAATACATAACGCAACGATAAGAAAAAAAATCAAAAAAAGCAAAATGACTAAAAAAAAAATACTTTTATTTTTAATGATGCGGGTGATTTCTCGCCCAATTTCGGCCAAAATGATGCTCACTCAACACCGCACATGGCAAGGTCAGTGGAAAAATCCCGCCAGCGGAAACCCAAGTCGATCCCCAAAACGTAGCGTGAGTTGGAAGAACAGCCTAGGAATTTTATAACGCCAAGCAACGCTCAAGCTGGACAAATGGTGAAAGACAGTGAGAGCAAAATGGCAACCTATGGATGATCAGCGCGGGAAGATCAAGGTGACTTTGGACATGGACAAGCCCCATTCCATAAAATAAAGGGATCAGGAAGCCTGTAATTCCTGGCATTCCCTTTTAAATAGAATGTGGCTATAATACATATGTCTAAGGGATTCGTTAGATAGCATTTGATTATCTGCTCTAAAAAACACTTTCTAATTTTGAACCTTGTGCAGAGCAGACATCCTGAAAATATGACTAGGAGAAAAGGGTCTAAGCCCTGATAAAGTTGCCAGTTTGTGGCGAGGACTATCTGAGAATTATGATGAATTGTATTGGTCTAATTTAGATTCATTATGCATATAGCTAGCAATATCATTATACATAAAAACGATAAATAATGATTAAAAAACTTACATTCTAACAAAAGTTACCATTTTGCTTATTACTCTAATATTTATTACTATTATTGTTTTATTTTATTTTACAAGATACACCAAATTGTTTTGTTGCAGTTTTTATGATACAAAGGGTAATAATATAATTACATACAATAGTATAAGCAACAGTCTTAAAGCTAAACGGCACTGAACAGTAGTCCTGCATATATTTAGTTATTAAAATTATTTCATACATTTTATATTGATGAGTCGAAAAATTACCATCAAACGTTTAAGGGCAATAGAAATTCTGGACTTTCTAATGTTAAATAATCATGCAGTTACAGATGTTTGGAATTCTACTTGAATAATATTTAAAGATATTTAAGTTGTACATGCGTGTAATATGAGTGCAGATGTTTGGATTTGTATATGAACAACATTTAAAGATATTTAAGTTAAATAATCATTCAATATAAACATCTAAAAATGTCACTAAAATGCATTTCAGAAAAAAAAAGTTTTCAATATTGATTTTCCTCAGGTATATTGTTCAGTTAACAAACATATCCCGATTTATGAAATTATTTCAAATACCATCAACTTAAAAATATATCCATGCAAACAAAGTTATTCTAGAAGCAGTCAATTCTCGAATTTTATTTTATGGATATTACGTCCGCCGAACCTAAATTTTGACTTGCGAATACATTTAGTGATGAAAAGATATTTTCAATGTTATGAATATTTTTATTAGATATGAATTGAACACTGGCGAAAAATTTCCATGCACAAATAAAATCACTAATGCATATAAAATGCAATTTTTTTTAATAAATTCACTTTTCGTGGTATTCTTTGAGATAAGACTTCAGGCAATAAAACAGTAAGGAAATTGCAGTTCTGGATTTTATTTGCATAAACAAGATGTAATCCGAAATCCATTGAAAGTGATTGCATTGGAGAATTCACCTTTCTTAAAGATTCCCCAGAAAGTAATAAGCAAATATAACCGGATAGTATCCCATAATAAATGTTTTGAGTTTTAAAATCCAAGCATGTGGCAAATACATTATACGTTATATTATTTGATATACTGAATGAGATAAAAGAATAAATTTGAGTCAGTCTGTTGTATCAGTCGTTCTTCTTTATTATGCTAATTTGTAAAATAAGGGGATAAGCTTTAAATCCTTTCATTTAGATCACGTCGCTGATTTCAGTATTTTAAAAACTTCCTAAAATTTCTCTTTATGTGTGATACCACAGAATGAGTCAAATGAATTTTGGATTAAATGAGGTATTTCGAAGCAAAGCAAAAACCATAATGGGTTTTGATCATTCCAAGACAATTGACTGCAAATCTAAACCTCTTACAATAAAAAAAAATACAAAAAATCATCGCATTTTTTAATCTTATTATTAAATACAAGGAAATGAAACAAAATAATATATGTAGATTTTAAATTTAATTTTTAATATTTTACAGGTGTAAAAGCTTTTCTTTTTAATATTGGTTTACTTTCCCGATTTATGTCGGGGAAATGGAAAAAAAAAGTTAGATATTAGTCATTGTATGATAGTTTTTGAAACAAGGGACAACACAAAGTGATACCTGACACTCTCTACAGTGCTATCTAGTCTCTTTTCTTATTGGCTTACCTCTAGAATATTTTATGGGAGCACAGAGTACACTGTCTGATTGGATTGGATTTTTTTTTCTTTGCAGTAGCAGGAATAACGTCTGGAAAATACATGGAGGTTAACCTGAGCAGTAAAATACTAATAGTGGATCTTCCTGATAGAGTAAAAAACTTGTCACGATAGTTTTCTAAAGCTAGTTTTTCAATCAGTGGAAAACACGTGACCAGTGCCACCAACAGAACCACGAAACCAACTAAACTTGCCTAACTGCCAATCCAAGCTGGATATTTTTTTTTTTTTCTACCGGCCGAGTAAAACCATGATACAACAAATTTCACCGACAAATTCTGCTTCTCCCGAGTTTTCTCGGGACAAAACAATATATGTAGTTTTAAATTTAATTTTCAATATTTTACAGGCGTAAATGCTTTTCGTTTTAATTTTAGTTTACTTTCCCGAGTTATGTCGGGGAAAGGGAAAAAAAGTTAAATATTAGTCTTTGTATGATTGTTTTTTAAACAAGGGACAACACAAAGTGATACCTGACACTCTCTACAGTGCTCTTGTAGTCTCTTTTATGGGAGCACGAGTACACTGTATCATTGGATTTGATTTTTTTTTTCAGTAGCAGGAATAACATCTGGAAAATACCTTGAGGTTAACCTGAACAGTAAAGGACTAATGCTGGTCTTCCTGATGTCGCAGAAAACTCGTCACGATAGTTTTCTGAAGTTAGTTTTACAATCAGGGGAAACACGTGACCAGTCTCACCAAAAGAACCACGAAACCACCAAAACTTGCCTAACTGCCAATCAAAGCTGGATATTTCCTTTCTTTTCCTTGAGGCAGAGTAAAACCATGATACAACAAATCACCCTGACCAATTCTGCTTAGCCCGAGTTTTCTAGGGATAATAATTAAATGTAAAGTATACGAACCCGAGATAACTCAGGATAATCAGGCAAGCTGTTAATCAAGTTTCTAATTTAGGAAACCACAACCTGATATGGTTAATTTTAACCCTCCTTCTGGCATGGGAGTTTGTAGCCATACATAATCGGTTTTAAGCAGTAGCTTAAGAATTCATTAACTATTTTATAGCAAAAACACACACTTTAGCTCTGAAAACCGAATAAAAAAGTTTTTGCATAAAATTATCTACACGTATCTCTGTATGCAATTGCAGCAGACTGAACCTGTCTCCATTTTCTTTTTACAGTCCATAATTTTAAGTGCAATATCTTTCATTTTGTGCTTTAATTGTACAGGCAATACTACCAGATGATGGTAAAAAACTTTTATAGTATCTCATAATGTTTATAATCTTATTTACAACAGAAACAAAAATATCTGTTTAGAACCATTTGTTTATACTATATAATATTTATTATATTTGGAAATGTTACATTTCATTTATTTACAATTTTTTAGCTATTTTTACTAAGCGTACATTACTTTTTTGGAGAATATTTTTTTAATTATGTACAAGTAACTATATATTTCTCAGGTTTATGTATTTGTTAAACTTTTCATTGAGTTTAAGTGACAAGGGTCATTGATTATAATGTTTTAAAGTTTGAAACTGCTAACAATATTTTTATAATGAGAGTATATACTATTGTCATATGAAGCACATAAATTACAAAGTCTATTTAAATAAAATCTTTGTTCAAATACGAGACTGTTTAATAAAAATTGAGTTGTTCACAAATATGTCTTAAATTTTTTATTGTACAGTATATTAATCAACTGCTTTCATTTATCCTTTTATCTTTTCATTTATACAGAAACAAAACTGGAAATCAAAGTAAACTTATATTAAATGTCATTTAAATGACAGGAATATTTAAAATTGTACAATGTTTTAGCAACTGTTATTGCCTTTTTAATCTTATATCATCTGTAACTCGATAAAGTTCATTGCGGCTCTCAATTGCATACCCAGTTTAAAGACAAACACAATTCCTTGCCTGTAATGCATGTACACCGTACGGGCGCGGTAACTGTGCCTTTAATGATTTACCCGTACAACGTAAGGACAATCTGACTTTTTTTTGGCTTTCTCACAGGTCTGGTCATACCTTTTGTGTTTTTAATGACAAATTAGTCCTAAATATGTTCACAAGATGTTAATTTTCATATTGAGTTCTGTTTGGTTTAAAAGCTCGGGCTTTTTGATAGGTTTTGCATTATTACGAGAGTTTTTATCTTTGTGTTTTCGGCTTGACTTTGGCTTGAGATTTGGGGAAACTGAGCGAGGAATTTTTGAGACAATTCCCCCAACAGACATAAAACTAAGACCTGCAAACCAGTGCTATGTGTGTTCACAGAAGAAAAGTGACAGCAGCAAAAAAATTAGGTTTGGTTTGGTTTGGAGCGCTACGGTCTACTGTTTTGCAAACGAGGGCTAATGAGACCGGGACCTACAGTTTAACGCTGATTCCGAACGGCTACAAACATTCATGCCAGTAGCGGGATTCGAACCCGCGAACTCCGGTTCCGAACAGCAGCGCTCTACCATTCGGCCATCGTTCAACAAAAAAAAAGGAAAGACACTAGATACTTTTGTCCGAACTGTGACATTGGACTGTGCCTCTTGCTCTCTTTCAAGATCTACCACAATAAATGTATCAAAGTAAATGTACTTTTATTACTTACATTCGAGAATAATTGTGTAGTACTTGTAATCGAAAATATTTGTATTTTTATATGCACAACTGTAAACGTAACTTCCCTTTCTACCGCACATGAGAGAGAAAAGACAGCTTCTAGTGAAAACATTATTTTATTACCTGTAAAAAGGTTGTTATACATGCTTAAAATAATTAAAAATATTACTTTTAATACCATTTTCCAGCTTGAAAATGTAAAACAGGCAAAAATATGTAATAAAAAAATGTAACATTTTTGTGATGAAATTCGCGAAAAAAATTAAATTTTTAAGGGGATAATAGGGAATTTTCAAACTTTTGGCTAAGAACTACATAAAAGTAAATCACTTGAAACATTTTGAAAAATAATATAAAATATAACAATGTAATGTAAAATTCCTCAAACAGGAAAATAATGTTTCTAAAAGTTTAAAATAAGAATGCATGAGAAAAGAATCTTTCAGTGCACTAAAATAACCCTGTTATTCAAAATATGTGTTTTGATATTGAACAGTATATTTAACTTGAATTGTATTTGAGAATAAAAATTCATTTCATCTTTTTGATCAATATCTGTCATCTCGAAGGATTTATTGTTCTCTTAATCAACGTAACAGAAAGTAGTAATGTTAGCAGAAGCATTAATAGATCGATTTACTTTTAAGATATCGCTAACCATTTTGAAATGAAATAAATATACCTAAATGAAATAAAAGATAGTCCTCAAATGAAAATTTTCATTTGAATAACAA
>CM063505.1:194063855-194076222 GCA_032207245.1 Pardosa pseudoannulata
TTTTAGCTTTCAATATGTTTCGTAAATCATGTTTAGTGGCTTATGTTGATTGTTTCAATAAATTTATTGAAATTGCTGCTGGGGTAAATTGGGAGGAATTCAAAATTTCTGTATAAATAATTATTTTTATTAGATTGCCTACACGTATTTTCAATTGTATTTTTAAAAAGTTTTGTATAAATTGCATATAATATGTTATTCGGTGTCATTTATTTGTATTTTTTAATGTATTTATTGTATTTTTTAGCTATTCTTTTTTTGTATTTAATGATTCCGTATTTTTTATGTATTAATTATTTGTATTTAGAGAGAATCCATCTTGGCGAGAAAAAAAGGCTCCAAAAACAGGTATTTTGCTTGGCGAGAAAAAAAAGTCGCCAAATTTCCGATTTGGGGGGTATATTAAAGTAGTTCCCAAGCGTTATTTAGCAATTTCGATTAATCCATGCATCTGATATATTTCATTCATTTTGAATTCAATTGCGCCATTTTTATTTACCCAATTCTGAGACGTCGATCTGTATTACACTTATTCTTAATTAGGCTTGGCGGAATTTGCTATATATTTTTATACTTACATATTATAAATATTGAAATCTCAAGTAAATTAATTCATATGATAACATTTTATAAGGTAACGTTTTAAAGATAATATAATTGTTCTCTTCTTTTGACCGTATGTATTTATTTTGTTTTAACAATATTAATTTCGTATATGTCTTTCCTTTTCTAATTTTGAGACCCCAATCCTTATTCCACCTGTTCTTAATTAGGCTTGGCGTCACTATTATTGAAAAACAGTCATCTGGAATTAATTTCTAGTACTGTCATAGGTAGCTGTAGATCATTTCTCTCAAGAGAATTTTTCATTCATCGGATTTCGAAATATCATTTTTAGAGCTGCGTGCAAACATCAAATCCTCCGTTTTGATCGAGAAATCACATTGTGGAATGCTTAAGATGCTGAAGAAACAGTACAGAAACTATGCCATGAAGAATAATTGCTGTGTATCAATGGCGTAACCGTTTTCGGGAAAGTCGCAGAAACATTGGAGATGATATTCGACCTGGGCCTACCTCTTCTAACATCTCAGATGAGAATATTTAGCCCGTCGAGAAATTTTGTGAGCGAACAGACGAATAACCACTGATTCTGTTACCCCTAAACTTAAAAAAATTTCACATGGGACGGTTGACAGAATTCATAATAACTCTCAAAACTATCAATAAAAAATTAACCTGTAGATTCTTCTATGACTACGAGTTATAGTCAGACTAAAATGACCTGAAAAATTGGCAACAAAAGATTGGTTCTTCTTACATGGCAACGCTTCACAATATCGCGTTTTGACTGCGAAAAAAGTACCTTGCCTGAAATAGTGTTACCACTTTGGAACATCCTCTTTTTTCTAACACGAGCAGATTTTCATTTGATGTTCTCACGGCTGAAAATGAAACTGAAGAGGCACCGTTTTGTGGATTCAGATGAGGTGAAAGAAAATACTACGAAGTAACAGATGGTCCTCACAAAAGTGGATTCCAGGAGTATTTTGAACATTTATACAAACCTTGGAACCAGTGTGTGGATGCAGAGCAACAATGCTTTGAAGGTAAAGTAAAATCATTGTCTTATTTTTTAAGAATTTGTAATTGACATATTCCAGGAATTTATAGGCCTTACTAAGTACAGACAATGAAGTACATATGTAAATGTTGGACTTATTGTAAATCGAAGAGTGATTCCACAGGTTGTCTCTTTTTCTCATGCCAAATTCGGCTTACTCATCAAAAAACACTAGGAAAGCCCTACGCAGCTTGTCTAATCAATTCTGTGATGAATTGAAACTGTAACCAATTCATAAACGAATTTATGTAACTGAATTACTTGTTACAGATAGTATTATCAATAAATTTTCTATACACATTAATTAAGCTATAAAGAATTTATGACTCAAAAAATATTAATCACAGAACAATAATTAAAATACATAATTTAAATTTTTCCTTTATATGTATTTTTATAAAAAAAGTTGACTTTAAAAACCTTAAAGTAATAGCTATAGTAAATTAAATGTTTTTTGTTAAAATTCTTGCAAAAGTTAAAGTTATACCACTGATACATATAAAGAATAAAAAAGTGAAAAAATAAAATGTTTCATAAGAAATAACGTTTGAAAATATTTTGGAATTTTAAAAATAAGTTATTTCATGAGGTTATTCACCAATACTAAATTAATACCAATAATGTAATTATTTTACATTTTCAATTAAATCTCGGATAAAGTTAAATTAGATTTAGTTATAATAACGCAGGATGGTCAATTTAATCACTTCAATTCTTCCTAAAAGATGGCGACACTACTCAGACATTTGATGTTAAATTTGAATTTTTTTTATTTCTCCTGCTATTTCAAATTAAGTCCGTTTCAGATTTTTTTCTTATTTAGTGTATTAAATCACCAGTTTCATTCACTTTTTTCCTAAAGTTGAAGCTTTACGTAATGTGAAGACCAAATAAAAAGAATATAAAACAGCTTAAATCGTACATTATCATACCGAAGTTCTTGAAAAGAGTAAATATTTATAGATCATTTATCATGTAGCATCATTTATCTCAACGTTTTTACGTATTTGCGTATTTTACTTTAACATAAATGCTAATAAAAAAAAATATAGCGAAAAAATAAATTGATGTCTTCGGACCATTTTTTTTCTGACTTATTAACGATTCTAAGATACAAGGTAAAGCATTATAAATCATCTTTTCTTGTATATATATATATATATATATATATGTACATATACGTAGCTTACATAAAATTTTTCAGTCTTTTAATACGCTTTGTAAACCTAAAAGTTGATTTGTTATATATTAAATACTTTAACCAAGTCTTATTTTTCATTTTTTTAAACATAAAGATGGCGACTATGTATTCTTTTGGATTATAATAATTTATTCAGTTGGAGTTTCTTAATTCATTTTTGAAACATTTCAAACCCTATTTTGTTTCCATATAGTATATATGGGTTTAAAATATTAAATAAATTTTTAATTTATGGTACTGTTTGGCATTACAAAAAGACTAAATATTAATTAAACTAATTTATATTGCTTTGAACTTGTCATTTTAAAGTATTTTTGTAATTTTGTAAGTAATTTTTGTTCACAATCGTTCATCATGTAAGAAGAACCTATGAAATCACAATTTCAAGTGAAGACAAGATGAATGGCGTATTTAATTTAATTACATCTACCAGGCTTGTGTATCCTTCCCAAGAAGATTGAAAGCTTTTTTGAGTGACACCGGTTTTCCTGTACATGAGGCATCGTAAAATTTATTTAAAATGTTTCCATATTTTATCTTCCTTTGTATGCATACATTGCAAAAAAAAAAAAAAAATATATATATATATACATATATATATATATATATATATATATATATATATATATATATATATATATATATATATATATATATATATATCTGTATGTGTGTGTGTAATCCAATAATTATAAAACTGCTGGACAAGGAGAAAGCCAATCATCTAGCAGTAATAACGAACAATGCAGCCTGGCCACATTGAAGAGACGGCACAAGCTTAATTAACACTTTATTTCAGAGCTGCTAAAACGAACGTCTTTGCTAGTCAACAAAAGACATGAGAAAGACACAAAGATCACTCTGCTCGAACAGAGATGCACCCAAGAGCGAAGACAGAAATAATTTTTCAACTTACTCAGGCAAATTAAGTATCATGTAAGATCAGGAAAAACACGGAGTCATTTGCGGGCGACAGCTGGGAAACGTGTTGAATAGACAGAAAATGTACATCTATAGCATAAAAACTTTGAGAAATGGACCGAAAGATTTTTTAATCGAGAATACTCCTTTGATTAAGACATTTAGAGGCTGGGAAAAAGATTATAAGGAATTAGAATGGAAACGAGTTATTTTTTAAGGGAATAAGTTAAATATTTTTGATATCTTCCATTTATATGTGTGTGTATATATATATATATATATATATATATATATATATATATTTAAATATATATATATATATATATATATATATATATATATATATATAGTATATATATATATATATAATATATATATATATTTGTTGAATCTCCAGTGGCAACAGAATAAAAACGCCAAGCGGTGGGAAGCGTGGCGTCCAGAAAATTTTTTTATTCGTATTAGAACTATTCGTCGCTTCCATACGAACCGGAAGCTTAATACTAAAATATTTCTATTCGATAATTTCTGTTATTATTTGTTATGTTATTCTTAATTAAATCTATGTTAAAATACCGTAGTCATATTATTTAATGGATTTTGTGTGTTGAGCTGAAAGTTTGCCAGCCGGAATATGGGAGGAGGTAAGTAATTACCTTTCTCATATCAATCATACTCATTTTCATATCTCATTCAGTAATTACTATGTATTCTTATTCGTTTGTTGTGGAGTTAAAATCTCCATAGTTTTTGGTCCGTTCGAGCTGGAGCCCTATGGGTTTGATAGCAATTATTTGTTTGTTTGAATTCTTAAATATAGGGAGTCCAGAATTCTAATTATTCTCATTTTAAGTCGTATTAATTCGAAATTTATTGTTTTGGTTTTATGTTTAACTTGAGTATGTTCAATTTAGTATTGTTTATTATTCATTGATTAAAAGATTTAAATTCGTGAAAATGGCACCTAAGATTTCGAAAACCGAACTAAGGTTTGATTCAATATGTAAAGAAATAGATGTATTCAGTGAGAATGTTAATAAATGCAGTGTAGAACAGCAGGTCAGAATTTCGGTTTTGAAAACGAAATTAAAGGATTATGAACATCGCATTTCAGAAATATTTGCAAATTTTTCTCAGAAAGAGAATGAGGATAACGTAGATAAATATTTGAGATATCAAGATAAAGTTTTAAATTTGTTAATTAGTCTTGAAGAAAAAACTAAGTTAGAAAAAAACTCTGAGAATGATACCGGTTCTAAATCAAAACCGATATCGGTTAAGCTTCCGAAATTTGATCTCCCGCACTTTTACGGGGATTCGGAACACTGGATTTCGTTCAAAGAATTATTCGAATCGACAATTGTACAAAATGAGCAGTTGTCAGAAATTGAAAAATTGCAATATTTACATTCGGCAGTTCGTGGAAATGCGTCAAAATTAATTAGAGGATTTTCATTAAGAGAAGAAAATTTTAAAAAATTGTTGGGAAATTCTGTGCGAAAGATACGAAAATAAGCGTCAGTTGGCGATATGCCAAATAAATAAAATATTTAATACGAAAATAGTTAAAGCGAATAATTCGAAAACGTTACTCGAGTTGATAGATACATGTAATGAAGCGGTAAGGAATTTACAAACATTAGGATTAGAATCTAATAGTTTAAGTGATTTAATGATTATAAATTGTATGATTTCAAAGTTAGATGAGCCTCTTAAACAAAGATGGGAATTAATGCAGGAAAATGATAAAATTCCAAATTTGGACTTATTTAAAAAATTCATAGAAAGGGAAGCGAGAAGTATGAGTGAAAACAAAACTACAAAATTAGATACAAAATTCCGCCCAGCGTATAAAGTACTGGATAATAATGTAGGAAAGAAACATCTAACAAATAGTGCGTTGGTTAAAAAATCTAATAATGATGTAGTGACAAATAATGTATGCATAATATGCTCTCAGACGCATGCTTTGTATAAATGTCTCAAATTTAATTCTATGCCTGTTATGGAGAGATGGAAAATTGTAGAACTTAATAAGTTATGTCAAAATTGTTTACGTAAAAATCATAAGCTTGAAAACTGTCGCATAAATTTTAGTTGTAAAAATTGCGATGAGAGACATCATACGCTATTGCATGTGTATTCGGTGAATAAAGGGACTAGTGAGGTGTGCGGTAGCTCGAGTCCAGAAATGTTGGTTTCAAATAGTGCTCAATGTTTATCAAGTAATGTTTTATTATCAACAGCTCTAATTAATGTAAAGAACAGGGATGGTAAAGTTATTCAATGTAGGGCATTGATTGATAATGCTAGCCAAAATTCGCTAATTACAAGGGAGTGCGCGGCACGATTGGATTTTACCGTCGCGTAGCACATCGCACAGTTTAGTAGGCATCAATTGTATTATGGCGGAAACCTCTTTGTGTAGAACAGAATTCTATTTTACCCCACATTTTTCTGATGGATTCGCATTCGGTAAAAGCTTTCGTAGTAGAAAGGGTTACTTCTCCTCTCCCTAATTTCCATTTAAGGCAACACAATTGGCCACACACAAAATATCTGTTGCTTGCAGACCCTCAATTTTACATTAAAAAGGAAATTGATATTTTATTAGGAGCCGACATTTTCGCTTTACTGATTGAAGGAGCTCCAATTGTGGGTCTGCCTGGAACACCTGTTGCATTACCAACAAAATTAGGTTGGGTGCTTTCAGGTCCTATTAACTATGCAGCACAGGAACAAAGTGTAGTATCATGCGTTTCAACGGTGAACATAAATGATACCTTAAAGAAATTCTTTGAATTAGAATCAGTTACAGAATCTGAAATTCTTAAGTCAGAAGACCATGAAGTAGAAACTATTTACGCAGAGACAGTGACTAGAGATAAAACTTCGGGTAGATACACTGTCAAGTTACCTTTCAAAAGTACAGTCAGTTTAGGTGAAAGTAAAATTCAAGCACATAAAAGGTTTTATTTACTAGAAGAAAAGCTTAAAAAAGATAAATTATTAAGAGAGCCGTACATAAGTTTTATGGAGGAATACGCTAAACTAGGTCACATGTCTCCTGTAAGATCAGAAGAATCGAGAACCCAAAATTATTATTACTTACCTCATCATGCAGTAATAAACGAAAATAGTTCCACCACGAGACTTCGTGTGGTGTTCGACGCCTCAGCCAAAACATCTAATGGTAATTCATTAAATGATGTATTGTTAAAGGGTCCTAAACTGCAGGCTAACATATTTACAATTCTGGTTAAATTTAGATGTCATTCGATTGCATTTTCAGCTGATATAGCAAAAATGTATCGACAGATTAATGTAACCAATGAAGACAGGAAATATCAGCGGATTGTCTGGAGAAAAAATCCCAGGGATAGTATACAAATTTTTGAGCTTAATACTGTTACTTACGGAACCTCGTGCGCACCATATTTGGCTCTCAGGACAGTTAAAACAGTTATGTGAAGATGAGAAAGAAAATTTTCCAATCGCGTATGAGGTGGCAAAGAATCATTTCTATATGGATGATCTACTCGCGGGTGCAGATTCGGTGACCGAAGCACAAGAATTAGTTAAGGAAATGCAAAATTTAATGCAATCCGGAGGATTTGAACTTCGAAAGTGGTGTTCAAATGATGCCGAAGCTTTGGCACAACTGCCAGATTCGTTGAAAGTGCAAAACTCGGAGCATTTATTCAAAGATTCATTTCAAAAGGTATTAGGGGTAGTCTGGAATGTCCAAAATGATTTATTACAAGTAAGAATCGTCGAGGGAGAAGATACGGACACTAAAAGAAAATTATTGTCATTCATAGCCCGAACATTCGATCCGTTAGGCATCCTATCGCCTGCAACTATTATTTTAAAATTTCTCCTACAAGAACTGTGGCAAGCAAAATTAGAATGGGATGATCACCTGCGGAAGAGATTAAAGATAAATGTAACAGATTCAAAAGGGAAATTCATCATTTTAAAAAAGTAAAGCTTCCTCGCCATCTAGGTTTAACATCGAACACTAAATTTGAATTACATGGCTTTTGCGATGCCTCGTGTAAAGCCTATGCAGCAGTTGTTTATTTACGAATCTTGTCAGATCCTATAGAAATACATTTGATAGCTGCAAAGACACGTGTTGCCCCTGTCAAATCAGTCACGTTACCAAAATTAGAACTTTGTGGTGCACTATTGTTGGCTGAATTAACTCATGCCATAATTCAAGCTCTTAACCGTAATATAGAAAATATTTTTCTGTGGACGGATTCCACAATTGCTCTCAGCTGGCTGAATAATCCTCCAGCTAAAGGAAATCAATTCGTCACCCATCGAGTTCAAAAGATTTTAGTCTTATCATCAGTCGAATCCTGGCGACATGTCCCAGGAAAAGCAAATCCCGCCGATTGTGCCACTAGAGGTCTTTACCCGGAGCAATTAGAAAGAAATCAAGAGTGGTGGTACGGACCAGACTGGCTTTATGAAAGAACGGAATTTCACTCAAGCAAATTACCAGTTAGTCAAATAGACTCACATGTAGCGAAGGAGCCAGAAGAAATACAACAAATTAGTCTTGTTACTCAAATGAATGAAATGTGCAACCTCTTAACGAAATTTTCTACGTTTCGCGAAATTAATCCGAGTTGTAGCTTGGGTGCAACGATTTATTAAAGGAATCAAGAAATTAACAAAGGTAAAGGGACCTTTGAACTCCGCTGAAATAGAAGACGCAACTTTATGTGTCATTAAACTTATTCAAAATTCTAATTTCCAAGAAGAAATTGCGTTGTTATTAAAGGGGAAGGTACTACCAAGAAATAACAAGTGCATATCACTAAATCCTTTCTTAGATTCCAACGGAATTTTGCGTGTAGGCGGCAGACTGAGTAGACATGAATCATTAGCTTATGACCAGAAATTTCCGATACTCCTTCCTAAGAACCATTTTGTAACTGCTTTAATTATTAGAGAATATCATAAAAGGAGTATGCACTCTGGTACGAACCTTACTCTTTCATTGATTCGACAAAAGTTTTGGATCCCAGATGGAAGATCCACAGTACGCAAAGAACTTAGAAACTGTATTGCATGTTTTCGATTAAATGCCAAACCTACACAACAGTTGATGGGAGATTTACCTCCCTCAAGAATTCACAGAGCTCGACCCTTCGAAAGAGTGGGAACAGATTTCGCGGGTCCGATTCCCACCAAGTGTGAACATAAGAGAAAATCAAGTACTTTTAAATCCTACATTTGCCTGTTTATTTGCATGTGCACAAAGGCTGTACACCTTGAGGCAGTTTCAGATTTATCCACTGCTGCCTTTATTGCCGCCATGAGACGTTTTGTGGCTCGTCGAGGTCTGCCCAGTGATGTCTTCTCAGACAACGGGAAAAACTTCATTGGGGCAAATTCTTATCTCAAGAAACTGTTCCACATTGTTGCTGACTCTCAAGTCCAAGATGCATTCGCCCCATCGATTAGATGGCATTTTATTCCTCCATATGCCCCGAACTTCGGAGGCTTATGGGAGGCATCCATTAAACTCGCAAAAACTCATATCGCCAAATCAACAAAGGGAACTCTCCTTACATTTGAGGAACTCTCCACCATTTTGTGCCAGGTGGAAGCCTGCATTAATTCGAGACCTTTAGTTCCTTTATCCTCCGATCCTTCAGATTTCCGGGCCCTGACCCCTGGTCATTTTTTAATCGGAACTCCTTTATTAGAGTTACCCGAGAAGTCAGAATTTAATTCTTCTGTTTTAAGTATTTCTTCCAGGTACAAACTCCTATTGCAGATTAAGGAAACCTTCTGGAGACGTTGGAGTACAGAGTACCTCCATTCCTTGCAATCTCGCCCAAAGTGGAGAACTCAGAGAGACATTAGAGTGGAGACCTGGTCATCATCAAAGATGTCAGCCTGCCACCATTGAAATGGAGCTTGGGTAGAATCCTTCAGACGTACCCAGGTCCAGATGAACTTACAAGAGTGGTCAAGCTACTCACATCAACAGGGACAATGACTCGGCCTATATCTCAAATTTGCATCCTGCCCGGGTCCATGGCCGCGCGGGAGGATGTTGAATCTCCAGTGGCAACAGAATAAAAACGCCAAGCTGTGGGAAGCGTGGCGTCCAGAAAAAACTTTTATTCGTATTAGAACTATTCGTCGCTTCCATACGAACCGGAAGCTTAATGCTAAAATCTTTGTATTCGATAATTTCTGTTATTAATTGTTATGTTATTCTTAATTAAATCTATGTTAAAATACCGTAGTCATATTATTTAATGGATTGTGTGTGTTGAGCTGAAGGTGTGCCATCCGGAAATGGGAGGAGGTAAGTAATTACCTTTCTCATATCAATCATACTCATTCTCATATCTCATTCAGTAATTACTATGTATTCTTATTCGTTTGTTGTGGAGTTAAATCTCAAAAAGTATCTTTGGAGATACCTCATACTCAAGATTCTATGTGAGTGGTATAGCTTTGTCTTTTCAAAATTGTCCAAGACCTTCAAAATTCATAAATGATTATAGAGGGATTTCAAGAGATTGGAAAGTATACTCACGTACTGATCGCCTGGTAAGATC
Organism: Pardosa pseudoannulata; assembly: GCA_032207245.1. Classification (NCBI taxonomy): domain Eukaryota; kingdom Metazoa; phylum Arthropoda; class Arachnida; order Araneae; family Lycosidae; genus Pardosa; species Pardosa pseudoannulata. Next base: position 194,074,195 of record CM063505.1, read on the forward strand.
GGAGACAAATCTCTAGACAATTGATCAGACAAGCCAATAATGACTATATTCACAAAGTTTTAATACTCGGATCATAGCTCAAACCGACAGTAATCCATGGATTCCATATTCAACAACAAAAATCTAGGATTTTAGCTCATTTTAATATTTTGTTCCTGATCTACCGAAATCAGAGGATTACCTACGATAATCCAAGGCTTTTCATTTAATGTTGGTGCACTGCAATGAAACAAACGTGGTGGATAATTTGTTATTAGATTTGAAAATATCTTGAAAATTTAGGATATATGAAAAGATTTGAAAAGGTATGTTCATCTGCATAGAATAAAGGATTTCGACTTTCGGTCGCGTTATCGCTTTCTTAAAAATACAAGCGGTCTGTCACTAACAGATTTAAAACAACTAAAAATTTGTGGACGTATTTATTTTAAATCATTTGTAAATTATTACAAATCTTTTTTGAAATTACATATTACATTTAAAGAAGATTTTTCATTTCAGCAAGGTAGCAAGATAATTAATTGTGTGAATGAGCCTTTGCTTCCTTTTCTAACTTGCTGACTATTAGTTCATCATTTACTTTAATATTTATAGATTCCTTTTGACTTAATGAAAATATTTAATGTTTTTTAACGTTTTTGTAATGTAGAAATGTTTTCAGTCACATTTACTCTTATTTATTAAATATTCATTAAATCGAATCGGATTCTATGAGTATTATATCTTTCTATCTCGCTCTTATATATATAGTAAGACTGGCTTCACGATGGGTGATTGCAGTCATTGCTCATAAAAATGGCACATTTTTAGTTAAAGACGTTTATTAACAGAACGTTGAAGGACGGGTTCCCACTTCATTATAGAGACAGGACAAACTGAGGGGTCAGCTAACATGAAGTTATAAGTAAGATTCCTTTATCATCTGGTGTCAGAATCTCAGTCAAAATCTGTGTGTAAATATCAAGGAAAATCTGTCTCCGATAGCATGCATTTCCTTTTTGTTCTGAATTTCCTAAATTGTCCGCAAGGGTAATGTAGAGTTAAAACTGGTTAGACCCTTGTCTGAGGGCGTGGACTGTAGCTTCAGTGGTCAATTTATTTTAGGAGTTAAGAAGGGGGGAAAGCAAAGGGTCACAGCAATTTTTTCCCTTGACTTAAGATTTGAAAACCCCTGAGAATTTGTTCAGGAGGTCTTTGGGATTTTATACAAAATGCCTATATTAGTTTTCCGATCAGTTTGCTTTTCTTTACACACACACACACACACATATATATATATATATATGGATGTATATATGACAGTATATATATATATATATTTGTTTATATATATATATACACATATATATGTTTATATATATAATATATATATTATATATATTATATATATATATAATATATATATATATATATATATATTATATATATATATATATATATATATATATATATATTCAAGTTATATTCATTCACTTATGTCTTTTATTTCATGTTAATGTCATCTACTGTAATGTTAATTCTTAACAAATGTAGATGAACCAACTTAAAGTAAATATACCTTATTGAAATAAATATTCTTATTAAATTTTCCAAGGTCAGTCAAAAGATTCCTCTGATATTTACAAGTTTTGTCATCATATGCCAAGCACTTCTGTTTACTAAATGCAGTTGTCATACATTTACAAATTTAAGTAATTTAACAAATCCAAATTAACAACAATATGTCAGTATTATATTAAGTTTTTAACTCTGTAGAGAAATTAATGCATGGTATTTCATAATCATTGTAGTTGTACAATCAAATCCGAAGATAAATCATTATCAAAATAAATAACATGTTACTATAAAGTAGTATTAGCGTAATGATTGAGAAGTAAATAAATAGTTAACTACTTCAAGATTTAACTATTACATTGTTGAGAACTAAAATAAAATCGTTTAATAAGATCCTCTTGTAAAAACTTTCTTCAAAAAATTGGTTTCCATAATAATTATTTACATATGTTTTAATTTTGCCTGAGGTTGTTG
>CM063505.1:194076322-194083822 GCA_032207245.1 Pardosa pseudoannulata
ACACTAGATTTATGGACCGAGCCAATTTGACTCATTAAAAATTTGAGCACTATATATGTATGTAATCCATTTTTTATATAACTCCTTTATAAGGAGAAAGCTCAACAGATATAAGTAATGAGAATGCAGTCGGGCTTCATATTCAAGAGAACTCAGAAGTCTAACTTAAAACTTTATTTCAGAGCGGCAACACGACACATCTCTCCTTCTCAGAAAATTACAATCAAAAGCCACAGAGTTCACTCTTGTTCAGACACAAGTACTTAAGAGCGCTGACAACAAGAATTTTTCCCACAACAAAACAACTTACTAAGCGAATTAAATGCACTATCAGCAAAACACGAACACATGTTCCGCCAACACCTGCGAAACTGCTGCATAGACAGAAAGTTTACAGTTTTATGACAGAAAGGAATGTTAAGTGGAAAATACTTCATTGACCAAACCATTTAGAGGCTGATAAAAAATATCTAGATGAATTAAAATAGGAGAGAGGAGGTTTTTGAAGAAATATTAAAGTTAACTAATTTTGATATATTACAGATCCCCCCCGAAAAAAGAGAAAATCGTCTCGCTGATGGGTGACATTTTCACAACTTAAAATAGTACAAATATATGATTATCAAAATTTTTTACAAGAAATTGTAACATTAAATGAATAAATTTAGTGTAGAAGAGTCAGAACTGTTCTTCTAGTGTGTCAGAATTGGAGACATCAGGGTTACAGAGTCAGAAGCTTGGTCTGTAACTCATCATAAGTAATTCCACACCATCACATCAAAATTTAAATCTATCAAGTTATACCGTTCCTCTGACTCTCCTGCACCATCACAAAATCTCTATACAGAATCAATCTATAAACAACTAAATAATGAAAAGATAATATACAATGAATATAAACAGAAACATAATAATACACGCAAATGAAGGTTTACAGTAAACAAGTATTTAAGAAAGTTTATCATTATGAAATTCAATATTTTTCCTAAGCAAAACTTAACTCAAACTGTTCAAATTATGCTTTATTAAAATTTTACTGAAATAAACTTTGGAGAAGGAAAATGGCTGTCCTCTGTGGTGACCAACGTGAAAATTTGTTAGTGACCCCGAGGGTGCTCACACAAAACGACAAAAGGTTCATCCCTCAGTGGGAGGCGACTACCTATTGTTTTTGTGACAGGGCTCTCCAACGTTATGACATTTATGAACAACATTTTGAAACCTTTTATTTCTTTTTTCTCTACCAAAGATCAGAGGTATGCGGGTAACAGTTTCCCACATCTTGATCAGCTACAAACTTTACTCATCTTCAGTGTGAAAAACCCGAAACACAATAATCAGATTGAACTTCAAAAATAACTCGGAGAGTGGAAGGGGCTTGCCTCGAAGGCGATGACGGGATGACCGTTCATGACCTAGAGGAAGCTGAAGAGCAAAACGACAAAGGACTCGCTTAAGCTATCCCTTGACTTTGCAGAGGGTCTCTCCAGAGTTAAATATTAGAAAAAAAAGTTAATTCCACACTGAAAATCAAACTGAACTACTCTTCGAAACATTGTTCATTTGTAAGTTTTAACTATCCAGTATTTAATTCACATTATGAATTTAGACGTAAAACTGCATTATCTCTTAACTTTCAATCCAATTTTCATACTTAAAATGAAAACATTACCTACTCTATGACAATTCTCCTAATTAATCAAATTAGATATTCCTTGTATTGTAAACATTCACTTACTATTTTTGAAATAACGCACCATGAATTCAAAGAATAAAAACACATTTATAGTTATTATGAGAAACTACGAATATAAAAATGTAAAAATATAACATACTTGAACACTTTAAATCAAATAATTTTTTAGATTCACTGCAATAAGTAACAAGCAAAACTCAAAAACGATGAATTGCAAATTGGCTAAATATAAAAAGTGAGTACTATAATAAAATATAAAAAACACAGATATCTAGAATCGTCAAGTTCGTAATCATCAGAACAGTCCTTCAAATCAAACCCGTAATCCCAAAACACAATCAACAAAAGTAACAAAACAACAATTCAACTCACGAGTGTCGACACATCTGTTTACTACTGTATAAATCCCGTTCACAATTGTACAGTCAAAACAACTCTTACATTTTGCGTCCCAACATCACATGAAAGCATTTTAAAAACTCCTGTACTTCAGGTCGAACCGAAACTGCCACGTCATAATTTAGAGGTCCACTTAAAATTTTCAATGTTCAAGTGCTTTTCCGCTTCCCAATGTCTCTATTGACCAAGGTCACAGACACTCCATTCGTTGGACTGAAAGTTTTCATCCTCGCGTGCTATCGAATTTTAATAACTGCATTTCCATCGTTCTTGGTATTATTTATTTTCTCTGTCTTGGGATAATTTTGATTACAAATTGGAATTTTAGTTTTTCTAACATTTAATTTAAAATTTTCTGCAGGATTAAAATGTCTTAGTCTAGTTGAATGTACTATTTCAGTTTCTTGTTTAGTAAGAAGATTGGGTTTGTTAATCTCAAAATTTACACTTGAAAGTCGCTTTAGAATTACAAAGGGTCCCGTAAACACTGGATTCAGCTTTGGAGTGTTTGGATATGAGAAACTTTCTAGTATTACTTTATCACCTACTTTAAATTTAGATTCTTTGAAATGGGTGTCATATCTTTCTTTATTTATTTCATGATTTCTTATAGTCCTCTGTCTAGCAATTTTCCTAGCTTCTTCGATTGGAGGATACATTTCCTGATTGTCTATTAAGGTTTGATATGGTAATTTTCCATGCATTAAATAAGAAGGGGGAAATTTTGTTACAGTGTGAGGGGTGTCATTATAGTCCTCAGTTACTTCACGTAATAATTTGGTCCACGAAATGTTACCATGATATGAATTTAATTTACATTTAAGTCTAGTTATCAAGGTCTGATTTACTCGTTCATTTTTACCATTCGTTTGCGGCCTATGGGATGTAGTTAGAAGCTGTTTAATATTATTATTACTCAAAAAGTGTTTGAATTTGGATGATGTAAAAGCAGCATTCCTATCGCTCAAAATTTTCTTAGGCATTTGATGTCGAAAAATTTGTCTTAAACAGTTAATATAAGTATCGGTGTTAACGTTCTTTGAGGCGAAAGTCCAAATAAACCTAGTGGCATGGTCAATAACAATGTGCAGATATTTTTTTGTTGAATTATAATAGTTTAAACCACCAACAGTGTCTATGGCAAGAATTTCAAAAGGATCACTTGTAGGAGGTAACATTTGTAAAAGGCCGAATCTGGGTTGTCTTGGTTTCTTATTTAATTGGCATACTTCACAATGCTTCACAAAGTTGCTTACATCTTTGGTTAAACCTATCCAATAATATTGTGGAGATATTAAATTTAGCATTGCAGAGACTCCTAGGTGTCCATAATCATTATGAGCTTTTTTCAATAGTTTTAATCTTAAAGAGAAAGGTACTACAATTTTGATTAAACCTTGTTTCTTAACTGTCCAAATATTATTTAATTTTCTATAGTTTACACCGCAAACGTTATCTAAATTTTGATGTTGCTCTATCTCTTTCGGCGTTAAAAGTGGTTCGCGTACAGTCATATGGTAGGAGATCGGGTTTCTAGTTAACATATCTGCTTCATAATTTGTTGAACCTTTTTTGAATTTTATATCAAACGAGTACATTGATAACTTCAAACTCCAACGGAACAATCTACCTGTCGGATTTTTGATATTTTTTAGCCAAACGAGAGATGCGTGATCCGTGTAAATTGTGAAATGAGTCCCGTGTAAGTAACAATAAAATTTATCAACTGCATCAATTATAGCTAAGCATTCTAGTTCTGTTATAGCATAATTTAATTCATAAGGTCTAAGTTTTCTAGAATGATATGCAATGGGATGTAGCGATCCATCAGGATGTAATTGTTTTATAACTGAACCAATCGCTTGACCTGACGCATCCACAAATATATGACATGGGTAATTAGGATTATAAATCGTTAAAATGGGTTTAGAAATAAGAGCATCTTTTAAATATTGAAAAGCTTTTTGGCATTCTTCATTCCATTCAAATTTTACTTCTTTCTTTAATAATTTATTTAGCGGTGCGCGTAGTTTTGCATAATTTGGAATAAATTTATTATAAACATTTACGCTTCCCAAAAATCTCTGTAAGTCTTTGACATTTCTAGGTGGTTGAAGTTTTTTGATTACCTGTATGTTTGCATCACTGGGAGAGTATTTACCTTTTTCTACTTCATATCCTAAAAACTTAATTTTTCTTTGCGCGAATTGACACTTTGAGAATTTTAATTTTATGTTTTCTTTTTCACAGATAGAGAATATAGTCTTTAAGTGTTCTATATGTTCCTCAAAAGAGTTCGAAAAAATAATTATGTCATCGAAATAGTTCAGCGCGAATTTAATTTGATACTTATTTAAAATTTGTCTTAAAGTCCTTTGAAAAATAGCCGGAGCATTCCGGTATCCAAAAGGCAATCTATTCCATTCATATAATCCAAAATTAGACGTGAATGCTAATTTTTCGGTGTCTCTCTCATCTAATTTGATGTGCCAATAGCCACTTGCTAAATCAAGGGTCGAAAATATTTCAGCTTGTGTCAAAGAATCAATAATATTTGCAAAAAGGGGAATAGGCTCGGAATCATGTTTACTAATGGCATTCACCTTCCGATAATCTACACAAAGTCTAGATTTAGAATTTTCATCTCTTTTGTAAGCTAGAGTAATTGGTGACGCATAAGGACTATGAGAAGGCTTTATTATATTTTTTTCCAGGAGTTCCTTTATTTGTTTTTCGATCTCTAAGTTATCTTTTGGAGACGCTCTGTAGGGTCTAAGCGCTATTGGTAACTCCGAATTTAGTATTATTCTAGGGGCTTCCATGCGGATGCATCCGACATCATATTTATTTTTTGCAAATATTTTACTATACTCATTTAATAAATTATGTAATTCAAAATTTTCATGGTTAATCAATAGATCATCACATTTAAAACTATTATTAGAATTAGTACAAGAATTAACAATATTAGCATCATGAGAATACACAATATCATTTTCATCATCATCATAAGTTAAAAATATGTAACTACTATAAAATTTTTCTGCGGGTAAATTTTTACTAATATTTACATTATTTTGGTACACACAAAAATCATCAAAATTTAAATTTAAGTTAAACAATTGTACACTGTCGCTGTTTAAAATGCAATAATTAAGAGGAGAATCAATAACGAAAAATGAGATATTATTACAAATTTGACCAATTTTAGAGTCTATGTTAATAATTTTAGAAGGCTTAATCTTACCTGCTATTGTTTTTATCGTAATTTTGTTTACATTTTCATTTAAATCAATATTATAGTAATCAAGTTTGTCCGAAATTCTTTTTGGCATGATATTAATGCTTGAACCTGTGTCTAATAATACACTCACATTTTTCCCATTGACAACCATCTCAGTTGAGAACAAATGGCCAATCGTTGAATTTTCTCAGATGTGATTATTCACGTAGGGCTGGCGATTTCCTCCACCTCTGTTTTGACGAAAGTTGCCCCGGCCATATCTGTATGAGTTAGGCATATCTTGTCCAGCATGTCGAATCGGCTCTCTCGGCATCTCTCCCCGCTGCGGAAAAGGCTTTACCACACGCTGCGCTAATCTCAGCCATTCCGTAGTAGAAGAAATGTCTCTCATGAGAAATAATTCTTTCTTTCTTTCTGGTAAACCATCAGTGAGTCCGTCTATTAAATTTGTTGTTGACAATTCGAGTCGTTTTCCGATAGTTAGCTTTTTATTGAAGTAGTCCCTCAAATCTTTGCAGTGAATAAATTTAAGGTCAGTAAAGTCGGATAAAGTACTTGACTCCTTCTCAGCAAACAGCTCGATAAACTTTAATTTTATCTGGTCCCAATCAGTAAATTCGATGACCTCTTCTATGAAAACATCAAGGGCCGATCCCTCAAGATAGTCCGAAATAATATTCACACGATCTTCATTCGTTAAATCTGCTGTTTTTTTCTCGAAATACTTAAGCCAATTTTGTACATTCACTGGTCCATTAGGATCAAATTTCCGTAAAGTCCACATTGTACTATTAGTCATCAAACTATTCATCATTGAAGTTTCCTTCGGCTGATCAATCACCGTTTTATCCTCAAAAATCTCCGCCGATGTGTCGTTATCCGTCATCGTTGCACCGTAATCCTAAAACATTATCCACAGATGTAAAAAACAAAGTTCGCAAAAGTTCACAAAGTAAATTCCATCAAGAAAAAGTTCTCTGCCATAGTAATGGACTTGAAATCCATTGGGGTTTCCCCGCGCAGGTTCGAATCCTGCCGGCTTAAAATGTAATCCATTTTTTATAAAACTCCTTCACAAGGAGAAAGTTCAACAGCTATAAGTAATGAGAATGCAGTCGGGCTTCATATTCAAGAGAACTCAGAAGTCTAACTTAAAACTTTATTTCAGAGCGGCAACACGACACATCTCTCCTTCTCAGAAAATTACAATCAAAAGCCACAGAGTTCACTCTGTTCAGACACAAGTACTCAAGAGCACTTACAACAAGAATTTTCCCACAACAAAACACGAACACATGTTCCGCGAACACCTGCGAAACTGCTGCATAGACAGAAAGTTTACAGTTTTATGACAGAAAGGAATGTTAAGTGGAAAACACTTCGTTGATTAAACCATTTAAAGGCTGGGAAAGAGATTTGGATGAATAAAAATTGGAAAGAGGAGGTTTTTGAAGAAATATTAAAGTTAAATAATTTTGATATATTACATATATATATATATATACATATATATATATATATATATATATATATATATATACATTTAAATATGTGTGTTGTAACAATAAGTTACATTTGTTTCAGCTTTTTTTTTACTTCTTTCCGTGAGTCATCATCAAAGACATACCAAAACAGGACTGGTTTGAACTAGAAAGAAACTTCAGAATTCTCCCAACCATTAAAAGTGTCCGTTGGTTTGGGAGATACTGACATCCGCCGGAGTGGACCCTTGTTTTTCTCATCGAGGTAGTCTGAATTTATTTAGAGGACGAGGTTGTGACCAAAGGAGAGTAGAAGGTGAACTCTGCTGGCGTTCGCGGCTTGAGGGATAGACCATTTAAGGAAGATTAATGCCCTATTGTTTTTTAGGGCCAACGCTGACTCGAGAGCCGTCTTCGATATCTACAAATGATAAGTTGATTCCAGTTGTATTCCTTAGGCATTTATTTAATTGTACAAAATCATTTAATCAAGACATATTTGTAATGGTGTTTATTAATAAGTTTAGATTTCTTCTTTTTAAAACGCTAGGCCAACGTAACGTTATTTTTCCATGTGTATACATATCTATATATACATAGCAATTGTGTGAAACTAAATGATTAGTTAAATTTATATCTTATTCTAACACTTAGTATAATTTATAGTTTTTTATATTTTA
>CM063505.1:194088822-194093822 GCA_032207245.1 Pardosa pseudoannulata
CTATACACTTCGCATTTGCATGAGAGTTTAATTATTTGGTCTAATTCTATTTCTGTGTGCCATAGAGTAATTGATAGTACTTATAGCCCTCTATTAATTGGTATACCTAGTCATCATTGGTATACCTAGTCAGTATTTTATCGGAAGCCCTAAAAATGTGTACGCCTACGTGCATACTCTGACTTCTCATGTACTAATCCCGGCCCTATATATACAAATGTATCCAAGCGGTTTTTTTTTCAAATTTATATTATTAATAGAATATTATTATAAGTATCAATTACTCTGCTCAACTAAAGAAACGACTTACACTCCCTCATATGTCACTAAACATGCTGTTGAATTCAGAATTCCAAAGTCATTAATGAACAAATTACCCCAAAAATGATAGCATTATGAGTTTGGCTTTGGTAAGTAGGTAGGATTTATAGTTACAGTAATTAGCTTTCATGAAAATCTAATTTTTTTTAACTTTAAAGGTAAATCAATGATAATACTTTAACCAAATTTTATTTTGTGGTCATCACAGACAAAAAAAATATACCTCAACAAGTTGTCGTCTGTTTCACGGAAATCCATATGAAGCTAAATCGTAAGGCCAGGAGCTCAATGCTAAGTTGATTAGATTTCAGTTTAATAGTCTAAATATGAAGTTTATAAATTAATGTTTCCCGTTTACGTGTAGCCACCAGGTGTGGGTTGGCATTGACTTTTGAGAAACGGCGTCTTAAATTGAACTTCAGTCCTATTTGAATCAGTCGTGGTTCGAAAAGCTGACTTCATCTCTCTTTTCAATCTTTGCCCTTCAAATACCTGCTGGGACAAGGTTTTAAACACTGCAGCTCAAATAACTCTTTTCCAAACTACTATGCATACCACTAACACGGTCTCTCAATTTCATCCAGAATTCTTCAATCCAATCCGCTGTACATATGGTGGCAACCTTGAGTCGGCTTGTTTAAGTCTGATTTCTTATAAATAACTTTAATTTGAGATGTGTGATTATGGGCTTCATACCTTGCTGGTGTACCCAATAAAAACACTTTTTAATGATGAATATCCCGTGTACCTACATCTGAAAGTACAGTTGTAAACTTTCAGGTACTGACAGCTCGCACGATGGAGAAATAGCAAAGTTCTCTTTTTAGGTTTTAGAGTTGATAGGTTAAAACCCCAGTCCTGTTTAAAATGTCTGTCTATGATTCTGAATACCTCAGACTTATAGATTAATTACTCTTAGTCTGGACAGATATTTTGTTTCTATCAAGTAATAACCGTAACAATTTTGGGTGAATCTGTTTTTATTTAATCCTATTAAATAAAAACTAGTACACCTCAGAATACCGATCTTAAATTTAAAACTTACATATCTAGTTATGAAATGGCAGAATCGCTATTACATGACTGAAATTAAAAAGATTCTTGCATTTTTGCTTCCATGTGCGAAAAATGGGAAGTATTGTAAGCTCGACAAATTTTCCGTTTGTGAATTGCAAGGAAAACCCTAATTTTTTATGTCTGAATCTCTTTTGCCTTGTTTTGATGTCATCTCAGTATGTACATATTTACGGACTAATGTAGGTTTTCTCAATATTCAAAAACTATTAATGCCAGAATGTTGAATTTTTCTATTTAAAAATTTTATAACATCTAACCATGCACTACGTATTTTTATTACACTCTGTTTTCTACATATCTATAAAACGAAAAGATACTTTAATACAATAGTATTAAAACGACGGATCACGAGAAGGCAGTACAAAAGGTCCATTCAAAGAACACGATTACCTTGAGAAATCAAACTAACTTTGAAGTTAGAATGGGTAAACAATTATTCTAATTCGCGTTATTGGATCAAAATAAAAAGAATCGTGTGTATAATACAATAGAACAATGAAATTATATGCTGCCGAAAACACATCATCATTTCATATGAAATAAGTAGCAAATTGGTAATTGTTTGTCTCAGTATGGCTTCAGAATCATTCATTAACCATATGTTCTCTTTCTCTAAAACTGTTTTGGTAGAGTTTGTCTGTATCATAGGTAAATCTTACAGCCACCAATTTACAGAAATAAAGGAGTTCGATGAAACAATATATTTGAAAACTCTATAACTTAGCATGCGAAGAAACAAACTATAAAACTAAACGTATCGCCTTAGGATATGAGAGATCGTTTCAGTTGTTTTGAGTTTAAATCAGGTAAATCGGTCGATTGAGCTTTATATTCTTTAGAATTTCTTCTGTCGGTTTAACTTTGGATTTATTGGCATTTCTGCCGCTTAAATGAGTTTGATTTCTTTGTATTTCTTTTAAGTAAAAGTAATTTAAAACCAATATTCATAGAAGATCCTAAAAGTGAGAAGGCTTAGATTCAAGAAATCTGCTACATTCCTTGCTAAATTTCAGGGAAAAATTGATACATTATTTATGAAATTTCTGAGTCTCAATTAAATGTAACCGATTCAATTACAAATTTTTTAAAAATAATTGCAAAAATTCATCACATTTTATTTTAAATTTTATTATTAAATACAAGGAAATAAAAAAAATATGTAGGTTTTAGGTTGAATTTTTAATTTTTTACAAGTGTAAAAACATTTAGTTTTAATATTAGTTTACCATCCCGAGTTATCTCGGGCAAATGAGAAAGTTAAATATTTGTCTATGTATGATAGATTTTGAAGCAAGAGACAACACAAAGAGATACTTGGCATTCTGTGCAATAGTATCTGGTCTCTTTTCTTATTGGCTTGCCTGTGAAATCTGTTTTACGGGGAGCACATAGTACACAGTTTCATTGGATTTGATTTTTTGCAATAGCAGGAATAACATCTGGAAAATGCCGTAAGGTTAACCTGAGAGGTAAAGACTAATACTGGACCTTCCTGATGTGCCAGAAAAGTCGTCACTATGATTTTCTGAAATAAGTTTTCTAATCAGTGGAAAATACGTGACTAGTTCCTCCAAAATGACCCCAAAACCAGCAAAACTTGACAAACTACCTATCAAAGCTGACTATTTCCTTTAATTTCCTCTAGGTCGAGTAAAACAGTCATAAAAAAATCATACAGACAAATTCTGATTAGCCAGAATTTTCTCGGGATAATAATTAGCTGCAATATATACGAACCCGAGATAACTCGGGATAATTAGACAAGTGGTTAGGTATTAATGTTTTGCTTAGATTTCAATTTTCCTACATCAATAAGAAAGGTATAATTATGTAAACTTTATATAGTTTTGATTTATGAAGCAAAATATTTTTTAAAATTTAATTTTCTACAAATAAAGATATAAAAATCCACTTTTCACGAAACAATTTTTGAAATATATAAATCAGATATTAATTTTATATATAATGTACAAGATAATTATGTTTTTATTCTCTAAGCCTATATTATATAAATAAATTATATTTTAGCTTAAAATTACGTTTTCTATTTATTATACGTATTTTAAATTATCACTTTCGAATAGGTATAAAATTTTATTCAGTTCTTCCGATGTTTAAAGCCGTATACTACTTATACTGACAAAAATTGATAAAGTTTAATGTTGAAGCATAATAAAGCATGTAAGAACATTATAAAATTAGCAAACTTTTTATTTTATGATAACTCGAAGCAAAGAGTGTTATATTTAATATTTTAATCCTCAAAATGTAGTACACTCCGTTAAGTAAATAAAACGTTTTAAGAGTTTTAAAAATCATTCTCTCCTAATGTACTTTGGCATACATAGAAATATAAACTTTTATGAACTTTAAATGCATTTTGAGGAACGTTTAAAAGTTATTTTATTGTCTTTTAATGTCATTCAATGTAACTTTTCTATACATACACTCTCTTTAACTTTCTGTGTTAATTTTCAACCTAGAGAAATTTAAACAAGGACAAGAGTTAACATTTTTGGTAACTTTCCTAAGCACTGAAAAAAAAATAAAAAAAACGGAAACGCAGGTACTTGGGTTTGCATCATTAAACAATAATTATGTAAGAAATTTAAGGTGAAATATTTAAAACAAATTCAGTTAAACTTTTTCTTACATTTTAGTTGTGAAAGACATAACAGTAAATGATGCAGAATGGAATGGAACATAGAAAAATATATTTAGATACAAATAAAATTGTGTATAAATAGGGAAAGGACTGTTTACTACAACTCCTCTGCAGTATTCGATCTGTAATTGCCTTCACTACTGTCTACATAAATCATTTTAATAAGATGCATTTTATTGTGCACGAACGGCTAAACATTGTAATTTTATCGTTCATCATAAGAAATGGATAATGTTTCTTTCCACATTATTTCATTATAAAACTAATTAAAATATTTTTTCGTTTCCAATGTCTAGGCATTTATAGCCATTGATTTAAATCGATGATGTTTAACCCTCTAAGCGGTTCACACGTACAATTCCGCCAAACCGATGATGTTTTCAAAGCGGTTGTCACGTACAATTTTCGACCTTCAAAACGTTCCGAAAATGGATGTAATGTACATTTCTGCCAGTCTTTTCCCCTATGGAGTTTTGACGTAGGAGGGTCAGGTCGATTGTTTAGAACTGCACATACTCTCTGAGGCACAAAGACGCTGATAGCTTTTCATGGATTTGTAAATCTCTATTTGCGGTAACAGATATATCTCTAATTGCACCACTTAAATAGCTTGGATGACTTTCGTAAAAAGATAGAAAATTCTCTTAAAGAATATTTTTATTTGTATTTTTAGATCCCATTATTTCTTATGGATGATGAGACTTGACGAGTTTATGTGTATTAAAAATTAACAATCTATAATGTTATTTATATATCTATTTATAACCCGAATTAAAACAGTAACGAGGGTGGGTTTCCCATATTCCAATCTATTCGGCAAAGGGTGAAGTATAAAATCATAGAACACTTTGGTCACTGACACAATGAAACTTTAGCGTATTTTTGGAGAGTTTTTTTCCTCGGTGTGTACCACTCGAAGGGTTAAAATGTAACTATT
>CM063505.1:194098822-194106322 GCA_032207245.1 Pardosa pseudoannulata
AATTTTGCATCAATATCCTCATTTCTGGAGAACGTTTTCTACAGTTCACAGAATGAAGTTTCATAAATCAGCATAATTCGGAGGTAATCAGTTTCTTCGTTTAGGTAGGTATTGTGCTTCAAGAATTTATAGCAAAATAAATGAGATGTATAAATTAGATTACTTCCCAAGTGATTCCCATATTTTTGGCCCTACATAGGAATTTTTACATCCTGGGAGAACAATCCAGAAGTTTCTGAGATTTATGGGGATAAAGACGTGACTACCACATCTCTGGCTCATCAAAAATATATCTTAGATATGTTATATTAAAAGCTAGTTAGTTAATGTGTTATCCAGTAGATAGTGTGGTGAAGCATCTCTGTAGTTTAGATGTCCCTTGATTTTAATTCATTTTTCTATATTTATCATCAAAGTATGAAAGTTTTTTTACCTATGGTAACCTGAATGTTTTCCTACTGCAATTGTGTATAAAATTTTGTATACAATTTTCAGTATTTAATTACTGATTGTTTATGTTTTTTGTTTCATTGTCATTGCTTTTATAAAAATTGTATCCATAATTTCTCTTAAATTGTCGTATGATTCAAAATATTTTAAAAATATTTCACCATGCATTTGCAAATTTTTAAATTTGCAAATGCATGTTTGCGGTCTGTGTATAAATTTTTATCTATACTGTATTTTTTACTATTTTAATAAGTAAAATTTTTGCTTTTTACATCTCTAATAGATGTTTATCAAAACCATCTGAAATGACCATATTGACATTATTGACATTAATACAAGGTGTACCTTAAACTGTATTTTCACCGGTTGGTGGTATTTCCTGTTGTGTACATGTATACCTAAAGGTTTTGCATCAATAGCCAAACATGATATAAACGTAAAATACTCTAGAAGAGCTGAAATTGTAATAATGCTATTAATATATCTTAACATATGACTGTTGTCTCGGTTTCATTTGGACACGCCTTAAAAAGAGTAGTCTGCATGTTTCTGTATGCACCAAAATAGGTACATGGATTCTACGTGATTCTTTGTGTCTCAAGAAATATCTCTCGAAATATATTTTTAGTCTGAAATAGATTTTTATTTATTATAATTTAAGACTTTTTAATAGCTATCTCTTATTTCAGACATTATGTTCCTAATTATCCTCAAACTATATATTTGATAACAATTTATTTGAAATGAAATAGCTATAAAACATCCGTAAAGTTATAAATAGCTTTATGGATGCACATTAAATTCATTGTTCAATAAATCATTTATTTAAACATTATTTTTAAAACTGTTTATCTTAAAGTTATACATTCGTAGTTTAATTACATGTTGTTCATTCAAATATTTCATTCTCTCATTATTTAACTGTATAATTTGTATTAATTTAAAATTTATTCTACGATTAAAAATTATTATACAGTAAAAAATCTATTAACAATTTCTGCATTTTACTTACAAATTTCATGCACTACAAAATAATTCTAGAGATTTGACCGATTATTTAAGTTATCACTAGAACATCTGTTGGTGTCTATTTCACATGGAATCCCCTTCAGTTTGTTCTCTTTTCCGAATTTCTGTGCAGGGAAATTTAAAAAATTTCCAGACTTTTAGTCCTTTTTCTTTAATGATTACACAGAAAACGTTTAGTGGTTCAAGGTTAGGTAGAAGGATTTAACAACTAAATATAAAGAGAACGGTAGAACAGCAAGATAATGTTTTCATGATAAATAGATGTAGATGAACAAAAGGTACTTCACTAAGTAGATACCATTAGTAAAACAAACTTCCCAAATTATTGCCATAAATTTCTTTGAAATTAAATATAGTGTTATTGGGTTCACAGTGGAAATAAATTTTACTAAAATTGTTATGTTGTAGAATTGTTATTGTAGAATTATTGATGTTGTTGAATATTACATTTCTCCTTTAAGCCGTAATAACCTTTCACCGGGTCTTTGGTGGAAAGACACAATTCAGTGTATTCCTATGGTATGCTCCAGAATTTTAGAACAGAGGGGAATGCAAATTGACGAATAGAAAAGAGTCCTATTAATTGATTAGCTTAAAGGAATTTTAGTTATTTTCTATTTCCTGCTGACTTTGTCAGAAAAATACACGTTCTCAAATACATAACGCAACGATAAGAAAAAAGAATCAAAAAAAGTAAAATGACTAAAAAAAATACTTTTATTTTTAATGATGCGGGTGATCTCTCGCCCAATTTCGGCCAAAATGATGCTCACTCAACACCGCACATGGCAAGGTCAGTGGAAAAATCCCGCAGAGGGAACCCAAGTCGATCCCCAAAACGTAGCGTGAGTTGGAAGAACAGCCTAGGAATTTTATAGCGCCAAGCAACGCTCAAGCTGGACAAATGGTGAAAGACAGTGAGAGCAAAGTGGCAACCTATGGATGATCAGTGCGGGAAGATTAAGGTGACTTTGGATATGGACAAGCCCCATTCCATAAAATAAAGGGATCAGGAAGCCTGTAATTCCTGGCATTCCCTTTTAAATAGAATGTGGCTATAATACATATGTCTAAGGGATTCGTTAGATAGCATTTGATTATCTGCTCTAAAAAACACTTTCTAATTTTGAACCTTGTGCAGAGCAGACATCCTGAAAATATGACTAGGAGAAAAGGGTCTAAGCCCTGATAAAGTTGCCAGTTTGTGGCGAGGACTATCTGAGAATTATGATGAATTGTATTGGTCTAATTTAGATTCATTATGCATATAGCTAGCAATATCATTATACATAAAAACGATAAATAATGATTAAAAAACTTACATTCTTACAAAAGTTACCATTTTGCTTATTACTCTAATATTTATTACTATTATTGTTTTATTTTATTTTACAAGATACACCAAATTGTTTTGTTGCAGTTTTTATGATACAAAGGGTAATAATATAATTACATACAATAGTATAAGCAACAGTCTTAAAGCTAAACGGCACTGAACAGTACTCCTGCATATATTTAGTTATTAAAATTATTTCATACATTTTATATTGCGGAGTCGAAAAATTACCATCAAACGTTTAAGGGCAATAGAAATTCTGGACTTTCTAATGTTAAATAATCATGCAATTACAGATGTTTGGAGTTCTACTTGAATAATATTTAAAGATATTTAAGTTGTACATGCGTGTAATATGAGTGCAGATGTTTGGATTTGTATATGAACAACATTTAAAGATATTTAAGTTAAATAATCATTCAATATAAACATCTAAAAATGTCACTAAAATGCATTTCAGAAAAAAAAAAGATTTCAATATTGATTTTCCTCAGGTATATTGTTCAGTTAACAAACATATCCCGATTTATGAAATTATTTCAAATACCATCAGCTTAAAAATATATCCATGCAAACAAAGTTATTCTAGAAGCAGTCAATTCTCGAATTTTATTTTATGGATATTACGTCCGCCGAACCTAAATTTTGACTTGCGAATACATTTAGTGATGAAAAGATATTTTCAATGTTATGAATATTTTTATTTATTAGATATGAATTGAACACTGGCGAAAAATTTCCATGTACAAATAAAATCACTAATGCATATAAAATGCAATTTTTTTTAATAAATTCACTTTTCGTGGTATTCTTTGAGATAAAAGACTTCAGGCAATAAAACAGTAAGGAAATTGCAGTTCTGGAATTTATTTGCATAAACAAGATGTAATCCGAAATCCATTGAAAGTGATTGCATTGGAGAATTCACCTTTCTTAAAGATTCCCCAGAAAGTAATAAGCAAATATAACCGGATAGCATCCCATAATAAATGTTTTGAGTTTTAAAATCCAAGCATGTGGCAAATACATTATACGTTATATTATTTGATATACTGAATGAGATAAAAGAATAAATTTGAGTCAGTCTGTTGTATCAGTCGTTCTTCTTTATTATGCTAATTTGTAAAATAAGGGGATAAGCTTTAAATCCTTTCATTTAGATCACGTCGCTGATTTCAGTATTTTCAAAAATTCCTAAAATTTCTCTTTATGCACAGAATGAGTCAAACGAATTTGTGATTACATGAGATATTTCTAAGCAAATCAAAAACCATAATGGGTTTTGATCATTCCAAGACAATTGACTGAAAATCTAAACCTCATACAATTTTTTTTTGAAAAAAAAAATACAAAAAATTTATTGCATTTTTTAATTTTATTATTAAATACAAGGAAATGAAACAAAATAATATATGTAGATTTTAAATTTAATTTTTAATATTTTACAGGTGTAAAAGCTTTTCTTTTTAATATTGGTTTACTTTCCCGATTTATGTCGGGGAAATGGAAAAAAAAAGTTAGATATTAGTCATTGTATGATAGTTTTTGAAACAAGGGACAACACAAAGTGATACCTGACACTCTCTACAGTGCTATCTAGTCTCTTTTCTTATTGGCTTACCTCTAGAATATTTTATGGGAGCACAGAGTACACTGTCTGATTGGATTGGATTTTTTTTTCTTTGCAGTAGCAGGAATAACGTCTGGAAAATACATGGAGGTTAACCTGAGCAGTAAAATACTAATAGTGGATCTTCCTGATAGAGTAAAAAACTTGTCACGATAGTTTTCTAAAGCTAGTTTTTCAATCAGTGGAAAACACGTGACCAGTGCCACCAACAGAACCACGAAACCAACTAAACTTGCCTAACTGCCAATCCAAGCTGGATATTTAATTTTTTTTCTACCGGCCGAGTAAAACCATGATACAACAAATTTCACCGACAAATTCTGCTTCTCCCGAGTTTTCTCGGGACAAAACAATATATGTAGTTTTAAATTTAATTTTCAATATTTTACAGGCGTAAATGCTTTTCGTTTTAATTTTAGTTTACTTTCCCGAGTTATGTCGGGGAAAGGGAAAAAAAGTTAAATATTAGTCTTTGTATGATTGTTTTTTAAACAAGGGACAACACAAAGTGATACCTGACACTCTCTACAGTGCTCTTGTAGTCTCTTTTCTTACTGGCAGTAGCAGGAATAAAGTCTGGAAAATACATGGAGGTTAACCTGAGCAGTAAAGGACTAATGATGGGTCTTCCTGATACCGCATAAAACTAGTCACGATAGTTTTCTGAAGTTAGTTTTTCAATCAGTGAAAAACACTTGACCAGTCTCACCAAAAGAACCACGAAACCACCAAAACTTGCCTAACTGCCAATCAAAGCTGGATATTTCCTTTCTTTTCCTTGAGGCCGAGTAAAACCATGATACAACAAATCACCCCGACCAATTCTGCTTCGCCCGAGTTTTCTCGGGATAATAATTAAATGTAATGTATGCCAACCCGAGATAAATCAGGATAATCAGGCAAGATGTTAATCAAGTTTCTAATGCAGGAAACCACAACCTGATATGGTTAATTTTAACCCTCCTGCTGGCATGGGAGTTTGTAGCCATGCATAATCGGTTTTAAGCAGTAGCTTAAGAATTCATTAACTATTTTATAGCAAAAACACACACTTTAGCTCTGAAAACCGAATAAAAAAGTATCTGCATAAAATTATCTACACGCACCTCTGTATGCAATCGCAGCTGACTGAGCCTGTCTCCATTTTCTTTTTACAGTCCATAATTTTAAGTACAATATCTTTCATTTTGTGCTTTAATTGTACAGGCAATACTGCCAGATGATGGTAAAAAACTTTTATAGCATCTCATAATGTTTATAATCTTATTTACAACAGAAACAAAAATATCTGTTTAGAACCATTTGTTTATACTATATAATATTTATTATATTTGGAAATGTTACATTTCATTTATTTACAATTTTTTAGCCATTTTTACTAAGCGTACATTATTTTTTTGGAGAATATTTTTTTAATTATGTACAAGTAACTATATATTTCTCAGGTTTATGTATTTGTTAAACTTTTCATTGAGTTTAAGTGACAAGGGTCATTGATTATCATGTTTTAAAGTTTTAAACTGCTAACAATATTTTTATAATGAGAGTATATAATATTGTCATATGAAGCACATAAATTACAAAGTCTATTTAAATAAAATCTTTGTTCAAATACGAGACTGTTTAATAAAAATTGAGTTGTTCACAAATATGTCTTAAATTTTTTATTGTACAGTATATTAATCAACTGCTTTCATTTATCCTTTTATATTTTCATTTATACAGAAACAAAACTGGAAATCAAAGTAAACTTATATTGAATGTCATTTAAATGACAGGAATATTTAAAATTGTACAATGTTTTAGCAACTGTTATTGCCTTTTTAATATTATATCATCTGTAACTCGATAAAGTTCATTGCGGCTCTCAATTGCATACCCAGTTTAAAGACAAACACAATTCCTTGCCTGTAATGCATGTACACCGTACGGGCGCGGTAACTGTGCCTTTAATGATTTACCCGTACAACGTAAGGACAATCTGACTTTTTTTTTGGCTTTCTCACAGGTCTGGTCATACCTTTTGTGTTTTTAATGACAAATTAGTCCTAAATATGTTCACAAGATGTTAATTTTCATATTGAGTTCTGTTTGGTTTAAAAGCTCGGGCTTTTTGATAGGTTTTGCATTATTACGAGAGTTTTTATCTTTGTGTTTTCGGCTTGACTTTGGCTTGAGTTTTGGGGAAACTGAGCGAGGAATTTTTGAGACAATTCCCCCAACAGACATAAAACTAAGACCTGCAAACCAGTGCTATGTGTGTTCACAGAAGAAAAGTGACAGCAGCAAAAAATTTAGGTTTGGTTTGGTTTGGAGCGCTACGGTCTACTGTTTTGCAAACGAGGGCTAATGAGACCGGGACCTACAGTTTAACGCTGATTCCGAACGGCTACAAACATCCATGCCAGCAGCGGGATTCGAACCCGCGAACTCCGGTTCCGAACAGCAGCGCTCTACCATTCGGCCATCGTTCAACAACAACAACAACAAAAAAAAAAAAAAAAAACAAAAAAAAAAAAAAAAAAAAAAAAAAAAAAAAAGGAAAGACACTAGATACTTTTGTCCGAACTGTGACATTGGACTATGCCTCTTGCTCTCTTTCAAGATCTACCACAATAAATGTATCAAAGTAAATGTACTTTTATTACTTACATTCGAGAATAATTGTGTAGTAATTGTAATCGAAAATATTTGTATTTTTATATGCACAACTGTAAACGTAACTTCCCTTTCTACCGCACATGAGAGAGAAAAGACAGCTTCTAGTGAAAACATTATTTTATTACCTGTAAAAAGGTTGTTATACATGCTTAAAATAATTAAAAATATTACTTTTAATACCATTTTCCAGCTTGAAAATGTAAAACAGGCAAAAATATGTAATAAAAAATGTAACATTTTTGTGATGAAATTCGCGAAAAAAATTAAATTTTTAAGGGGATAATAAGGAATTTTCAAACTTTTGGCTAAGAACTACATAAAAGTAAATAACTTGAAACATTTTGAAAAATAATATAAAATATAACAATGTAATGTAAAATTCCTCAAACAGGAA
>CM063505.1:194111322-194113822 GCA_032207245.1 Pardosa pseudoannulata
ACATATATATTTATGATGGCATTTATGAGACTATTTTCGAATTTGCCAAAAGCTAAATTAATCTCTTTTAGAAAATCGTTTTTTTTTTATAATTTATTATCTTGGCGAGATTTTTGTTTTCTTTAATTAAAAACTCGCCATATTCTATCAAATTTTTGTTTGCATTTCACAGTTGCCATTTCTTAAACAAAAACTAGCATATGATTATAGGTTTTGTTATTTTAAATTGGACTTTTATTTTAAAATTTTATACACTAGAAAAAAATAGGAAAATGAATTAGTTAAGTGCAGGGAGCAAATAAGTATTTTTATTTTAGAAATGGCAACTATGAAATGTAAGCCAAATTGAAATATTATTGCAACTTTTAATTAGCGTTTAAAATGTATATAGGGTATTTTAAATTATATTATTGTTCATGGTATTCACGCGTTGGTACAACTTTGATATACCCCCCCCCCAAAAAAAAAAAAAAAATTATCTGGCACACCCTACGGACTATTTAGGGTTGCTGTTTCTTATATTGGTGTTGCCAATTTAGGTTTTTTCAGCTTTTAGGTTTTTGCTGTTGCCAAATTTAGTATTTTCTTGTATTTTGTACCATTTTTTGAGTATTTTTTTAAGTTTTGTGGCAACAATTTTTGGATTTCATATATGTTTTACCGCCATTTCCTTCATTCGCCATTTCTTTGTGAAGTGATCAAGCGGATTTCCGACTTGCTGTATTTTGCTGCAAATCTGGTTGTATTTTCCAATTATACTTTTTTTCTAATAATTATTTTTATCTTTTAGCTTTCAATATGTTTCGTAAATCATGTTTAGTGGCTTATGTTGATTGTTTCAATAAATTTATTGAAATTGCTGCTGGGGTAAATTGGGAGGAATTCAAAATTTCTGTATAAATAATTATTTTTATTAGATTGCCTACACGTATTTTCAATTGTATTTGTTAAAAGTTTTGTGTAAATTGCATATATGTTATTCAGTGTCATTTATTTGTATTTTTTAATGTATTTATTGTATTTTTTAGGTATTCTTTTTTTGTATTTAATGATTCCGTATTTTTTATGTATTAATTATTTGTATTTAGTGAGAATCCATCTTGGCGAGAAAAAAAGGCTCCAAAAACAGGTATTTTGCTTGGCGAAAAAAAAAGTCGCCAAATTTCCAATTTGGGGGGTATATCAAAGTAGTTCCCAAGCGTTATTTAGCAATTTCGTTTTATCCATTCGTCTGGTGTATTTCATTCATTTTGAATTCAATTTCACCATTTCTGAGACGTCAATTTATATTGCACCTATTCTTAATTAGGCTTGGCGGAATTTGCTATATATATTTTTTTTACTTATTATAAATATTGAAATCTCAAGTAACTTAATTCATATGATAACATTTTATAAGGTAACGTTTTAAAGGTAATATAATTGTTCTCTTCTTTTGACCGTATGTATTTATTTTGTTTTAACAATATTAATTTCGTATATGTCTTTCCTTTTCTAATTTTGAGACCCCAATCCTTATTTCACCTGTTCTTAATTAGGCTTGGCGGCATCGCTTAGGGAAGTCACTATTATTGAAAAACAGTCATCTGGAATTAATTTCTAGTACTCTCATAGGTAGCTGTAGATCATTTCTCTCAAGAGAATTTTTCATTCATCGGATTTCGAAATATCATTTTTAGAGCTGCGTGCAAACATCAAATCATCCGTTTTGATCGAGAAATCACATTGTGGAATGCTTAAGATGCTGAAGAAACAGTACAGAAACTATGCCATGAAGAATAATTGCTGTGTATCAATGGCGTAACCGTTTTCGGGAAAGTCGCAGAAACATTGGAGATGATATTCGACCTGGGCCTACCTCTTCTAACATCTCAGATGAGAATATTTAGCCCGTCGAGAAATTTTGTGAGCGAACAGACGAATAACCACTGATTCTGTTACCCCTAAACTTAAAAAAATTTCACATGGGACGGTTGACAGAATTCATAATAACTCTCAAAACTATCAATAAAAAATTAACCTGTAGATTCTTCTATGACTACGAGTTATAGTCAGACTAAAATGACCTGAAAAATTGGCAACAAAAGATTGGTTCTTCTTACATGGCAACGCTTCACAATATCGCGTTTTGACTGCGAAAAAAAGTACCTTGCCTGAAATAGTGTTACCACTTTGGAACATCCTCCTTTTTCTATCACGAGCAGATTTTCATTTGATGTTCTCACGGCTGAAAATGAAACTGAAGAGGCACCGTTTTGTGAATTCAGATGAGGTGAAAGAAAATACTACGAAGTAACAGATGGTCCTCACAAAAGAGGATTCCAGGAGTGTTTTGAACATTTATACAAACCCTGGAACCAGTGTGTGGATGCAGAGCAACAATGCTTTGAAGGTAAAGTAAAATCATTGTCTTATTTTTTAAGAATTTGTAATTGACATATTCCAGGAATTTATAGGCCTTACTAAGTACAGACAATGGAGTACATATGTAAATGTTGGC
>CM063505.1:194118822-194143822 GCA_032207245.1 Pardosa pseudoannulata
GTAAAAATTATATTTTTGTTTGGTAGTTTCATTTAAGGTATGAGAAGTCGGAAATAGTAAGTTTTTATTTTTTTAATAAATTGTAAGAGTAGTATGACCTCTTAAAGACGTAGTATAAGGGAAGATGCTCTCGTAGAACTTAAGTAACAATTTAGTTACCATTGGATCCGTAGAGTTTTTGATTATCATGGTCAAACATATCATATTCTTCCTCTTTATATAATATTACAGATATTTGTAAAGTGCATAAGGCGCAAGTTAGATGCCCTTGAACAAAAAAATCGAGGAAAAATCTGCTCTAGAATATATAAAAGCAATTCTAAACCGTGGTCCATTTTGCTCCCTTTTTCTGCGAAACACGCAAAGTGAAATATGTATAAATTATTTCGAAATTCAAAAGTATAGAATATAAATCGGAATATTATCTAAAGTTATACATGGAGAGCATTTAATATATGGTGCGTGAAATATGGTTTTACATGGATTTTTTTTTCTGAAGCATGTCCGATCATTTCACTTCAGAATTTGTATTTTGAGTAAAATATTTCGTATTGCATAACACGTGCCACTTACAGAATTGCTCCGTTTTCTAGTATTTTTTTCTTTTATGGTTCCTGGAAATAAAAAAAGACGGCGTATTCAGAAGTCTGAAGCGAAGATTCCTTTTCTTATGAAGAATATATATGTATATATATATATTTCATTTTTGTTTTATTATTTTCGGAGGAAGGGGGGATTCATCCAGTTTCAGATTCAGAGTGTATAATAAAGGGAAGTTTAAGTTCAATAGTTGTGTGTGAAATGTGGTAAGTTTATATTTGTTTACTGTTGCATCTTTATAAACAATATCACAAAAACAACATACATACACGTGTGTGGCACGGATGTAAATCACCAAATCAAAAGATTGAACACAAATGCTATCACAGGCAAGACTAAAAATAATTTAATTAAATACAAATATGAGACATATGAGATGTGAATCACCGCTACTTTCATATACTGGTAGAACAGACAGTTAGTGCCTATTTATGCTTAGAAAAAATTTTGGAAAGTGTGGAAGGAATACGATTTCAAATACACTGCTAAAAAAATTAGGGGAGCAAGCAAAGAAGTTAAGAAAACCGTGCGATATAGCGAAGCATTGGCATAAAATGAATAGTGCACGCGTATCAATGAGCAATACGAAAAAAAAGACATAAAAATTGTAATTAAACTTTCATTCTTTGAAAATATGGAAAAAACATGAAACGATAATTTAGGGTAACAATTTATAAATATTAATTATAAATTACATATTGATTTATTATACATATTAATGTTAAAAAGTATTGTTTAGAATTATGCAAGGGCATTTGGTCTCCTCAAACACCTAATACTGCTGCACACCTAATACTGTTTTCCATGGATGCTGTGATGTTATAGATAAGACTTTGGGGAATACTGTTCTACTCCTCAAGAAGTGTAATCTCCAAGTCTAGGAGAGAAAAAGGAGGCCTTGGTATCGCAGTACGTCGTCCGAACATGTCCAAACACACTTGATTGGATTGAGGTCAAGATAGCACAATATATTGATTTAGCTTCAAGCATATTCTCCAGAAGACGAGTTGTATGTGGTCTGGCATTATCATACTGGAAAAAAAAAGGAATCTCCTAAGGCTGCAGAGTGAGGTATGACATGAGGTATCAGTGTCACGTCTGCATACCTTCGGACCGTCAATGTACCATTCCAAATGATATGCAGGTCAGTATGTCTCCCTATGATGATTCCATCCCATACCATCCGAACAGCTTGTCTGTATTGTGACCCTTCACGAATGAATGTGGGGGGTTATTTTGAGTGTGGCTTTCCCTTCATATCAAAACAAGTCTGGTGTCTCACTTCAGACTGAATCGGTACTCGTCTATAAAAAGTACTTGTCTCCAATCATGTTGTTCCCAATCTCGATGTTCAGTAGTCCATCGTCTTCGGGCAGCACGATGGCATGAGGTCAATGAAATGCAGACCACTGACCTGCGTGCATAGAGCCCTAATGAAACCTATTACTTACTGTCTGGCTGGACAACTTTCGTTCTATTGCCAAGAGCCGCTGTCTTTGCAGCTCAGTAGCATTGTCTGTTCTGTTTGGATGAGATGTTAACAATATATACCGCTTATCAGTTGTTGTAGTCAAGCATGGACGACATTGCCCTAGTCGAAGCCTAACATTCCCTGTTTCTTGGGATCAATTCCATATCCTAGGAACGACACTTCTGGCTACTCCAACAGCGTCCGGTACACTACATTGTGTCTACCCGGATTCAAGTCTGCCTATAATACGCCATGCCACAGATTCCAGTAAATCACATTGAGACATTTTGAAAATGTCACCTTTCTTAAAAAAAATATATATATATACACACATATAAACGTATATAGATGCACCTGTTGGGTTGTTCAAATACTGTTCCTGGCCAGAGTAAAATACTTTAGATACATCATGTCTATGTAGAAATTTATAAAATTTTGACGAGAGATCAGCTGCGCATTTTGATGCTAAAAAAGTTGCATGGTGCTACGAACCACATTATCTGGTTCCTATTAGATTCATCATCCATCATTATTCATCATGCATGCCATCATTCATGGTGATAATGCACCATGTCATAAGTGTCAAATCGTCAGTGATTGGTTCGAGGAAATCTTCAGCGACTTTGAAGTCATTTCTTGGCTTTAAAATTCCCTTGACATTAAATCAATAGATAATTTATGGTTTCTCCTGAAAAACAAAATTTGTGCTGCCTCGCTACCCCCTCGTAATATGCTGGAATTGCAGAACCAGTTGGTGAACGCTTAGTACCATATACCTCACACTACCTATCAGTACTTTGTCTGGTAAAAGTCATTAGTCTGTTTTGACAAGAGCGAGAAGGGCTTAAACATTAAAATAGATACGAATTGCTGGAAGCTAAATGGACTCTTTTGTAATGTAAAACTACTATTTCCTAAGAAAGCGAAGCATTGTACAGGAAAGCCAGCCTAACATTTCGTCTTACTTTAAAAAATAGGTGTTCTCTAAAGTTCTGAGGTTATTGATGGTATGTTGCATTCTTCAAATAAATATAAATCAACCTAATTGTTTTTATATAATGAAACTTGCATTTAAAAATTTTGTAAAATAGTTAATTATGATTGAATGGATTAATATAGAAGCTTTCAAAATATTTTTAACTACACCTTCTACGGTAAATTAGTTTATTGAATTAGTTTAACTTTTCTTTGTATAACACATATACATAGCTTTCTTTATGGGGGGAAGTGTATCTCCAAGATACCTCCCCATTGTTATGACACTGCTATAAGTACAAAATTTAAGTTATCTTTTACAAATAACTGATATAGATATTTTAAATATTCCCTAAACCAATCATTAAAAAATTACATGAATATTTTTATAGGTATATTTACTAGTTACTAGTTTACTTGATTATATACAAGCTTTATGTAATATGTCAAAAAATATCAAGATGTTTGTAAATAGATGAATAATTTATCAACTTCCCTAGAATATAATTTTCAATTTTTGTCGTACATTATTACCCTATGAAAGAGTTCTCTTTTACAAATGCATTTTAGCATCTCCGAAGAATTAAAAATTTTCATTGCATTTAAATCTATAAATAACTCCTGAAAACTGAATAATAATATTTATTTGTATTTAATAATAAGTACAGCATTTTAAGCTAAATTTTCTAAACATTCCCCTTTAATTATTGAACTGATGGCGCCATCTATGGTCAGTATGTCGAAATTATTACTCTTAAGAAAATTCAAATAATGGATAAAACAGACTTCCATAATAAATTTTAGGAAAAAATCTCAACCAAACACATTTGAAAAAAATTGCTTAAGTATTCAGAGAGATAAAAGAATAATTTTTTTTTTCATGTAGTTTTTAAATTAAAATTAATTTGTTTACTTGTAAAGTATATTGTAAGTATTTTTAGAAGATGAATTAAAACATTATACAAAACTCACATTAATATACAATTTATTTTACTAGTAAGTGAATAAATAAAAAAACTAATATTAATAGTACGAATCTTGAAATCAATTCATTTGTTCAAAAAAAAATTTCCGATTTAAAAAGAAATATAAAACAAACTAAGTTAAATTAAACATTCTATTTCATATTTCATTTTATTTCAATTTAAGTTAATTTAATCATAACTAAAATTAAAAAGAATAAAACAAAAAGCACAGTCATCAGTTAGAAATCATTAACGGACGTCGCTAGAAAAAACTTTCATGTCGTGTGATTAATTTTCTTCATATTAGAGTCATTCTACATGAACCATTTTTGAACTCACACCTGCACATAGGAACACGGGGAAGATTTACAAAGAATGACTTCAAAAAACAGCTGAAAGATGTGCTGAGAAAAGTGCATAGAGCTTCAGAAAAAAAAAGATGAAATTAAAAAGGTTTTCAATAATATCTTCTAATTTCACCTTTATATGCATAATTCCGTGTAAGTATGACCATACTAGTAATGTTCTCTTTTTTCTAGGAAATACGTTTAACTTAAAAATTTTGCATTTTTATAAAGGACTGCAACGCAAGTGTGAATATCAAGGAAGATCTGATAAATTAAGGAGAAAAAAAATCAAAAAAAAATTTTATAAGAACATATGAATCTTTTGTATAGATACGTAAATCTTTTATTTTTAAAATGACATGTGTTACTTCAAAACATTGTGTTCTAAATTTTTCTAGGCAGTTAGAAAAAAAATCTTTCTCAATGAAATTAAAAAGCAGAAATATATTACAAATTTGAATTTTATTCAAAGGAAACCGAACCGGTTTCTTTGTAAATGGGCTGTTTAAAAGATTTACAAACTATTCAACTTCGAAAAGTTGGAAATTTCAATGAAATTGTATCATGAAAAACTTATAACATTTTTTCCCAAAGCTGCACAATGACAAAAAAATTTAATTTCACGTTACCAGGGGGTTACTAAAATTTCTTGTACCCATCGCCTTTCATCTTTACAACGACGAATTAATATCATTTTCATATTTTTAAATTATTATAACAATAAATTAGAAAACTTTTAAATACTACTAGTTTATTTCTTTCACTAGCTAACTTGGAGGCTTCAAAAGACTAAAATAATTTTAAAATATGTCATAATGTCAAAACCTATATAGACTGATTCCCCATTTAATCTACCAATAAACATTATACATCCCCCATAATACACAATGGAATTTTTCACATTGTCAAAAACTATCATTAAAATCTAAATTCTTTATTTAACATACATTTAGTAAACTTAATATAATTTTAACCCAGAAAAGTTATGATTAATCCAAGTAATCAATTTTTTATGAGAAAAGATTACAAAATAACATTGGTAACAAAAATACAAAGTAATAAACAAGGCAAGTTTGATTTAAAAGAAAAATAGTTACCCAAATAATTATTACATACTCAGTAAAAAAATATTTATTTCCAGTACAATAATAATGCTTCACACTGGTATAAATAAATTCTAAATTGAAGCAAAAAAAAAATAGGTTGAAATAACATAATATATAATATAAACATTAGATCAAAGAAATTTCAATACTTAAATGGTTAACTTGTAGTCTGAGAAAGTAGAGTGGAAAAAATACTGTATAATCTTATTTAGTGCATTTTCACCATTGGCAACCCAAAATTCCTTAACTTGGAAAGACACAGCCTTCCTTAAACTCAATTCACACCTTCCAAAGCATTATTTGGCTGGTTCTTTGCCTCAGATGGGAAGTGCTATACCGATGGATATAGGTTAATGCAAAATTGAATTTGATTGAAAATTAAAATGCGTTTGATTAGCAAATCTTCACTGAGCTGTTTTTGTTTATTGTGAGTAATCACTACAAACATCCAGCGCACATTTTTCTCATGTACTCATTTGCACTCAGTAAGCGACATAGAACACTTTTTGAAATTTCAGCCATGTTTTTAGCTCTTTCACTTTTAGTCGACATACTACACATATTGTTTTGTGGATTTTCATCAACATTTCTGGCCTCCCATTTATTGAACGATAAGTTATTCGTTTAACAACTTGTATAACGTTGTTCAAAATGTACCACCCTATTATTTTCTTTGTAAATGGAGAATTAAACTCCGGAAGAGTAGAGTTAAGCTTAGTTGGACTAATATCTTTTAGTTGAAAGTATGGTATTATATATCTATTAGACTAGCATATAGCCCGTCATATGACGGGATCAGTAATTTTTTTAATTTTCCAGAATTCTACAGTACCCTATGAGGCAGGTAAAAAAAAATGGTTTGTGTTTTGACAGAATTATCTGGTAGACGCTCAATAATTTGTTTACCTTGGTACTCTTCAAAATTCTCCTGATACTGTGAATGCAGTTTAGAATCACGTTGAATTC
This sequence comes from Pardosa pseudoannulata, assembly GCA_032207245.1. Taxonomy (NCBI): domain Eukaryota; kingdom Metazoa; phylum Arthropoda; class Arachnida; order Araneae; family Lycosidae; genus Pardosa; species Pardosa pseudoannulata. The sequence goes on from CM063505.1 coordinate 194,125,253, forward strand.
ATTTAGAAAGATAATTCAAAGTTTTCTCATCTACGTCGAGATTATCGTTCATTTCTTCCCCATTTTTTTGCCACAGTAATTAATGGAAATAAAGGAATGAAACTATTATTTCAACTACACCCTGGAAGTAGATAGAATTTGTTATTAATAAAGGTGAAAAAGTTTTATTGCAACAAAAAATAATCTACGATTAAATTTAAAATTATCACATTTGTACCTAATCTATTATTTAAGCCAAATATAAAAGAAAATTATTGAAGTAATATCTAAGTCCAGTGATAACATGCATGAAAATAATGCAGGCGATATTAAAATAAGAAATGATTACATGAGATGGTTAAAGGAATGACGTCATAATGCTAGGAAAAAATGTTATTTTTACCTATTTATCATGTGATAAATTTAATCGCCTGATTTTAACTGGGGAAAATAGTACTTGAAATAATGGCGTTAACCACTAAAAAAGAGGAGAAGGGGTGAATTTCGAACATTTTAAAGACGACAGTGTTTTTTGCTGTGATGTGAAGCATATTTATACCAATTTTTATAAAAATTGGATAGGTAGTTTAGGAGAAGATAAACTTTATTCGCTTAGAATTTTGCCTCTATCCATTCCAGAATCAACCGCTTCATAAATTCGCGGACACATAACTTAGGCTATTATTATATAGGAGATACTAATGTACTTTCCCACGTTGGACAACATGTGCAAACACAGCTGTGGGCTAGATTTCTAAGAAGAATATACACTCAGTTGTGGACTTCGAATTCGAATGGGGAATCCCTGTGTAGGAGTTGTAGCTGATGGAATCGCAGAACTGTAGCGGTCAAGGCCATGCAGGGATGCAGCCGTGAGATATGGGGGCAATGGCTAGGCAATAATGTCAATTTTCAACAAAATGGATATTCTAATAAGCCCACCTACACACCCGAAAGGGATGCAGATGTTTGAAAGTTCCAGCAACAAATTATTGGAAAAGAGAAAAAAGGACGTTGAAACGAGGTGTAAAGTTGTTAAAAAAGTTGGAGTCGAAGTCGGGAGTTAAGAGTTGGGGGGGGGGGTGCATCCATAGCCCATGAGCAAGCCAGAGAGCCCGCGATAGCAAACGGAGATATTGCCTGATCCCTCAGCCCACAGCCGGAAAGAAACAAGTGACACGACTTTTACGCCCGCACCGAGGTTCATCCTGGCCAGAGCCCTGCCCAGACACACTGGTTCCCTTAGAATGCCTGGAGGTAAACAAATTTAACATATTCATGATTGTTACTTGGGCCTCAGATAATTGCTCCAATATTTTGATTAAGGAATACCATTTAAACAAAACTTTGTAATGAATTACTATATATTGATGAATATCTAAGTAATGAATGTCATATATTAATCAAGAAAAATATCTGTGAATAAATAATGCATATAATAAATCTTTTAGTTAAAATATAAGGTGTTTTCCTTTTAGTTTTAGGGAGTATATTTTACTGTTTTCCCTTGAAAGAACAAATACTGGTGTGTGTCTACTAAGTTCTTTAATTAACTATATTTAAATAACAATATAGGCTAAGTAACAATATTTTTCGTACTTACAAATTCACTGAATGAGGTCCTTTTAGTTGGCTGCCTCATAAATATATATTAATGAGGCGTTATCACACTAAAAGTATGCTTTATAAGGCTATTACCTTAAAATATAGTTTGTCTATTCAATTGCCGAATGATGACCAAATGAATAGGGCGTTGCCCCTTGGTACCGAAAATCGAGGGTTCAAATTCCACTGCTTACATAGATGTACAGAACCGATCACAAAGGACTTTAAGCAGTAGGTCCCAGTACCATTATTCCTCACTCAGCCGAACGATGGCCGAATGGTTAGGGCACTGACCTTCGGAACCGGAGTTCGTGGGTTCGAGTCCCACTGAGGCATGGATGTTCGTAGCAGTTCGGAATCGGCTTTAAACAGTAGGTCCCGGTCTCATTAGCCCTCGTGTAGCAAAAAGTAGACCGTAGTGCTCCAAACCAAACCAATCAACCTCATTTAGCAAAACAGTAGGAGATAGGGCTCCCAACCAACCAATCCTCTATTCAATGTATAACAAGCTTCTATTCATCAGGTCAAATACATATGGAACCACATCCGTTGATATTAATAAATACGAACGAGTAAGTGTGCTAGTTACTTACGTGTTTATACTTTTACGACATTACCAGATATATGCTTGTATTTTAATACTAATCACAATCATATTATTTATTTTCATTTATAAGCATAATTTTTATGTAAAATGCATATGAATATATTTATATATTTAAGTTAAATTTTAAACAATGTGAGTCAAATACAAGCTGTATATTAAATTTTTTCGCAGGTTTAAAATTTCCTACAACAACTAGCACTGTTGATCGCTCATATTCCATTTGTGAATTTATTTACTGTCTTGAATGGAATGAAAGCATATTTGTTGTTCTCTATCGGAAAGATATTTAAGTATTTTGCAAATCAGGAAGAATTTTATGACAAGAAAAAAAATCTTCTACCAAAGGTAAAAGAAAGTAATGCTTATTTTTTCAATCTTCACTATTTTCTTCATTTATAACAAGAAGCATTTTAAAGACGTTCTGCGAATATCCCCGTTTCCGCCTGAAGCTTTAATGAGTGTGGAAAACTTTACTTATAATACCGAAGGATCCGCGTGCCTGCCGAGAGTTACTCAAAGTTCCGGTTTATTTCGGAGTTATGTGCATTTCCTCCGAGAAAAGGGGAAATATTCATCCAATTTTTAAATACCTCTGAATTTGATACTAGTCTTCCGTTCTGGAGGACCCGTATGTGTTCGGATTTCTTTGTCGCTGCTTTTAATGGATATCTGCCTAATAACATCCCGATACGGATCCGGAAATGCATTTCGGGGGGTTTCATTTCGATGTTACGTTATTGAAAAATTGTCTTTTCTCTTCCAGTAACGTTTATTGGCTAGCTGGATGCACACGTTTGGAAACTTCAGATGAAATATGAGAAAGGAGGATTTCGTGCTCCCATAGGATGCTTATAATTTTGGAAAGTTCGAATGAATAATGAACTTCCATCTTGGTTTCTAGGAATTCTTTCGAATGAGATCCGTTTGTGATGAGCGACTGTCTATGATATTTTTAAGCAAGAAGACTTTTTAATAACGAGTGTAAAAGCTTCTTTTTTATTTGGACGAGATGGGTGAATTTGTTAAATGGTGATTTATGAAGAATATATTATTTCTATCTTTGGTCTATAACACCCTGTCTTACATAGCTATATTTCTGTGAAATAACTGCTAAATAATATTTATCTGTGCTTTAAAAATTATATGTATGCTATATTTTTTCAATAATAGATAGAGACACACTTCTAACCTTAGTTGGAAAATCTGCTTCCTTAGTGAGTTTTTTGTGGACATTTCCAAAAGTTGTATCAATCCTCTTTTATTAATTACTATTTAATTATGACAACTGCAGTTTCAAAATTAATAGAAATATATTGCTGCCATATTAGTTTTTCATAACTTTTTTTAAAATTATTTTCTTATCGTAATTCAATAAAAGGTAATAACTTTGAATACTTTGGGTGAGTAATACTTTCATTGAAGCAGTGTTTAACCATTAAATTTCCTGTGTTGTCTTTTTACAACGTATCCAATTTAAATTTCTAAAACACTCTTAAAACAATATTAAAGCTATAATACGTTCTGTAGCCAAAAATACACACTGAAGATAGTATTAAACTATTTTCAATATGTAAATAACACACACACACACACACACACACACACACACACACATATATATATATATATATATATATATATATAATAGCACTTTTCTGGGGCGCTATACTTGCATGTGACCTGCTTGCGTACTGTACTGGAGCAAGTATGTTCATAGACTATCAGGGGGATGCATAACACAAAATAAGTCTCCATTTATTTACAACATTTATGAAAAATTAAAGTAAATGAAACTAACATCTTGCTGAGTGTCAGAGCCTGTTTTATTCAGATTATTTGGCCGAGACTTCCATATCCAAAACTAAAACCGACGTCGCGTTCTCTCACAGAGAGATGTCTCGAGGTCGCGGGCTCTATTTCGACTCCCTCAGATAAACTCCAACTTTCCTGTTGCAGATCTTTTCTTATTCGGGGAGGGGAATTTCTGGCAACTTGAGCCCTTCCGAAAAGAGTACATCCTTCTTTTCCGAGGCCTTGAAAAAACAAACACAAATTGACACATCCAAAAAAACCTTATTATCCCCCCTTTGCCAGCCAGCTTCTTAAGGAACGCCTTGTGGAAGGGGTCAATGAGGGTGATTTTGCAGACATCATGAAAGACACACATATGCGAAACATAAGTCGTGGGTGGAAATTCCTTACACACACACACACACACACACACACACACACACACACATATATATATATATATATATATATATATATATATATATATATATATATATATATATATATATATATATATATATATATATATATATATATATATATATATATATATATATATATATATATATATATATATATATATATATATATATATATATATATATATATATATATATATATATATATATATATATATAAAGACTTTCTAGACGATGGGTGAACTGGATTCTATGGGTTCGAATACCGCCTATCGAATTAGTGTTTGCACTGTTATAAGTCAGACTCAATGACATGGGTTAAGGACTAGGTAGCTTTTAAGTTTAAAAATATTTATTTTAAGTTTCCTAACAAAATAAAAATGTTCATGAACTTATTATGAAACGTAATGTTTAAAAAAAAAAGGAATAAATGAAAATTGTAAAGTTTTTTTTTTTGTAAAAATACATTTTATTTAGATAAATATTGGTCAACAGGATCTGAAAACTATAAAAGATTTATCAAGTTTCCGGGCAGGTAATTGTGAGTTAACAATATGTATAGTTAATCTCGATATATCTTTTACGTAACTCATTTCCAAACAGTGACGAAAGAGGTTGGTGTGGTTTGCTTTTAAGAGCTACTGCCAACTTCTACTGCTACACGAGTGTTAATTAGACCGGGACTGCCTAAAGTGGAATCTGAACCGCTTTGAATATTCCGAGAACCTACAGGGTTCGATGTCTGGTACTGAATTGGAGCTCTCTACTACTCGCGGAAGAGGTAAAAGTTTAATTTACGCTGACAGAGTCCGTATGTTACCTCTCTATTTTCATGTTTTCATACAAAAAATTTAAGCAATAAATTCTGGAGTAATCGATTCTTGTTCTGCAAAGAAATCGCTGATTTAATAAGAGGTAGTCAACCTACTACAGATGGAGAAATTTTGTGTGGTGTGCTGTCTCCTTGTAAGAATGCACATATTTTTCAGTTTAACTATCTTTCCACAATTTTATAAAATATATTTACTTATTTTGATTTTACATATATATTTACTCAAAATAATTTGAGTTAAAAATTCAAATGACAGTTAAATAAAGAGATATCATTAAACACAGCTTGTTTAAAAATTAATGTGATGGAAGAAATAGAAACAAATGACGAAGAATGAAATTGATTATAAAATATTTATATTTTTTTATGGAAGATTCCGAAGATACACTGGTGTACAAAACTTAAACAACAGGTGGGTTCTTTGTCATAACTCCACGAGAAATCTTCTGAGAGACATGAAATTCAGAAATGAGGGAGAGTATTATGTACGTAAAGTATTGACATACTCTTGCTGTTGAGGAGTTAATGGAAAGTGAAGATATCACTCGAATGGATTGGCCAGTGTACTCCCCTGATTTAAATTCCGTCGAACTTGTGTGGAATGCTTTGAGGAAATGCATTGAAGAACGCTTACATCCTCCGAAGAACACCCAACTACTCAAACAAATGCTGATTGCGGAATAGGCACTCCTACTGCAAGAAATATTGGACCAGCTGGTTCTGAGTATGTGGAGACGGTGCAAAGAAACCATTGCAGTTAGGGAAAGGTATATTCTATATTTAAGAACATCTGCTTGTTTTTCATCCTCTTGGATAGACAATCATGAGTTACGATACTATGTGCTCAATAAAGCTTTTTCTTCTTTGATTCCATACCGTATGCATTGTATTCCTTTTTCGGCGCCGATGATTTCGTCTTACTTTACGTACATAAAATTTCTGAATTTCATGTCTATCAGATGATTTCTCGTGAAGTTATGGCAAAAAATCCACCTGTTGCTTAAGTTTTGCACACCAGTGTATAAAGATGGCATGTACATCATACAGCTCCTAATATAAAAATAATGTTACATATATACAGAGAGAGGAGAATTAATACGTTCAGGTTCTCTGTAGCTTTAGCAACGATGCATTTCGTGTCTTTATATTTAACAGTTAAGCTCATTTTGTGTACCATAGTAGGACGAGAAAACTGATTTGAATGTTAGAAACTTGATATTTTCACTTTTTTTAAAATTATTAATATTAAATTCCTTTAGTAAGACAATTTCTTTAGTCAAAACCATTTGCAAAACTTGTGAACTCCAATCTAGAACATATATTCCAGAGCGAAATTCTGTGTCGATTATACATAAGGTTATTACTTAAATAGACCTTTCCGAGGAAAAGAGCTTTATACGTTTAGTGTTGGATTCTGTCTTTTTAACATTACATGTTATTATAACAAGTTATTATTATCTATTTCATCTATCAATATGCATATAAAATTATGCATAATTTGAGACATTAATAAAGCACATAGGATGATTCATTACTTAAGGTTACTATTTGATTATTTTTCAGACGACGAATATGAAGTTTCATATTTCTGGTTAAAATCTGCCATTTTAACAGCTCTTGAACTTTAACATGTTTAAATTTCCTATAGTAATTTGCTAAGATAATTTTGCGTAAATTGAGAAACTAATAAACTGAATAGGAAGACTAAAATTTCAAACGAAGACAATGTCAAAACTTATATAGGTAAAATAACATATATGTTTGTAATGGAATAAAAGAAAAATTATCTATAAAAACACAGATGTATTCACTGTAAATTGTCCTCGTCGGTTCAGAAAATGATTTATAAGAAAAGGAACTGAAAAAAAAGTTTAGTGAAAGTAAAGGAATAAATGGCTAAGAGATTCCCACTTCGAACATGTCGAGTTCTGCGATACATCTATTAGAATCCCAAAGCAGGGGGAAACTGTTGGCTATTTCCAGAGTGTGTGGTGCGTGTTTGATAAATGAAGAAAGCGGACAGCTGCAAAAATAAATGGTGCCGTGCGGGTAAATCGTTCATCGTACCGGCTCAACAGAATTTCACTACATTTTCTATCACCTGAAGAGAGACTTACTGAATGTTTTCGATGGAATTTATTTTCTGTATAGAACGATTTGTTTCGATACATTGTGATATAACATGGGCATGTTCAAAATTAACTCAGAGCTGGGAAATATTTGGACGCAATACAAATATTAATAACCTATCTACACGAATGTGTATATATGTATATATATTCACACACACACACACACACACACACACACACATATATATATATATATATATATATATATATATATATATATATATATATATATATATATATACTTATGTAACATATCAGAATTATTACACTTAGAATATCTCTCTAAAATTCTAATTTTCCTCTTCTCTTTCTTTCATAACTATTTTCCCAGCTGTGTAATATATTATTTAAAAAAGTACACACTGACTTATTTTTTAATAGTCCCCAAAAGCTAGCTCTAAAATAAATGCTAATTTTCTGTTCACTTATCATATTTTCCAGCTGTCTCAATAACAATTTTAACTTTTCCAATGATCTAAGTTCCTTCTTAATTGTTAATAACTGTGACTAAGGAACTTTTGGGAAAAGAATTCGTCTTACTGTGATGACGCGATTTAGATCAGTTATATAATTGATTCATTCATACAAGAAGTAAAATGCTCGAGATCTAAATCTGACCTCATCACATCTTTGTAAAAATACAGAGGACCATAAAATTATATTCTAAGAATATTGTTGTCTTGTACGGTGGTCTCGGGCGGGGTTCTGATCCCAGTCCCAAATTAGAATCCCGTCTCCGTACTTGACATTAAATAAGAATGTACCTTTGTGGAGTTATTTATGAGTCCCTAAGGGACAGTGCCCAATTAGAAGGGATAAGGTTTTCCACGTTGGTGGTCTCAAGGCGGGGTTTAAGGAGACCAGTTAGATTTTTACAACTATCCCGATTGGACGATAAGAAGGAAGAGGGGACAAGGATGAAATTAATAAAATAAGAAAAATCTAAAAAAAAGAGGACAGAAGTCCGACTGAACGTGTTCGAGAGTCCAGTCAAGTTCAACGGGAAGTGTTTCTGTATCAAAAAGCACGGCCGCACCCCAAACACTCAGGAGGAAGAGAATCACTCGGGAGGTATTTTGAAATTAAGATTAGGTCCTCTCTCTTATATTTACATAATTACTTACACAATTACTTACACAATTACTAAAATTACTGTCAGAACTAATTTAGAAGGTGTTGATAAAGCATATTTTATGAAATTTATAATCAGTTTGTGTGTACATAGATGTTTATATATTATAATAAAATTTACTTTTTTTATATTAAGCTAGTTTCAGATGCTTTTTAATTTAGCTTTTAGTTTATACTCATATCTTATGTCGGTAGTTTCTCAAAACCTGTGGTTATATTTAATACTAAAATACTTTTACAGAACGCAATCAAAATAAAATCCAACTATATATTTGATCACAGATTAATACTCAAATAAAAACTAGGACTACACGACACTTATCACTCACTATGGGGCCAACTTTGTAATAAGAAAGTGTTTTCATGTGTTTTTCTAAGCTCTGCTCTTGTTCGATACACATGTCTTTTCTCAGTTTCAAATAAACTTGAGCTCCGCGTCGGACTCACTATTTACTTGTAAGGGAATGAATACTGCCACGACTGTTTATTAATTAAACTTCTCCTTTCCTAGTAATCCCGGAAATAAAAATAATAGAAGTTAAATTCTCTTCCACTTATATATATATATATATATATATATATATATATATATTTATTTATATATATATATATACTTATATATATATATATATATATATATATAATCTAAATTTTTATCCTTCTTCTTTAAGCTTTACTGAAACCATAAAAGATAAACAAGGTTACCTCCCATTCTTAGATATTAATTTAAAATTAAAAATAATAAAATCTTATATAATCTTTATGATAAAAAATCTAACTACAACTTTACTATTAATAAAATTTGTAACTGGAATACATGCTTATCCACCCATATTAAACGTAATATATTAAGAAATTATTTACAGCGCAGTGAACGTCTCTATAGTAATACAGTTATATTTCATTCTAATATTAATCTTTATATAGAATTAACTTTAAATGCTAACTATCCTTTATCTTTTATTTATAAACAATTAAATAATTATTTACAAGTAGATATTAATGGGATTAAGTTAATGTTTACAATTCACAAACTGTAATTTTAACTGCAATTTAAACTAACACTGTGGCAACATAAATTCTGGATGAGTTGACATTTTGTATAGCTTTATAGGGGCCTAGTTCTTCTAATTCGTATTCGTATTTCATATTATTCTCGTGTTTTGCGTGTATGGGAACGTTCAGACCTGTTCAAACAATTGTTTTAACCGTGTATGGAAGTCGTTAACCTTCCACTCTCAATCCATATTTCTTCCTACCCGTTTTACATTTACTGGGCTTGATATAGGATAAATCAGTTTCATTCTACTTGAAATTCTCGAATTTTCTTCTTTCTACCTCTATTCTTTTTCTTGTTTATCTACCGACCATTCTTCATCTATTTACTATAGGAATGCAGAAAATTGTTTTACACATAGCTGAAGTAAGCGGTACATAACTAATATCCTATAGACAGAGTGGGTGGTCCTCATTACTCTGTAAACGTGACCTCTCCCCTTTCCGTAGAGAAGAGCAGTAAACAATAACACGGACTTCATATCACCCCGCGCAGAAATTCTATCCCAGAAAAGTCCAGAAATGAAAGTTTTACATATCCCATTGAAGAAAAGCAACCACCTTTAGCTAGCACGTAGTTTTACGACAATCAAATTCATTATACACGAATATAATCTTGCTAAGATAGATAATATTGTATTTTCCAGTGCTTATTTATGTTTCCTTTCAATATTTGAATACCTTACTTATCATTCAGAAATTTCCATGGGTATTTCCATGGGTTTAAAATGGAGCGAGGATATCTCACCCACTTTTTTACACACACACACACACACACAACACACACACACACACACACACACACACACACACACACACATATATATATATATATATATATATATATGCAGAAGATCCATTACAATATGCCATTATGAACTCCCTGTTGATAGCATATAGTACCACACTTAGCCGCTAACACCCGGCAGAGCACTGACTCGACAAGGTGCTGCAAGGTAGTCTGAGGTAACTGGTACCAAATGCTCCCCAACTGGTCCTTCAATTCCTGCACATTGGCCTTTCAGATGGACAACAAATGGTAAATTAAAAAAATTTCAAATGAGTTTCGAGACACACACATGACTTTGAGGTTACTAGGACGTTCCTGACGATTCGACTTTTATGACACGGTGTATTGTCCTGTTGGGGAACTTCAATATCCGCCAGAAGTACTGTTGTCATGAATCGATGAACCTGGCCTTCAAAGATGTTCAAATTGCATAGATGTCAGGAATTGTACTATGAGGATGATGGGTCCTAATTCGCTATATCTAAACATGGATCATACCATAATTACAGCTCCACTCTCTTGTATCCGTCCAACTTTGCATCCGGGAGCCATGTTTCCTTTATATGTCGGCGTATTTGCACATGCATGTTGATTTGATGAACCAGAAAAGGTGATTCATTGGACCATTCAACTTTCTTCCATTTTTCTAATGTACAATTCTGATGTTTCTTGACCCAATGCAGACGCAGTTGGTGATACATGACAGCAATGCAGGGACATGCTTCAGTGTGCTGCGTGTATATACATATACATATACATACACACACACACACACACACACACACACACACATATATATATATATATATATATAGTCTAAAATTTCTAAATAAAAACAAAGATGGAATTTGCAGAAAACATCACCGAAAATAAGTCCTGACATTCAATGAATCATTTCATCATTTCTAAGAAATGAAACGAAGAACACACTAGAAGAATTTACTAGAAGTGGCGGAGTTCATTACTAAAAGAATTCCATTCCGAAAGTTCTGAGATACATCTAATAGTAACCCACAGAGAAGGAAAAACTTTTGGAGATTTCTAAGCAAAGTGTGTACTTGATAAATGAAGAATGCGGACAACTGCAAAAATAAATCATGTCGTGCGGATAAATCGATTAACGTGCATCTTTGTCACTGAATTTCAATGCCATTTCTTTTTCACCCAAAAAGATACTTGCTAAAAGTGTCCTATGAAATTTCTCTTTTGTTTAGAATGACTTTATATTCATTTTCATAGAATACATATTATGGAAGTCACTTTTAATGTGAAGAATTTGGGAAAAGTATAAATAATGACAACCCGTTTATACCTGTTCATTTTTATATGTACACAACGTCCCCGAAAGTCCCCCATATATATATATATATATATATATATATAATATATATATATATATATATATATATATATATATATATATATATATATATATATATATATATATATATATTTGTCTCGAAAAGAGAAAGCATTCCAACACTTATGCAAACAATTTTTATATTTATGTATAGGACTGCTTCATTTCGAACTAAATAAGAAATAAAAATAAAAATAGATAATTTTCATTGCTCTTGGAATTTTATTGTTTTTCTCTACAGAAAATCAAATTTGGTACAGAAATTTCAGGCACATAACTTTCTTAATGCAGAGTAGTTTAAAAAATATGGGGTCATATATTTATATATATATATACACACAGACATCTCTCTCTCTCTCTCTCTCTGTATATGTATATATATATATATATATATATATATATATATATATATGTGTGTGTGTGTGTGTGTGTGTGTGTGTGTGTGTGTGTCCGTGGGAATTACACGTATTTTTAAAGATACTCTGCATTTCTTCATTATCAGAAAACATACAAAAAATTTCCTGATACAGCATATCATATCACTATTACTTCGGAAAAGTTTTAAGAAATTTAAGTGCTTAATATAGAGTATAATAAATGTAGTGTGAAGACCAAGTTAAAAATAAGGCCAGTTTTATACGTATTATAAATGTCTCTAAGATCGCAATCATCTTTAATTATGCTTGTTAGACATTTCATCCTTAATGTTCAAGAGAGGTAATATCAACACTTGCGATTAACTATATGTATCTTGTTTCTGTATTTGAAATCTGAAAATCATCCCGTAAAGGCCTCGAGATCTCCGTGACGAAACTTAATGTAGATTTGCTTCCCAAAATGTATATATATGTATATATATATATATATATATATATATATATATATATATATATATATATATATATATATATATATATATATATATATATATATATATATATATATATATATATATATATATATATATATATATATATATATATATATATATATATATATATATCATGATTTTAAATTTTAATAAAAGGATTATTTTATATATAAATTAAAATAAATGAAATACACTCTAGATTTTACAACAAACTGGCGAAAGGTTCAAATAAAATTTTGCAATCCTTGAGTTGATTTAGGAACATATATACAGGTGCCATCTATCGGGAAGGGGGGACATTGAAAGTTATTGAAAAATTTTGTTATACACAATATTCAAATGGCTTAAAATAACTTCAACAATTTAAAAATTAATTTTTTAAAGTAAAATTTAAAAAATTAAAATATTTTAAAATATATTCTTCTGATTTTTTAACAGCCATCCTATTTTATCATTTTTTCGTTACACTTCTACTTTAAGGAAATAAAAGATATAAAGAAATCCTTTAGTCACAGCATATGTATATATGCTTAATTATCTTAAAGTTAGGCAAACTTTATTAATAGTAAAACTTTAAACACTTTATATAATATGTATATACGTATAAATATACACACACACACATATATACACACATGTGTGGCTTAATACGACATAGGTCTACCAATGTAAGGAAGAAGGTAGTGACATATTTGTAGGCAATATATTACAGAAAAAACCCCTCCCTTAAATGAAGGGGATTTCATTATATAAATATGTAGAATTCATCAGTGTCAAATAAACTGTATATTGTTAATTAATAATTTATATTTAAATTATAAGCAATATTAATATCACTAGTTCTTTTTTTATCTGCTGCACAGACAGGACAATTATTTATTAAAAAAATTAAACAGCTGTTAAAATAGATAAATTCATTACAACACATTTATAAATCTAGTTATCGCAACCGCGCAATACATTTTATTTTGATTATTTTACATTCATATAAGAGAAATACTAGGCTTTTAAATTATACGTACTAGTTATCTAAGTAATCAAATACAGAAGGGAGGGACATATCTAGTGTTTTTTAAAAAAATTTGATATATCTCGTGTAATTATTTTAGAAGTACTTTTAGGTGTCATTTACTCATTTCAATCCAGACAACAGTATTTTGGACATTTATAAAAGATTTGGCTGCTTATTTACACACATACGTGCAATCTATGGTAAGATTGAAGTAACCATTGCAATTTATCTGTTTATCCCACGACAAGTTAGTAGTAAAAGATTCAGTTATCGGTATAAATCTAAAATTGTAAATTATTTTTTAAACAAATCCTCTTAAAATTGATTAACTCTCCAATTTCCTAGTAGTTATGTTTATTAAATGCAGAACTTGTATATAAAATTTCGAATACATGTAATATTTTTATATATCTTACATATATGTGTGATTATTTTATTTTGTATATATGATTTTAGTTATAGCGCGATAATTTTCATAAATTCCATAGTTTCCAATTTTTAATTAAATATTAAATATCTAATTTTTATATTTAAATATAATATTAAATATTAATATATATATATATAATATATATATATATATATATATATATATATATATATATATATATATATATATATATATATATATATATATATATATATATATATATATATATATATATATATATATATATATATATATATATATATATATATATATATATATATATATATATATATATATATAAACATTATACATTGAATAGTTATGCAACAATGTGTTCAGAAATTATGGCAGTTTTAAAGTCAGAATATAGTCTTAAAAAAGAACTATACAGAACTTATTCTAAGCATACCTAAAAGATTATTCTGTAATTTAAAGTAAAATTATATGTAAATGGCTAATAAATAACAGAATACCACATATTTAAAATATTATGGTAGTTAGTGATATAATTTTTAAATAGATAGGAAGATTACATATCCAAAATATTTTATAGTAATAAAATTAATATATATTAATAACAAAAAATTGCTCACATTTTCTGTAACTCTCTCATTACACACACACACACGCACTATGCAATTAAGGGGATTCTAGAATTCTTTAGATTAAAATTTTTTTCGATAGAAAATGTTTTTTTATTAAAAATCTTTAATTGAGAATGTATAATGATCGTTAAAATGCCTCTTGAAACAATTCCCAGCCAATATACAGTCTACCAATAAGTATTTGGACACCTGTGATAGAAAAGAAAAACTAACTTTATTCAAAATCAATTGGTGGAACCTCCACGACAGGCAATTACATCGTGAACCTTACGGGGCATACTTTCCACAAGTTTTTGTGTTACATCTAGTGGTATTGTATTTCACTCGGCTTGGAGCAGACATAAAGTTCCTTTACCAAGTTTGGACGGGAAAATGAACCCCTTAATTCGGCGATCCAACTCGTCTCAGAGGTTCATGGTACGGTTCAGGTCTGGGCTCTGGGCAGGCCAGTCCATTCGATGAACTTCATTGGCACTAAACAAAGCCTTGGTTAACCTAGAAACATGACAACTGGCATTGTTGTCCTGAAAGCAACAGGGGTCCGACAAGTAAAACAGCCACAACGAAGGAAGCACATTGTCATCAAAACTAGTGCAGTAGGCATCGGCGTTCAGTTTACCATGAATGGGGACCAAGGGTCTCAGTCCATATCAGGAGGAAAAACCCCAGACCATAATTCCACCTCCTCCAAACTTGATTGTTGGCACAATGCATTCTGACAGGAGACGTTCTCCAGGCTGACGCCAGACCCAGACCCTGCCATCCGAACGGTAAAGCGTGAACCTTGATTCGTCGCTCCAAAGAACCCGTTTCCACTGATCTATGGTCCAATTTCGATGTGCTTTGCACCACATTAACCGAGCAATGCGGATGGACTTTGTGATCAAAGGTTTATGGGCAGCAGCAGGACCATGAAATTACGAATTAGCTTACGAATTACCTTAATTAATACCTTAAGAATGGTATTAATTGAAACAATACTCCCGTATGCCTGTTGAAACTCCTCGCGGATAAGGGCCATCGGTTCTACGAATTTCTTTGGACAGCACTCGTCGGTCTCTATCTCCCAGTTATGTTAGTTTGCCGACTCGGAGCACATTCCGAAAATCCCCACTCATCTACCACTTCTTAATTGCATACGCTACTGTCGATTTTGGGTACTTCTCATCACTAGATATGTCCCTTAAGTATCATCCATATTTGTGATACACGATAGTTATAACTTTCTTGAAATCAGAGATCTCCGAACTGCGCGGCATCTTGCATGCGACTAATGCCGATGATGTTTTTTACACGATGTATACCGTTGGAGCCCGTGACGTACCTCATGAACACAGATATCGGCATTTGTATAAGTGTCGAAATACTTATTGGTATACAGTGTATATGTACGGTGCAGTGGTCAGCGCAGGCAATCATACAGGCGATATGAGAATTTTAGTTTAAACTAATTACATTTGTGATGATTATACGCTTTGTGGCTTTCAGTATTTTTAAGATTTTCCTTACTTTACCATATAAAAGGTCCAATTTATAATTTATTTAACGACATTTTACAACATTTTGCCAGATAATATCTGTCCTCAATCAATATGGATTTCCAGTAGATTCATAACTTAATTGAATGCATAGAAGCTTATTATTGCTATACGATTGCTCTATATAATTGGCTTAGGTCAATAAATTAAATTTTAGGATTAACATATTTATATTTAATATAGTAATCTTATCAGAAACCTCTTATAGCAAAACATAAATAAATATATATATTTATTTTACCTTTTATTTTACTTTTTTTGTCGTTTAATTAATATTTGATATATATATATATATATATATATATATATATATATATATATATATATATATATATATATATATATATTCATATATATATATATATATATATATGTATATATGTGTGTGTGTAATATGAGCGAGACTCATTCAAAATTACAACACAGTTTATTTCTGGTGAGATACATGAAATCCGTACAACAGGAAAGCAGTTTTAAAACATCCTGCACACAGACAATGTGATCCTACACACACATTTCAAGTAGGGATTTCTCACTTAAAAAGACTACGAATAATCCCTAAGCATAATTGTTCAAGTGATAAAAAATACCCATGTTTAATGAGAACGCGCTATTGGCTAAAGTAATACAGATAGAGGCTGAATTAAGTCTATAGCTTATCTGGGGGGAAAAATCAGAATTACCGCGCAAACCCCCAACGTACTTTATGAACAAAAGTTATTAAATTAATATTAAAATATGTAAATAAGCCATTTTAATGTTACATATATCTAAAGTGATAAGTAATATAATTGGGTTTTAAAATACATTCAATCTTATATTTTAGCTTTTACCAGTAATCTGTTACTTTTTCATTACTGATTTGTCCTTGATATTCGTTGTTTACCTTCATGCTTCATTAAGAATGACAAGTTCTAAAAATTAAGGAAAAAATTAGCCTATTCAATAAGATCCAATCAATACGAATGAATGTATGAATAAATATATAGTTCAAATTTTCTACATCAGACTAATATATTGAAATTCAGCAATTACAAGGAAGAAAAGAGAATATAGTTCAATTCAATCTGAAAGTCTTTCTGAAAATAGTTTAATTTAAATCCATTATGTAAGTTTAGAATTTGATTTTTCGTAGATCAATGGTAAGGATATTTTATAAAAAATAATTTAGTTTGGTTATATGAAACAATGCTTAAGACATACAATATTTATTTTTCAAGTGAAAAATATAAATCCAATCCCTTGCGAAATAACTTAAGATTCGTAAATTCATACTTTAATTACCGTATATTTCCACGTATAAGGAGGTCTTCAGATAAAAAGAGGTATAAATTTTCAGCCAATTTTTACATTTTTAGCATATTGTCACGAAGATTCGAATGAACACACCATTTAACTTAACAGAAGAATTTATTGAAGCTAAGTAGTAACTCGCGACTTTACAAGATCGAAAAGTTGCTACTTAGCTAGTTGTTACTTAGCTTCAATAAATTCTTCTGTTAAGTTAAATGGTGTGTCCATTCGAATCTTCGTGACAATTTAGTGGAGGCGCCGGTTACCGATTTCGCCATTGTGGATAACTCTGACAGTGTTCGCAGAAGTCTCTGTTTAAGAGGATTGCCTCCGGAATTTGGCCTTTACGACCCAGAAAAAAGAAAGAAGCAGATAATGCCCGAAGATACGAAGCCTGTCGTGGTAACTCCTACCTACCCGGCGCCTCCACCAAATTTGTCACGAAGATTCGAATGAACACACCGTTTAACTTAACAGAAGAATTTATTGAACTAAGTAGCAAATTCTCGATCTTGTAAAGTCGCGAGTTGCTACTTAGCATCAATAAATTCTTCTGTTAAGTTAAATGGTGTGTTCATTCGAATCTTCGTGACAATATATCCGCCATATAAGGCGACCCCAAAATTCTCAATAATATAGTGTATAACGTAGATAAACAGAACTAACAAATTTTATTTTATATCACCTTGAAACAACAAAAATAGCTTAGAATGGAATAATATCAACATTGCTGTCATACGGAGTGGTTTAACGTTAGTGCTACAAACTTTAGAATCTCACTTAATAAACCATTCAAAGGTAAAAATGGAATGAATGGATGAGTTGTGGCGAAAAGTCGTATACTAAAGGTGGTGCTATACAGGCCGCGTCACTTGATATGCTGTGTATTTTTGTCATCAAACCATGGGAAAAAACTATCTGAAACTATTAAACCTGAAAGTGGATGCAGTAAAAAATCATTTAAAATGTGTGGAATTTCTAATGCTATGGATGGCACTGTGGACGATATGTGATGGAATTCTGATAACGACGCAGAATTCAACTCATTAAGTACCGAATGGGACCCATATGATGAACTCAAGAATGAAAGTGAGAATGTTCTTAAGCCCTCAGATGATG
>CM063505.1:194148822-194156322 GCA_032207245.1 Pardosa pseudoannulata
AGGCATATAAAAAGATTTACTGCTGGTTTTCTCATTAATATAGTAAAATATTATTTTAAATTTAATAGTAATAATTGTGTCCATCGATTCGTTAAATAATCGAATATCTTAATACTTAAATAAAGCTGTTAGGGTTATGTGCCATGTTGTGTTGTGCTTGGTGTAGTTTTTGTGGTTTTGCTTCGTGTTTTTTAGTCTTCCAATTTTTAACTTCTTTCTGATCCTATGATGCTGTGATTTCCATGTATGTTGTTGTAACATAAAACTAGTTTCAATGGAGTTTGAGGTCACAACTCTTCACGGTCATTGGCAACATCATCCCTTATTTTCATATTTTTTTATTAGTCTGGTATTGTATTCCGAAGGACTATGTTTTATTCCTTACTTTATATTTATAATTATACACACACACACACACACACATATATATATATATATATATACATATATATGTATATATATATGTATATATATATATATTTATATATATATATATATATATATATATATATATATATATATATATATATATATATATATATATATATATATATATATATATATATATATATTATATATATATATATATATATATATATATATATATATATATATATATACAAAGTTTTATAAATTAGAAGAAATATCCCATTTTAATAATGTAATTAAAAATTATACATATTTTATTACTCAATATTTAAAACAAGTGTATTTCTTGAATTTTAAAAATAGTTTATGTGTAAATTACACTTACAGCAGTTCATACTGTTTTCAATGTTATGATTCAAAACATAAAATCATTTCTAATCATCAGATTTTATATAAATGAAAATTTAAGTATAAATGAAATTTTATATTAATGAAAATTTAAGGACAGTTAATAAATATGGTGCTAAGAATTCTTTGAAATATTACAAATTTTGAACCAATATTTTGGGACAAAATGTCCTAGTTTTAAGTAAGTTTTGTATCAAATAAATTTAAAATAGTATTTTATCTGACAGAATTATATTCGTATTAAATAATGAGTTAAGAGTTAGATATTATAAATTTTGAATTAAGATACGTTTGTTTTCTTATACTATTGGAACTATTTATATATAAAGTACAATAGACGATTTGAATTGTTTTAGTTTAATATTTCAGTGGAGTGTAAATACTCCAAAAACCTAGTCTTTTATAATACTTTCCCATGTCTTTTCTAATCCTCGTGGTGTAAGATTATTGACTTGCACTTCAATTCTCACTATTTAGACATTCTGAACAGTCAAAACTATGGTAGCTTTCAATTACGTTAAAAAGATAAAATAAAAATGGACCTCCAAGAATCCCAGCTGTCGTTAAAATTCATATTTCTAAATATATACGTTTCATTTTTACGAATTTTATATCAAATAAATTTAAAATCGTATTTTATCTGAAAACATTATAATCATATTAAATATTCAGTTAAGAGTTAGAGAATTTAAATTTTGAATTGAGATACTTTTGTTTTCTTATACTATCAGACTTATTTATATATGAAGTGCAATAGACTATTTGAATTGTTTTAGTTTAATAGTTTAGTGAATGTCAGTACTTGAAAAACCTATTCTTTTATAATACTTTTCCATGTCTTTTCTAATCCCCGTGGTGTAAGATGAATGACTTGCATTTCAATTCTCACTATTTAGACATTCTGAACAGTCAAAACTATAGTAGCTTTCAATTATGTTAAAAAGATAAAAGGAACATGGATCTCCAAGAATCCCAGCTGTCGTTAAAATTCATATTTCTAAATATATACGTTTCATTTTTACGAGCCATGAAAAATGTGTTCGCACATCGCAACATTCCTATTCTAAAGCAGTAGCGAAAAATTTAGATCATTACTTCCAGCTCGAGCTGTCATAAAAATACCACCGTGTACCAAACATAATTAAAAAAACAAACAAGCAAACCCAAACACCAACGCTCAGAACCGCAGGGGCAAGAAATTTATCGCGAAACAAAACCAATTTTCGCTACCGTCAGAAATGAAATATTAAGTCAATAAAATTTCATTCTTTGACTTGGATTTGAAAAATCTGTGGAAATAGGAATCGACTATTTTGTGCTGAAAGTTGAGCAGCTGTGCCACTTAAAAATGCTCCACTTGAAGAATAGTGTTTTTGTGTTTCATCTCTGACTATTCTACCCCCTGTACATTTTTTCCCCTTTCCCCATCTTCGATATGCCCATGTAGCAACTGTCTGCAGCTCCCCTTCGCACAGCGAATCAATTTTTCTTCTGATTTATCAGCCTCTGGCAGAAGATAGCAATTTTTGGAAAGTATATTTCCTTACATTTCTTGGAAGGATATTTTGATTCAAAAGCAGCTGTGATATTTTTGTTTAAGAACATCCGATAGTTTAAAAATATATGTGTGTAGAAAAAATTAACCTCCAAGGGAAGCAATAAAAACGTGTCTTTTTTTCTAAAGTCTAGTATTAAATTGTGTAGTTATTGATATAAAATATTGAGAGTATTGGGCATTCCTCACGGAATAAGCTTAGAAGTATCGATGTAGATGCATAGCCTGAAGTCGGATTTATATCGGTAATACCAGATGATATTGGTGTCAGATTTTAATTAGATTAAGAAAATGCAAAACAGAAAAAAAAATTATTTTTACCAAAATAATTTTATTTTGATAAAATGAAAAGAATGTATGTGTATGTGCGATAAATTTTCTTTACATATATTGAGTATGGTGTAGAACATTAAGCCTATTGGACATTCTTCAAGCCATTAGAATGTAACTATCTATTGTAGGTGTTTAGCCTGAAGAGGAATTTTTATCGGGAATACCATATGGTTTTGGAGGCTGAATTTAATTAGTTTGAGAAAATGCAAAACAGAATCAAATATTTATTTCCAGAAAAATTTTGTTTTGATAAAATGAAAGTTACTTATGTATGTGTGCGATAAATTGATTTTCTTTCAATTTAAAAATCTATGCTATTTTGAACAAGCCTTACTAGAACATTATAGCAAAAAACAAATTCATCCTGAACAGACAGATAATTGTAGAGTAAACTACAAATTACTGTTTAGAATAGTTTCGATCAACTAAAATCCCTTTACACAGATTCCTTTACATACATTATATTAAATACATTGTTTATATATATTGAGTATGGTATAGTAGTACATTAAGACTAATGGACAATCTTGAAGCCATTAGCATATAACTATCTATTGTAGGTGTTTAGCCTGGAGAGGAATTTTTATCGGGAATACCATATGATTTTGGAGCCTGAATTTAATTAGTTTAAGAAAATGCAAAACATAATCAAATATTTATTTCCAGAAAAATTTTGTTTTGATAAAATAAAAGTTACTTATGTATGTGTACGATAAATTGCTTTTCTTTCAATTTAAAAATCTACGCTATTTTAAACAAGCCTTAGTAGAAAATTATAGCAAAACCCAAATTCATCCTGAACAGACAAATAATTGTAGAGTAAACTACAAATTGCTCTTTAGCGTAGTTTTGATCAACAAAAAATCTTTTACATAGAGAATAAAGCACTATAAAATATAATGAGCGGCAGTTAAAACTTACATAATGAGAAAATTTAAATTGAATATAAATAAGAATACTTAAAACTCTTGGAAACTTTATGCTTGATTAAAAATTCAAGTAAAATATTTTTACATGCATGTATATAAAAGCATCTTTATATATTTAGACAATGTGATCTAATGTGTGTAATTCTTCGTTTTATCAGAATGTTATCCAAATTATTTAACAGTTAGAATAACCTCATTAGAAATCCTTATTAGGATATCTTGACTTAGTCTGAAGACTATGCATTCAGTTGCTCATAAAACTTTTTACTTCAATATTCTTATGCGTAATTTTTCACAAAAAATGCCTAAATTTTATTTGGTTTTCACGAGATTATACTATATATAAGCTATATTTAAAGTCACAGAGAATGGAAGCACTTACTATTATTTCCAATGCAGGACACTTGCTCTTAGAGTATTTGTCACTAACAAGCAGAAGATATTTGTTAGCTATTTTATTATGGGAGTACCATATAGGTGTCCAAATTTACTCTTTAAGGGCAATACAAGCAAAATATGTCCTCGTAGCTTAGAATCAGGGACTAAGCAGAAGCCCCTCCCCCCCACTACTTAACTGGGACAGCCGTCTCCAGAGGTATAGTTTGGGAATTTGGAGGTCATTTCGACCACGAACGTATTTTACGTGTCCCAGTCAACAATAATGAACACAAAAGACATTTGGCCGCCTCCAGGCTCAAACTCGTCAATGACCGGTTACGAGGTTCATGGCATTGAAGATTAAGCCACTGCGGCTACCATTTAAACTTCTGACAAGGAGGGGATTAAAAAGAATTCCTCAAGAATTAAAGAACTTTTATTTTAGTAACAATTTATTATAAATAAATATATACAATTTTTAATGGATATATCAAAATATTATTTATAATGGTGTATAGGAAATGGGAATTTTAAATCCGCCTAAACTTCAACTGGAGGATTCACGGGACCATGTCTTTATGACATTAGACTAAAATTTATTAACAAATGTAGAATAATTTGTGTTCATTGCAGGCAAGTGATAGAAATTATAACACAGGACTATCTTTTAAGAGGACTTTTAATAAGAATCAACCTAAGCTGGTTTAGTAAAATTCTGAAAGAGATTAACACGAAGCTGTAAAAACGTGTTATAATAACGTGACATTTCTATAATAATAATTGTAACAATAAGTTACATTCGGTTCAGCATTTTTTACCCCTTCTCGTGAGCCATCATCAATGACATACAGTACAGGACCGGTTTGAACTAGAAGAAACTTTGGACTTCTCCCAACCAATGGAAGGGTCCATTGGTTTGGGGGATTCTGAACCCCCGCCGTTCTGGAGTGAACCCCTGTTTTTACTCCCCAAGGCAGTCGGATTTTTTTAGAGGACAAGGTTGTTACCAGAGGATAGAAGAAACGAATGCTGCTGGCATCCTCTGTTTGCTTGATAGACATTTTTTGGAGTGTCATGAAAAAAAAAAGAAAAAAACGAAGCCATAATGGCGAGACCGACGACGAATCCAGAGGAGTCTCCCTTATCTACAAATGATAAGTTGTATTCCAGTTGTATTCCTTAGGCATTTATTTAATTGTATAAAATCATTTAATCAAGACATGTTTGTCCATTTGTTTTTTAATGAGTTTAAATTTCTTCTTCCTCAAACACTAGGCTAAAGTAACATTATTTTTACAGTAATACACATTTTATGGAATTAAATACTATTTCATAAAGTATAATGCTAATACTTTTGTTCACGTAAGGAATGCAGCAAATAGATGATTATTTGAAATATTTAGATTCGAAGGACCTTTTCAGCTAAAGGAAAGTACTGTTATCCTTAACGTATTTATATTAAAAATACACTATTTCTAAGATTAAAACAACTATACTATAAATTATACTTTTGTCTTTACCAGAACTTTTGATTTCCTGACCTGATCTATATTTTATACATCATAGTAATCTATACACGCATAGATTTCAACCGAGAATCCAAACATTATATATATCGATAGACTGCATGCTTTAAGGCTTTTCAAATGCGTGAATTTAACTTATAAAGTGTTGCTATTTCGGACGCATTCTCGTCAAATATTACTACCGAAATCCCAACCTCTCTAAGTTTTGAAACCAAACTTTACGCGGGGTATAAATTACTTTTCGACCCGGAGGTATGCGGGAATAGCTTTTCCTCGGTTTAAGAGAGAAAATACATAACATACGCTGGAGAGAAGAGTTTCAATAACAATTGCTGAGCACGTTTCTCACCGGGATTCACAAATTCCTGGAGGAATTCGGGATTTTGATTTATCACGCAACTAGTGTCAAGAAAATTGCTGAAGCACCCTGTGTGTTAGACTTTTCATAAAAAGAAAATGATCCTCGAAGTGGTTGCATTTTCCGGGAATAATCGAAAATTGAATTTGTGTCTCATCCATCCTCAGGGAGGAACTAAAGTGAATTAAAGACACCATCAAAGAATCATTACTTTTTAAGATTTCTATATTTTATAGTAATTTGAAACCTTAAAATGAAACTCGGATGTACTAAATGGATTCAGAAATCATATATAAAAATAAAATAATGCTGACAAAGGAATAACAAAACTACGTTTTTAAACAGTTTTCTCAGTTTAATATTTCAATAGTGATATATTTAATTTTTGATATTTTACAAATATATATTATTTATTCATATTTCTATACTACATAAATATGTTTAAAATTTCAAAATACAATTTTAATTGAACGTTAAAATAAAAATTGTATACGAAAATGTCCCATTTTCATATTTGTTACATTTAACTTTGTCCTTATTATTTGCAGTTTATTTTTTAGAGCAAGTCACAATGTATTTCAATAAAAATAAGTTGTAATGTTTGAAATATATATCATTAAAACTGCAAATATTCATTTACTTACCACCAATATATGTGTATTTCAAAATATATTTAGTTAATCAAATTCATTTTTTAATGTACTATATTATATTTATTTTTTTTTATTTTAATGGAGTATGGCCATTGAAATACGTGCTTAGTATTTTAAATACTTTTTTAAGCAGAGCAACCCAATATCGATGAGGCTGTTTCTCATTTACAAATACCCGGATTTACAGTAAAGCTTAAAGCTTGGCCGGATTCAAGTAACATTATCCCAGATGGGACCTCGTAATTTAGAAGGAGGAACCAAGTAGAAGATCCCCAGGCTTGGCCTTCCTCCTCCATGACTATCTTTCGAAATCTTTGATGGCATTATTACCACATACATATGCTACCTGCCCCACTAACCATTAATTAGCACAGCGGATCTTAGGCTGATTCAAGCGTCGGACCTTAAAATACGTGCTGAGTATTTTAAATACTTTTTTACGTAGAGAAACCTAATATCGATGAGATTGTTACTCATTTACCAATACCCGGAGAGCCCGTATAGCTTAAAGCATGGCACAGATTCAAGTAACATTACCCCAGATGGGTCCTCGTAATTTAGAAGCAGGAACCAAGTAGAAGACCCCCCAGGCTTGGCCTGCCTCCTCCATGAGTATGGTTTGAAAACTTGGATGGCATTATTACCACGAACATATGTTACTGGTCTCAGTCACTATTAATCAGCACCGTGGATCTTAGGCTAGTTCAAGCGTCGATCCTGTATACCCACCAATTTCAAGATCGCAACCTTAATCGACTGAACTACCGTGGAACTATTATAAATTTTAATAATACATTTTTTTAAATTATGAAATACAATTCATAGTCAGTCCTGTAAATAATCATATAGAAATATAATAATTATATTCAAACCTAAAAATATAATTTTAAAGACAGTAAAACACCGATTATCAGAGCTAATTACGAACGCTAGGCCCACGAAAATCGAAAATCTTTTCGATCAGGAATTTCGGAAATTTTCAGACGAAAAT
>CM063505.1:194161322-194173822 GCA_032207245.1 Pardosa pseudoannulata
AAAATTAATAAAGCTAGGTATGATAGACACTATGTTGACACAAATTTTAAAATTGGAGATTTAGTAATTTTTGAAGAATTTAAATATCCAAATTCAAAAAAATTAGATCCACCCTATTCAGGCCCATATACTATTGTTAAAAAATTATCAAATGTGAATTTTGAAATTACAAAGCCAAATCAATATACAGGTAAACAAACTGATGTAGTTCATTCTACAAGGCTGAGACATTTTAACCCAGAAACCAAATTTCAATTGAAACAATAATGTGATGAGACAACTGAAAACTTTTCTCATTGTGAGGGGGGGGGGAATATACTTGGGATTTATAGAATGTTGTTGAAATTTTTGAAATTGTGTTTTGATTTAATTATGATTTTAGTCTTACAAAATTTATTTTTTTTAACTGAAAAGATGTTTTGATGCACCACGAAGATGTATAACAAATTTTGTTCATCTATGGAGTTAATTTTATTGCTGATTTTAACATAAGAACTGATAATGACATTATGTTTTGAATTTTGTTTTATTTTAATTAATTAAGGTTTTTGATTGTGCTGTTGTTGTAATTAAGTTGATTTTTGCTATTATTATATTTTGATAATTAATTTTAATTGCCCAGGAAAAAAAACCCTACACAAACAGACACAAACAAGAGTCACACACCTGTTTTAAACAGAATGTATACACTATTGTAAACACTATATTGCTTTTTCTTACTTTTGCCACATAATGAGTGACCTGATTTTTTTTTTATGACACCTTTCATTATGACACCTTTTTTACTTTTGAGATTAAAAGTTACTGAATAATTTTTGAGAGAATTACCATGATGAAAGTTTGTTATAATATTATTTTTGGAATAGATTGAAGTTGTCGACATATGATATATTTTGTATTTTGATGAACCAACGAAGAATAACAAATGAAGTGAAATTTAAATCAGATTATGAAGTTTTCTGACAAAAGATCTCAATACAGTGTACATTGTTATCAAACCTAGGTTCCTTTTTGATTTTTATTTACTTTTTTACTGTATTACATATTATACTACTACTGATTGTGATAAGAACTCAAGGACATTAAATAATACTGTTGGACTGTGCTATAAGAGAAACTATTTTTAAACTCATCTGTTTTGCTTTCACCATATATTAGTGATATTTTGATATGTTTTTTTATCTCTTATTATACTCATACTGTTAATGTTATTTTTGGGAGCTCCTAAGATTTTTTCACTCAAGGTGTTGTTTTTCTATAACAAATATATTATTATTCCTAACATATGTTATTCATATTTAACCATATATTCCCAAGTTCATGTTCTTTTTACAATTGTATAATGTGTATGATTTTCAGGAAAGATTTTTGTGTTTTAGGTAATTGTGTAAAAACTTTTAATCATTTTATAGCACCATCATAGGGTGATTTGTTACTACTTTTGAATTTTTGTCAGTTATTATAACAGTGTTATTTTGTAAAGGAGCCACCTGCTCCGACTGAATTAAGTAACTTAAATTTATCATTTTTTGGGGATAATTAATTAGATGTTTTTTCAAAATTTTAGTGTCCTCTGGGGACTTGCTGGTCAGGAAGGGCCCTCCTGCCTGTGCAAGCCTTCAGGGGGAGTGGGGAAAGTTGTCAGGATTTAAAATATAGAGTAATTTAAGAGATTTAATTAGGGATTCTTTTAATGGGAGTAACGCGCCTCGCGTTATTAGTCACATAAATACGGCTCACGCGCAGTGATATGCGCAGATAGAGAGAGAGCGATAAGCAATTACTATAGGCAGACGTGGCTCCTCGAAGTAGTGAATACTGCCTTTGTTAGCAGTTGGGCGCCAATTATGCGACGCCATTGTTGAGTAGAGTGTTGGTGAGTTTAAATAAAGATATGAAGCTGATGTCAGGACTCTAGTGTGTTTACTCGGACCGTGACATATATATATATATATATATATATATATATATATATATATATATATATATATATATATATATATATATATATATATATATATATATATATATATATATATATAATATATATGTATATATATATTATATATATGTATATATATATATATATATATATATATATATATATATATATATATAAATGCATACATACTTATTTATATATATATATATACGATAAACTAATCTAAAACTAAACTCGTGAGCAAACAACAGCCTCTAGCGTGTCTGGGCCTACGGAACCGATCTCCGTTTCCGAGGTCAAGGGCCCTGGGTTGCGAAACATATGTTATGGTTAGGTGATGAATCTAGAGCAGAGTTTAGATGTCTAACATCCTTGGTCTTCAGTTTGTCTACGCACTGAAGAGATGAAAGACTAAGTCGACCTTGACCACTTCAAGGATCGAACCACGGATATGTGTCTTGGAAGCTCTACCCCATCGTCACAGGGATTTATGTAATAAAATATGTTTTAATATTAATAAATATAAAATATGAATTGTAATTCAGTAGAATTAGAGATAAATGAAAAGCAAAATATCCGCATGAATGAACAGTTGCTACTATATGAGAAAAAAATTAGCAATATTATTGTTACTCTTAAATTTTCGGAAATATATTATCAGAAAGGTGATAGCATTAAATATTATTTCGATTGCCTCGAAACTCTTTAGTGGCTTATGACGATAAATAACGTAGAAAAAAACTTGAAACAATGATTATCCGAAAATTTTACTAGGTGTTTAAACAAATAATAAATGTACAATCTAGAAGTTATGACTTTAGCAAAACTTAAGTTTGAGTAATCGAACGCGAACTATAAAAGTGCAAGATTTTTCGGGACTTGTAGCCAAATGAAACCAAATTTTTATCCTATTTAAAGAAATAGAAATACTTAACCTAGAAACATTAAGACTCTAAACACTAGTTATTCCTACTGAGAGTGTACTAGATATACTTGAAGGGATATAGATTATGTTGAGTTGAGCAGATTAAATTCATTGTACGTACTCTCTGAAAGGACATTAATGCACTCTAACTACTCAACCACTTACTGTTAAATACTGTCATTATATCCCCGTGACAGAATACCGAGGTTATACTCTGGCAGCTGGGAAGTGTGACATGTTAAGTGAACGACCATGCCTCACTTTTAAAGCACCACGACAGCTTCAATCTAGTTTATATGGACTGGTATAGGGAGGATAAGGTTTCATACATGCATTCGTATATGTGTGAGAGTAATAATATTTTAATACAAAATAACATAATTAAAATTATCATTTTATAATAAACATATGTGAATCCTATTTATAAAATTGCTTGATTTGGTAAAAGCTCACCAATTCTTCCGTAACTGTAGTAACATTTTGTGACTTTTCGAAAACTAAAATTAATTTCTGCTTATCTGAACAATTCTTTTATAACTACTTCACATAATTTAGTTTCGATCTTCGTGACCCTCATGGGAATAATTATTTAAATTGCTAAAATCTTATTTATGGAAAAGATTTTCTTAAACGATCTAAAGATGTGTATAATCAATGAATTGACACAGAAGATAAAACTAAAGTTAAAATTTATAATTGTATAGGAATTTAAATTTAAGTGTTCTTTTTCTGCGTCAATTCAACAATATAATTATATAAGCGTATACAGTAGAGTTTCAGTAATTTGACGAGGACAGGACAGGACTCAGAAATAATTATTAGAAACTCGAATTATCGAAAATTATTAATTTAATAATATAAAAAATTGAAACACAAGTATAAACACAATTTTTAAATTTTAAAGTATATTTCAATGAAAAAAGTACTTACATTATATTTTTATATAAATTGCTGAAGATAAAC
This sequence comes from Pardosa pseudoannulata, assembly GCA_032207245.1. NCBI lineage: Eukaryota > Metazoa > Arthropoda > Arachnida > Araneae > Lycosidae > Pardosa > Pardosa pseudoannulata. Next base: position 194,165,153 of record CM063505.1, read on the forward strand.
TAATTATATCGTAAAGTAATTGTGAAATTGTTTTTTCAAAATATTGCCATCTCCTGAACATCACATTGTCAAATATTATAAGCCTAATGATAAGTTTGAGCAAGTGCTTCTAATTTGATTTTGTTTCTAGGCCAAACACCAAGCCTTAAACCAAGCATTTAAATGCTTCTAATTTAACTTTCAATGGAACGATTTTCCTTTTATTTTTTGTAATGACTCCATCATGGAAAATTAATAATGATTCTAAAAGCATAATTGAAAAAAAATTACAAAAGTGACTTCCGTGTGCCAGTACCGAAGTGGGGCATCTGGTTTGAATTTTTCTCTCCTAACGGAATAATATGATCCCTTACTCTCCCTATCCTGCACACACCCTGGGACTAATATAAAATCTGTTTTCTATAAAAATGAGCATTTCTGATGATAGCTTCGGCGTGCGCATTGAACATAAAATTGGTAAAAAAATAATAAAACAGATTTAGTAATTTTTTCTTGCGTTGGCAATTTTTTTCAGAAATAAATTTATTATTAATATTATTGTTATTTTGGTAAGTTGGTTTTAACTGGGATTTATGGGAAATTAGAATAATCAAGACTCAAATTATACAGACTCTACTGTATATATATATATATATATATATATTATATATATATATATATATATATATATATGTGTGTGTGTGTGTGTGTGTGTGTGTGTGTGTGTTTGTCAGGTTTAAAAATGAGGTTTAGGAATAAAGCGAGATATAATGAAAAATACTTAGAATTCATTAACGATAACGTAAAATTAGAAAGACACACCTTCGCTCGGAACGAGAGTGAAATAGACATAGGAATTTTGCTTAGGTAGCAACTCCAAAACAGTCAGTTCTGAGTGGGCACTACGGCTGATAACATCCTCCACACTTGCCATCTGAAATTATGTAAACAAAGGTTATCTAAATGGCATAGTCATGGACAGTAGGGTTATCATAAAGAAGTTTTATATATGTGTTGTACATGCCTTAACTACTCGTCCATGTCATATATATATATATATATATATATATATATATATATATATATATATATATATATATATATATATATATGTGTGTGTGTGTGTGTGTGTGTGTGTGTGTGCTTGTGTAAAGGGTATTATAGACCCACCATAAAAGTAAAATGATATCTATGTTTACTACTTTATAGTCGTCTTTTTTAAAACAAATAGATCAAAACTAAAAATAATGGAGTTTCCCGAGACACCTTTTTTATCCGCTTTTACCACCTTAACACGTAACATTTGATTATGCACTGGTGTGAAACGTTAGTGATCCAACCAATGGGAATACTAAAAATTTGTCACATGGAGTCCGTTAAGTTCGAAAGTAACTTACGTAAAGCAGGGAATATATTAATATAGGATTATAAAAGAGCATATAGGTAGAGGAGAGCGAAACCAGAAGTAGTTTGATGTATAGGAAGTTCCCAAAGTTTACCAGAATCATAAGAGAAACAAATATATCTTAAAAGAGGTTGTAATTTTAGGAATAGAACAGCTACATATTTATTTTAGAGTGTAAATATAGTTATGATTGTTAGTTTTGAGTGAAACTAACATTACATATATTTATAAATATAAATTATGTATGTATAGAGACATAGTTTTAAGTACGTGTGGATATATATATATATATATATATATATATATATATATATATATATATATATAATTTTTAATATATTATATAAAGTAGTTTTAAGTAGTTTTTCAAGTATATATATATATATATATATATATATATATATATATATATATATATATATATATGTGTGTGTGTGTGTGTGTGTGTGTGTGTGTGTGTGTGTGTAATACATCAAAATTATTTAACTTTAGTATTTCCTTCAAAACGTAATCTCTTCCATTCTAATTCCTAAAAATCTTTTTCCCAGCCTCTAAATGCCTTAAACAAAGGAGCGTCCTCGACTTAAAATGTTTCGGTACAATTCCCAAAGCTTTCTTTCCTATTCATGTAATTTTTCTGTGTATTCAACACGTTTTCCAGCTATCGGCGGCAAATGGCTCCACGTTTTTCCTGATCTTAACACTTAATTCGCTGAGTAAGTTTCTTATATCTTGAAAAAATTCTTTCTGTCTTCGCTTTTGGGTGCACCTCTATTAGAGTAGAGTGATATTTGTGTCTTTCCTTTGTCTGTCGTTGACTGTAAAGATGTCTATTTCATCAGCTGAAAAATAAAGTTTTAATTAAACCTGTGCCGATCTATTTCAATGGCCGGACTGCATCGTTATTAGCTGATTAGGTTTCTTCTTACCCAGTAGCCCGGGAAAGTAAAAACAATAGAGGCTATATAATTATTATAACTAGAGGAAATAATTTATTACATATATAGATATGTTTATATATATATATCTATATATATATATATATATATATATATATATATATATATATATATATATATATATATATATATATATATATATATATAGGGTTCGGTGTCTATTGGTGTCGTTAGACAAATTCGATGACAGAATAAATTAACAATAACAAACATTTAATGACGTAACAACACAGAAAACATTTAAAAACAAAGACGAATAGTTAAATCACAGTGACGACGCCGTATAGACAAGACTTTCTACTCGAAGCTTAACATAGGCAAGACACCCTACTCGGTGTTTAACATAGAAAATACACCCTACTCGGTGTTTTATAAATTGAGGAAGCTCAAGTGCCACGGGTCCTTCACTCGACCTGGTCACTCCTTCTACACGACTCCGACTCGAATGTCCTTCTGTCGTTCCTTACTTATCCCATTCAGTGATGAGGGCTCAACCTTGCGAGAATGCGCTGCACTAAATTCCCCCCCCCACACACACACACATATATATATATATATATATATATATATATATATGTATATATATATATATATATATATATATATATATATATATATGATAAAATATCAGATCGATAAAGACATATAGTTAAAATTACTTACCATGTGAGGCGCTCTACGCAGCAATTCCATAGATCTAAATAAATATAATAAAAAAAACCAAAACCGGAACCAAAATACTATAACTCTATTAAGTCCAGTATGTGTAAAACGGATAGGAAGAAAGATGGATTGGGTGTGGAAGGTTTACGACTTCCATACAAGGTTAAAACAATTATTTGAACAGGCCTGAACGTTCCCGTACAACCAAAAGACCTGAAGAATATGAAATGAGAATACGAATTAGAAGAACAAATTATCTATAAAGCTATACAAAATGCCAACTCATCCAGAATTTATGTTGCCACAGTATCAGTAAAAATTACAGTTAAAATTACAGTTTGCGAACTGGAAACATTAATTTAATACTTAATATCTATTTGAAAATAATTATTTAATTGTTTACAAATAAAAGGTAGGGGATAGTTAGTATTTAAAGCTAATTCTTAATAAAGATTAATATTAGAATGAAATATAACTGAATTTTTATTGTATATATATATATATATATATATATATATATATATATATAATATATATATATATATATATATATATATATATATATATATATATAGAGAGAGAGAGAGAGAGAGAGAGAGATAGAGAGAGGGATATATATATATATATATATATATATATATATATAGATATATAGATTTTTTTTTACAAATTTAATATTCCGTCATATTTTGTTGTATTTTTAAGCTTTATTATTCTTTTATGTGTTTAAAGAAACGAAACGTAATAAAAACATGTTTAAAGCAACAAAATGTATTAATATGTTATCGTTAAGTAAGGAATATTGAGCTGTATAATAAGGGTATGTTTTAATTCTCTGAGATCCTCTATAGGGGCACACCTGTATATGTATGATGTATACGAGTGTGATTATATTTCATTAGGTTACTCAAATCATCAATTATATGTCAAAATGAATTGTGAAATAATTCTTAAGTCCATTCTTATTATTTTATGTTTAAACCAGTAGTGTTACTGAACTACATCTGACTGTGGTATCGTACATCTGTATAAAATATAGAGATAAGTTCAGAAGAAAGTGACATTATATTCCTACTGAAATGCATTTAGCATTAATCAATGCCCTCTCTGAGGGTTTCTTTGTGATGTCATGGTCAGGTGACCAGGACGATAAATCTCACCCAATGAGACAGCTAAGGCTCTCGCAGAGACGCTGAATAGGGAAGTCTAAAACTTCGTTGCCAACGGAAAAGAAAAAAAATGCAGTGAAAGTGGAACATGAAAAAATTTACTCCGTTTGAAATTTGGTTCCGTTTCTGTAATGTCATAGGTCTTATCTTTAATAGGAATGTATAAAAGAGAAAAAAATATTGGATAATGCCAGATAATATTTCAATGCTTAACGTGAAAGAGATTTTTATCAGATATTTTTTTATATTATTTTTTAATGGAAATTGGGCGATTTATGTCGCTGGTATTATTCTATTCCATAAATCGTATCTCTATCTGTGAAATGCTGCGTGAATAGCAAATATTTAATGCTATCGGGTGAAAGAGACTCACTTTTATGACATATATATCTTATCGTAAGACCACAAAAAATGATAATTTAAATAATGTAGCAAAATTGTTCATATTTCTTCATTTTAAGATAGTTCTAGATAACCTTAAAAATTAAAAAAAAAATTAAAAACATTTCACTGTGTGATATAATCTGGCTATTATGTTTAACGATATATTAAACTTTAAACAAATTTACACACACGCATATCTATAATATGTATGTATATATAAATATATGTTCTTGTTTTAGAGGCTTGAAATTAAGAAATTAATTTCTTAATACTATATATGGAAGCACTACAATAGAACTTTTAAAAACTCAAGCCCTAAAATTTGTGTATTTACAATATGGTTGTGTAAAATGTTATTTTTAAAAGGTAGTCTGACATTAAAAACAAATAAGTAAAAATCGGCAAAGCTTTTATTTTAAGTTTCTGCAAGTACAGAAAAAAAATAGAAGTGCACTAAAACCATAATTTTAGGTCAAGCGAACTTTGCGTCAAATTTTTACTCACAAGAAATAATGTGCAACTGAATATAGACTGCAGTAAATTTATAACAAATTCATTACTCGATTTTTTATTATTATAAATACACTAAGTCTTCCATAGTATGATCATACGCATTGGTGTACAAGTACCTATATTGTTTCGACGTACACTAAGCTTTCGTAACAATATGTAATAGAAAATTTAACCTGTGCAAACAGTAGTAAATTTATATGTAATTTATCTATCCATCCTTGTAGATCGCTTGCAACTATAATTTAGCTCTTTATTTACAGCAAAACATGTCTCATACAATGTCTTTCCATTTGTTCCTTAAGTACTTTAGAATTTGTAGTAGACAATTTAACTATGTACAAACAGTATTACATATAAGTGCAACAGACTGTGCCATAACCTGTGCAAACAGTAGTAAAACTTATATGTAATCGGCTTATTCATCCTTGTAGATCGCTTGTAATTATAATTCAGCTCTTCATTATCAGCTAAACATGTCTCCTGCAATGTTTTTCCATTTGTTCCTTATATACTTTAGTTCTGAATTTATGGGTATATAACAGAGTTCAAATTTTGTATGGCAATACAATTTTGAGATACTTTTTAAAAAATGGGATACACCTATAATACTTTAATTCTAGGATCCGCTATAGTTCATTCAGCAAAAGCAGCTGCTTCGTAACTGAAGTGTTGCCTGTTTGGGACTTGGAACGACCTAAGATCAACCGTGTTCCTTAAAGTTGAATGTGGCTAGTAAAATAGGTTCGTGGTCACAATGTCCTTGTATTTCTCAAACCTATCCGGGAGGGGTAGCAGGTCAAACCTAGTGTTTTGCTTTGTCCCTGCTTCTAAACTATGAGGACCCACTTTAAGTAAAGTCGTTTTTTAACTCTCAGCGGTGCTCTTCATAAAAAAACGAAAAGCGCAACCCTTGCATAATTGGACTAACCCATGACTCACGTATTGGCTTGTCCAATGGACACAACTATCAGCAACTACAATATATTTAACATCTGTTTTTGAAAACTAAGAGTGAGTAACATCAGAAGAAAAGTTCAAGCATGCTGTTTTAAGTAATCCGTTAAATAAAATATCACGTATTTGGAAGCATAATTAAGATTTTAAATGTATAAGGTCTTACTAACAGTCATAAATTATTATATAAAATAGTACACATAACTTTCGTAGCTAGCTCTGACAACAATCGCCTCTGTCACTATCCGTCATTCATTTTTCAAAATATATGCTTTATTTTCTTAACATTATCACCAAATAATAGCAAGAGGATTTGGTGTTCTTTTTTGGTAGTTAAGTTCCTGGGTTCAAATCACACAAGAAGATTGGATAACCATATCCACGTGGAATCGACCTTAAGTAGTAGACCCAGATTTCTCATAGTCTTCGTGCAGCACAACAGCGCATCATACTATCTCAAACCAAAACATACTTGATATTTCATATAATTGTCCTGCCAGTATTTCATTATTTATAATCTTTTTAATAATTACGAAACATGTCACGTGCAGTCTTTCTATTTTGTTTATTACGTACGATAGTTTTGTATTGATTGGTGTATAAGAAAACGTTGTGAGGACTTCAATGTTATCGAGTGAAGAGGTAGCGTGAAGAAAGGATTCCAGTCAAGATAAAATTAGAAATCACTTTTATTTCTTGAGTAAATACGGCTATATACAAGGGGATTCTAATCTCCCAAAATCCGTCGAACTGCAAAGGATGGTTGCCTGCATAGCATCCTCACGACGATCACAATCGAAAGAAAAGAGATTAAATAATATTATACAAGTGGGAAGGATTTTCCGGGGTGCAATGCAAACCCAATTTATTCCCCGTTCATGTATTAGAGACTCTGCCGCTCCCTATATGAGCGGACTTTACGAAACTCCAGACCTTAATCCCTAGAAATCTGGTTCCGGTCAAAAGACGAGAAAGCTTCCACGAGGTCAAAGCTCCTATGCAAAACAATGTCGAAAAACCACGGGCTCTGGGCTTTTTATACCTTTGGATCAGTTACGGTCCCACCAGCTTTTTTTTTTTGGTCAGTTAAGATCCCAGTTACTTGAGAACTGCTAAGGTTACAGTTAATTTTTTAGCTGAATCCTCATTCGCTGGCTGTCTCACTTCTAGAAACTCGGTGCAATCCTCTGCTCATTACCGCCACCTATCAAAGAGCGTAACGCCTATTCAATCTTCAATATCCCAGACACGGTGTCGCCATGCTATTGTCGACGGTTCGAAACAGGAAGGATTTTCCGATCAGTGGTTTTGGTGAGTGCTCTGAACAAAGGAGAGTCTTCAAAGCGTGTTCAAATTTTGTATCGCAATTCTTGAGTTGCACAAAAAACATCCTTTCAATTTTCCTGCGAATATATTATATTAACCCAGACGATGCGAGCTTAATAAGTACAAAAGAGCTGTAAAAATTTAAAACACTAGTATTATTTTTAGTAAAGAATTCAGCAATGTGACCCAACTTTACCGACAATAATTAATTAATTCCTTTTGAGTAGATAATAAAACATCATAGATTATTCATCTAAAAACTACAATTCGAACCAGTTTGACTAAAATGTTATTTTATGGGAAATTATAAAATACGAAGAAAGTAACTAATAAATAATTTATTCAGAAATAATGTTACAACTTTTAAAAGATGAAAATTCTTCGAAAACGAATTAGAAAAATCTACAAAAGAATAATTCTTGCTTTAATAAGGGAAATAAACTCGTTTCTTCAGATATATTTTTCAAGAAGTTTAAAGCGAAAATTTCCATATTTCCATATTTTAAATATTTTCTCTAGAAGTTTCGGTCATTTTTAAAGTTTCGTTTCGTCAATACATAATACTTAGGTATGTTATAAATTATGAAGAATTTTGTGGAAATACTTTTTAAAAAGAAAATATTATTAATTTGTAAAAATTTCGAAATCATTCTTTCTTTGAAAAACTTTTTAAAAATTGTATAATGCAAGAATATTTAATACCCGTAGTTGTAAAATTCAGAGTATGAAACTGCAGTGAAAAAGTCCAGGTATGATGTTATTAATCATCTTTTAAATGAAACTTAATGTATTTGGAAGCGTAATTTAGTTTTTAAATACATGAGGTCTTCCTAATGTTCACAAATTATTATATAGAATATTATATAAAGTTTTCCTGCTAACTCGGGCAAAATATTGCTGCTGGCATTATCCATCATTTTTATCAGTTTCACGATATTTAGAGTATAATAGATGGCATTTTTATAAAGACTGTTCAAAATATTAATTTTATAAGCAATCAGTTTTTACATCATTCCTAACATGTCTGGAAATTTTAATTTGAAATTTAGAAAACCATTTAAATGCTAAAATGTCAGCATCAATATTTAAACTTTCCGCATAAGAAGTCCAAATATTCAGGGCTTTGACTTTGGTACCTGAGTTCCTGAGTTCAAAGCCTACTATGGCATGCATGTTCGTAGCCGTTCGGATTTGGATTTCAGCAGTAGGCCCCTGTAATCGTGTTTCAAAAAAGTAAACTAGCGCTCTCCAAATAAAACGCATACCTGTAAAAGAAGAGCATTTCCTCTTTAATTTTAAGTTCAATAAGATATTTCCT
>CM063505.1:194176322-194183241 GCA_032207245.1 Pardosa pseudoannulata
ATCTGCTAAAGTGTCACGTTTCAGATGAGCATTATTGCTGATCGTTAGAGATTTTCCTGGGAGAGTTATTACTTTCTAATTAAAATGCCAGTCATATCAGTTTTTGCTTTGAGAATCAAAGAAAGAATTTCAGGGTTCGGGTGAAGGATTGGAAACATCCTCGTTTAAATTGTATGGCTGGGAAATATAGTTAATATAAAGAGAAGAAATTAAGATCTAGAATAATGAATGGGGAAAAGGTATAATTTTGGATAGATTTTAGGGCTTAGATATTGATATTATTACACACACACACACACACACACACACATATATATATATATATATATATATATATATATATATATATATATATATATATATATATACATACACACACACACACACATATATATATATATATATACAGAAAGAACTAAACTGAAAATTATATTAGAGTCCGTAAATATTAGATAATGAAAATATAATGATCAACCTACATCTTATCCATACTTAATTTATATACAAAGATCTTTCGCAGCTTTACCAAAATAAATTATTGACACGTGACGTTTCAATTTAAAAAAAATTAACTCGACATATAATTAAATACACTAAGTATTAGAAAGCTTTCATATTTTAATGCGCAAATTTCCCCTCAGATCGAAACAGCTGAATGAAACTGCATGTTACCCGAGATCAAAGTAACGTTTTCATTTCACTTGTAAAAAGCGCTAATCTTTTGCCTTTTTTTCATCTTATTCAACGATTTCCTATACTTTCATTTCTTTGCAATAATATGACTCAGTACTCACAATATATTTTTTGATTTCCTACTTTGACATTCTTTTGAAACATTCATTAGTGTCGACAACATTTTTCGTTTGTAATTTAATTAAGTCCTGGAGCGGAAGCTTCAAAAGCGAAACAGTGGAGACAGAAACATAAAAATCTCTGTTGTGGTGACTATAATATTTTTCTACTTGTCAAGTGTGTTCTATTATTCCCGATCGATGCGCACTAAACATGCTTTACTTTAAAGTGAAGAATTTAATTAGCCTTAATTAACGCTTCGCAATCACTCCGCATGCGGAGTTTTATAATTAACCAATCGATAGTCATTCATTATGAAAAATTTTTCTTCGGGAATTCGATCTTGAGAAATTCGTACCGTATGCAAATTACTTCTTAATATTTTAATCACGTTTCTTTTGCTCGTAATTACAAATTTAAGATTTTATATGTAGTAAGAGCACTGGCTGTTAAAGAACAGCAGAAACCGAAATCGAATTTAATAGCTGTAACATGCATAAATCTATGTTCACGGATGCATAACGTAAGAAGATATTTTAAGTACTATTTAATACTTAATTAGGTATTAATCATTATGTTAATTATTTTATATGAAATGTTATTAATTTTCATCCTGCAATTTACGAGTAGGTATCCTGAAAATGAAGAAATTAAAAATGATAAATTTGGTATGTTGGGTATTAAAACAATTATATTTAATTTTGTTTCTCTCAGACTGCATGCATGATTACATATATAATGCGTCATTCTTTGTGTGTTTTATTGTATAATCACCGAATTATATCCCTGCATACGGGGCACATTATATGTTCCCTAAAATTTATAAAGAATGATTTTTAATGATATACTTGTAAAACTGGCTTTATTTAAATGTCTATGTAAGGGTGAAATATTTCGAAATTACAATTATAGTTAGTTTTTTATTGGAATTTACATTTGTTATTGCATCTCCACAGATTAATCTAAACTGTTAGGCAATGGAAATATAGATGATCTCATGATTTTTTCATTATTTTGCCATAAAATCAATGTATTTTTTAACTTATACTTGTTTCTCTTTTATCTAAAATACATTTTAATATCTAATATATCTTTTGTTTAAAAAAATTAACCAGAAAAAATAATTATTAATTAAAATTTTGTTTTTTAATTAAATGCTCTAATTATTATAAGAATATATTTTTATTTTAGTTCATATTTGTCAATTTGGAAGAATATGGTAATATTGCCGCATAAAGTAACTTAGCCAACTAGCTAAGTGGCCGAATGGTCAAAGCACGCGATCCAGACCCGGAGATTGTGGGTTCGATGCTTGACATGGCAGTTTACCCAAAGTACGGATTTTTAATTTAAAAATATTGTTTATTGTTTCCTTACGTTCTTGATTATTCTAGATCTTTCTTTAATATGTAAATTAGTTATTTCTCGAATGTTCTGTTCGGGTATAAAAGCTGATACCCACTAGTTGTAGGCAACTTCTCGGTCTTGTAAAGTTGCGAGTTGCTGCTTAGCTTCAATAAATTCTTCTGTTACGTTAAACGGTGTGTTCATTCGAATCTTCGTGACAAATTTGGTGGAGGCGCCGGGTAACGATTTCGCCATTGTGGATAATTCTGACAGTGTTCGCAGAAGTCTCCGTTTAAGAGGATTACCTCCGGAATTTGGCCTTTACATCCCAGAAAAAAGAAAGAAGCAGATAATGCCCGAAGATACAAAGCCTGTCTTGGTAACTCCTACCTACTCGCCTGTAAGGAACCCCTCAACCTTCCGTGGGGAGCCTGGAGACGACCCTCGGAAATGGCTTGCGGAATACGATCGGGTGGCCAAGTTCAACAATTGGGATGAAATGATGTGTCTCGCAAATGTCTATTTTTTCCTAGACGGTACGGCCAAGCAATGGTACCTAAATAATGAAGATATCTTGGACTCATGGGACGCATTCAAAAAGGGTTTAAATGAACTTTTGGGCGATCGCCACAGATACACTAAAAAGGCCGAAGAGCAACTGAAATGTAGGGCTCAAAGGGCCGGAGAGAGTACGCAGTCCTACATTCAGAGTGTATTAGGGATTTGTCAAGAAGTCAATCCTTCAATGTCCGACGACGAGAAAGTGTCTCACTTAATGAAAGGCGTTGCCGAAGATATGTACCAAGTGCTCCTAATGAAAGATGTGAAGACTACGGCTGACTTCATCAAGTGGTGTAACTACATTGAAGACATGAGGCAAAAAAGAATTGGCCGAAAATTTGAGCGACTACCAAACGTCGTACCAGTTGCAGCCATGGAGGACGAGACCGATTTAGTGACTCTTATCCGTAGAATTGTACGCGAAGAGATTAATCGAGTAGTAAATCAAGTAGATGAGTTTCCGGACCCCTATTCCCAGCCGCTACAGACCGTCATCCAAGACGAAGTCGAAAAAGCTTTGGCGCCAGTGGTCGCAAAGTCTGCAGACGCCCAACGACGTCCCACGTATGCAGCCGCTGTAACGAGGAAAGCCAGAAGTCCTGTCCAGAGATCAGTACCCCAGCCCAGGAAAACGGACCTATGGAGAACGACCGACAACAGGCCAGTGTGTTTCCACTGTGGACGCCCTGGACACGTCGTACGCTATTGCCGTGAGAGGAAGGCCGTTTTTGACGATTATCGAGCCCGCCGACAGAACTTCGATGACATCGAAGATGAGTTTCGCCGACCAAGCTTCGAACGCCGTTCGTTTCCTAGTCCTACTAGAGGTCGATCACCAACCCGTCGTTCCCGATCACCGTCGCCATATCGTCGATCAGGTCAATCTCCAAGCCGTAGAAACGAGGAAAACTAAGCACAGCGACCTTTCGAGGAGGTGAGGCCGCATGTAATGAAAATCCTCCATCGGCCGCAAGGATGACGGGTAACCACCTCGACGTTCTAGTAGATAATCAACCGATCCGTGCTCTAGTAGATTCTGGAGCCTCCTTTTCTGTCGTCTCCGATAAGTTTCGTCGATACTTAAAGAAAGTTATGTTCGCTGACGTCAAGAACACTATGCTGAAAGTCGCAAATGGCAATTTTGTTAGGCCACTAGGAAAATGTGTTCTGCGTGTCGTGATAAATAGACGAGAGCTGCTTGTTGAATTCATCGTCCTACAGCATTGTAGTCACGACGTAATCCTCGGCTGGGACTTTTTGGAAGCTTCTCAAGCTGTGATAGACTGTGGCAGAAGTGAACTGTTGTTAGAAGATACTGGCCAAGAAACCAAAGCACTAGACGTTTGGAAGGTGTATGCCACGAAGGACTACAGGCTTAAGCCACGCTCAATGACGGGAATAGCAGTATCAGGACTAGATGTCGGAAGAAACATAAGCGTAATTGTAGACGGCAATAGACACTTGCTGCTCGAAAGAAACCTTGCCATACCATCTATGGTATCCTTATACCATAATGGACGAAGTGAAATTTGGATTGCCAACATGCAAGTTAAAGATCAAGTCATTCCTAAAGGAATGTACGTAGGCGAAGCTGAGCTATTGGATGAAGGACATATATGCGAGATTGCGGAAACAACAGAAAGTACTAGTACTCTACAGGACCCGACGAATTCCAATATAGATTATACCAAGATGATATCCCCTGAGTTGAGCAGCGAAAGAAAACGCAAATTAGTCGAGCTTCTACAAGCCTTTCCGGGAATCTTTACAAAAGCTAAGAGGTCGACAGCCGCAAAGACAAATGTGAAACACAGGATCAATACGGGTGACCATGCTCCAATCTACCAAAGGGCTTACCGAGTTTCACCGACTGAAAGAAGCATAATTAGAGAAGAGGTTCAGAAAATGCTTGACCAAGGTATTGTCCAGCCATCTGAGAGTCCATGGTCATCTCCTGTGGTACTGATAAGAAAAAAAGATGGTAGCTGGCGTTTTTGCGTGGACTATCGCAAACTGAATAGAATAACGAAGAAGGATGTTTATCCTCTGCCCCGTATTGACGATACTCTAGACTGTTTAAAAGGCACCAAGTTCTTTTCTTCCATGGATCTCCGATCTGGTTACTGGCAGATAGAAGTGGATGAAGCGGATCGTGAAAAGACTGCCTTTATTACTCCAGAAGGGTTATACGAATTTAAAGTCATGCCGTTTGGACTTTGTAATGCACCTGCAACTTTTGAAAGAATGATGGATAATTTGCTACGCCATCTTAAATGGACTATGTGCCTATGTTACTTGGACGACATAGTAGTTTTCTCAGAAAGTTACGAAGACCACCTTATCCGATTAAGGACAGTTCTGAAATGCATTCAAGAAGCTGGACTCATACTTAACTCCAAGAAGTGCCTTTTTGCTGCTCAAGAAGTAAAAATCCTAGGCCATCTCGTATCCAGTAGCGGTGTCCGTCCAGATCCTGACAAAGTGAAAGCCGTGACCAATTTCCCTACTCCACAGAACTTACATGATGTACGAAGCTTTCTTGGGCTTTGCTCCTACTTCAGAAGGTTCATTAAAGGCTTTTGCTATCTTGCCGAGCCCCTTCAGGTGTTGCTGAAAGGCGATGCGAAATTTCATTGGGGTTCTAAAGAGGTAGAGGCTTTTGACAACCTGAAGAAAGCGCTTACATCTGATCCAGTATTGGGGATATTCGACGAAAGATGTCCTACAGAAATTCATACAGACGCCAGCGGATATGGTATTGGAGCAGTTCTGATTCAAATTCAGAATGAAGTCGAGAAGGTCATAGCCTACGCCTCTAGGACCCTGACAAAGGCCGAAAAAAATTATTCTACTACAGAACGGGAATGCCTTGCTGTCGTATGGGCTATCAATAAATTCCGGCCATACCTGTTTGGAAGACATTTTACGGTTGTAACAGATCACCATTCATTGTGCTGGCTTATGAATCTCAAGGATCCCTCAGGCCGACTGGCAAGGTGGGCTCTTCGACTCCAAGAACATAATTTTTCAGTAAAATACAAATCGGGTAGGAAGCATAATGATGCCGACGCTCTCTCGAGAAATCCAGTAGACGAAGAGACTGAGACGCAAGATCAATTTTTAGCAGTAACTACTAGTATAGACCTCGCTGTCGAGCAGAAGAAAGATCCAGACATAGCAAAAATGATCCTTCCGAAGATCGGATCATCCACCGAAAGGCAATTTGAGTTAATTGATGGAGTCCTATGCAGAAAGAATTTTGATCCAGCTGGAAAGACATGGTTGCCCGTCATTCCCAAACATCTACGTGCAGACATACTTAAACATTTTCACGACGCGCCTACCGCAGGGCATCTGGGTTTGCCAAAACGTACGATAGGATCCGGAAAAGATTTTATTGGCCGGGAATGTACCGAAATGTTGTTAGATATGTCATGCACTGCCGAGATTGCCAAAGGAAAAAAATCAGTTACACAACTACCACCTGGACGCCTGGTTTCTATCCCTCCTGCTGTCGCACCATTTCATCGAATTGGGATAGATCTGCTTGGGAGATTTCCTAAATCTGCCCATGGTAATAAGTGGATCGCAGTATGCACCGATTATTGTACCCGCTATGCAATAACTAAAGCTTTACCAACTGCTGAAGCCGAAGAAGTAGCCAAGTTCCTGCTCGAAGAGATTCTTCTAAAACATGGAGCTCCTCGAGTCATTATTACAGATCGTGGTGCCGTTTTTCAATCCAGACTTGTTTCCGCTCTCGTCGAATTGTGTAATATCGATCATCGCATGACGACGGCCTATCATCCCCAGACAAATGGTTTGACGGAGCGCCTTAACAAAACTCTAGCCGATATGCTGTCCATGTATGTTAACACCGAACAAAAAAACTGGGACGAAATTCTACCATTTGTGACGTTCGCCTATAACACTGCTAAGCAGGAGACAACAGGATTCACACCGTTCTACCTAGTTCATGGACGTGAAGCCGAAACGACTCTGGACACGATGTTTCCATTCTGCCCTGATGATGCAACTAACGATTACATAGCCAAGACTATTTCCAGAGCAGAAGAGTCGAGACAGTTGGCTCGAACGCATACTCTGAGAGCGCAAGATAAAGACCGTCGACGTTATGACTCCAAGCACCGAATGGTGTCTTATAGTCCTGGAGACCTCGTATGGGTTTATACCCCGGTCCGAAGGGTCGGTCTTTCAG
>CM063505.1:194183341-194205841 GCA_032207245.1 Pardosa pseudoannulata
ATTTCTAAGGCGAGTTTAGAGTTCTTAATATTGCCGCAAAAAGTAACTTAGCCAACTAGCTAAGTTACCGAATGGTCAAAGCATGCGATCCAGACCCGGAGATTGTGGGTTCGGTGCTTGACATGGCAGTTTATCCAAAGTACGGATTTTTAATTTAAAAATATTGTTTATTGTTTCCTTATGTTCTTGAATATTCTAGATCTTTCTTTAATATGTAAATTAGTTATTTCTCGAATGTTCTGTTCGGGTATAAAAGCTGATACCCACTAGTTGTAGGCAACTTCTCGGTCTTGTAAAGTTGCGAGTTGCTACTTAGCTTCAATAAATTCTTCTGTTACGTTAAACGGTGTGTTCATTCGAATCTTCGTGACAAATTTGGTGGAGGCGCCGGGTAACGATTTCGCCATTGTGGATAATTCTGACAGTGTTCGCAGAAGTCTCCGTTTAAGAGGATTACCTCCGGAATTTGGCCTTTACATCCCAGAAAAAAGAAAGAAGCAGATAATGCCCGAAGATACAAAGCCTGTCTTGGTAACTCCTACCTACTCGCCTATAAGGAACCCCTCAACCTTCCGTGGGGAGCCTGGAGACGACCCTCGGAAATGGCTTGCGGAATACGATCGGGTGGCCAAGTTCAACAATTGGGATGAAATGATGTGTCTCGCAAATGTCTATTTTTTCCTAGACGGTACGGCCAAGCAATGGTACCTAAATAATGAAGATATCTTGGACTCCTGGGACGCATTCAAAAAGGGTTTAAATGAACTTTTGGGCGATCGCCACAGGTACACTAAAAAGGCCGAAGAGCAACTGAAATGTAGGGCTCAAAGGGCCGGAGAGAGTACGCAGTCCTACATTCAGAGTGTATTAGGGATTTGTCAAGAAGTCAATCCTTCAATGTCCGACGACGAGAAAGTGTCTCACTTAATGAAAGGCGTTGCCGAAGATATGTACCAAGTGCTCCTAATGAAAGATGTGAAGACTACGGCTGACTTCATCAAGTGGTGTAACTACATTGAAGACATGAGGCAAAAAAGAATTGGCCGAAAATTTGAGCGACTACCAAACGTCGTACCAGTTGCAGCCATGGAGGACGAGACCGATTTAGTATCTCTTATCCGTAGAATTGTACGCGAAGAGATTAATCGAGTAGTAAATCAAGTAGACGAGTTGCCGGACCCCTATTCCCAGCCGCTACAGACCGTCATCCAAGACGAAGTCGAAAAAGCTTTGGCGCCAGTGGTCGCAAAGTCTGCAGACGCCCAACGACGTCCCACGTATGCAGCCGCTGTAACGAGGAAAGCCAGAAGTCCTGTCCAGAGATCAGTACCCCAGCCCAGGAAAACGGACCTATGGAGAACGACCGACAACAGGCCAGTGTGTTTCCACTGTGGACGCCCTGGACACGTCGTACGCTATTGCCGTGAGAGGAAGGCCGTTTTTGACGATTATCGAGCCCGCCGACAGAACTTCGATGACATTGAAGATGAGTTTCGCCGACCAAGCTTCGAACGCCGTTCGTTTCCTAGTCCTACTAGAGGCCGATCACCAACCCGTCGTTCCCGATCACCGTCGCCATATCGTCGATCAGGTCAATCTCCAAGCCGTAGAAACGAGGAAAACTAAGCACAGCGACCTTTCGAGGAGGTGAGGCCGCATGTAATGAAAATCCTCCATCGGGCGCAAGGATGACGGGTAACCACCTCGACGTTCTAGTAGATAATCAACCGATCCGTGCTCTAGTAGATTCTGGAGCCTCCTTTTCTGTCGTCTCCGATAAGTTTCGTCGATACTTAAAGAAAGTTATGTTCGCTGACGTCAAGAACACTATGCTGAAAGTCGCAAATGGCAATTTTGTTAGGCCACTAGGAAAATGTGTTCTGTGTGTCGTGATAAATAGACGAGAGCTGCCTGTTGAATTCATCGTCCTACAGCATTGTAGTCACGACGTAATCCTCGGCTGGGACTTTTTGGAAGCTTCTCAAGCTGTGATAGACTGTGGCAGAAGTGAACTGTTGTTAGAAGATACTGGCCAAGAAACCAAAGCACTAGACGCTTGGAAGGTGTATGCCACGAAGGACTACAGGCTTAAGCCACGCTCAATGACGAGAATAGCAGTATCAGGACTAGATGTCGGAAGAAACCAAAGCGTAATTTTGGACGGCAATAGACACTTGCTGCTCGAAAGAAACCTTGCCATACCATCTACGGTATCCTTATACCATAATGGACGAAGTGAAATTTGGATTGCCAACATGCAAGTTAAAGATCAAGTCATTCCTAAAGGAATGTACGTAGGCGAAGCTGAGGTATTGGATGAAGGACATATATGCGAGATTGCGGAAACAACAGAAAGTACTAGTACTCTACAGGACCCGACGAATTCCAATATAGATACCAAGATGATATCCCCTGAGTTGAGCAGCGAAAGAAAACGCAAATTAGTCGAGCTTCTACAAGCCTTTCCGGGAATCTTTACAAAAGCTAACAGGTCGACAGCCGCAAAGACAAATGTGAAACACAGGATCAATACGGGTGACCATGCTCCAATCTACCAAAGGGCTTACCGAGTTTCACCGACTGAAAGAAGCATAATTAGAGACGAGGTTCAGAAAATGCTTGACCAAGGTATTGTCCAGCCATCTGAGAGTCCATGGTCATCTCCTGTGGTACTGATAAGAAAAAAAGATGGTAGCTGGCGTTTTTGCGTGGACTATCGCAAACTGAATAGAATAACGAAGAAGGATGTTTATCCTCTGCCCCGTATTGACGATACTCTAGACTGTTTAAAAGGCGCCAAGTTCTTTTCTTCCATGGATCTCCGATCTGGTTACTGGCAGATAGAAGTGGATGAAGCGGATCGTGAAAAGACTGCCTTTATTACTCCAGAAGGGTTATACGAATTTAAAGTCATGCCGTTTGGACTTTGCAATGCACCTGCAACTTTTGAAAGAATGATGGATAATTTGCTACGCCATCTTAAATGGACTATGTGCCTATGTTACTTGGACGACATAGTAGTTTTCTCAGAAAGTTACGAAGACCACCTTATCCGATTAAGGACAGTTCTGAAATGCATTCAAGAAGCTGGACTCATACTTAACTCCAAGAAGTGCCTTTTTGCTGCTCAAGAAGTAAAAATCCTAGGCCATCTCGTATCCAGTAGCGGTGTCCGTCCAGATCCTGACAAAGTGAAAGCCGTGACCAATTTCCCTACTCCACAGAACTTACATGACGTACGAAGCTTTCTTGGGCTTTGCTCCTACTTCAGAAGGTTCATTAAGGGCTTTTGTTATCTTGCCGAGCCCCTTCAGGTGCTGCTGAAAGGCGATGCGAAATTTCATTGGGGTTCTAAAGAGGTAGAGGCTTTTGACAACCTGAAGAAAGCGCTTACATCTGATCCAGTATTGGGGATATTCGACGAAAGATGTCCTACAGAAATTCATACAGACGCCAGCGGATATGGTATTGGAGCAGTTCTGATTCAAATTCAGAATGAAGTCGAGAAGGTCATAGCCTACGCCTCTAGGACCCTGACAAAGGCCGAAAAAAATTATTCTACTACAGAACGGGAATGCCTTGCTGTCGTATGGGCTATCAATAAATTCCGGCCACACCTGTTTGGAAGACATTTTACGGTTGTAACAGATCACCATTCATTGTGCTGGCTTATTAATCTCAAGGATCCCTCAGGCCGACTGGCAAGGTGGGCTCTTCGACTCCAAGAACATAATTTTTTCAGTAAAATACAAATCGGGTAGGAAGCATAATGATGCCGACGCTCTCTCGAGGAATCCAGTAGACGAAGAGACTGAGACGCAAGATCAATTTTTAGCGGTAACTACTAGTATAGACCTCGCTGTCGAGCAGAAGAAAGATCCAGACATAGCAAAAATGATCCTTCCGAAGATCGGATCATCCACCGAAAGGCAATTTGAATTAATTGATGGAGTCCTATGCAGAAAGAATTTTGATCCAGCTGGAAAGACATGGTTGCCTGTCATTCCCAAACATCTACGTGCAGACATACTTAAACATTTTCACGACGCGCCTACCGCAGGGCATCTGGGCTTTGCCAAAACGTACGATAGGATCCGGAAAAGATTTTATTGGCCGGGAATGTACCGAAATGTTGTTAGATATGTCATGCACTGCCGAGATTGCCAAAGGAAAAAATCAGTTACACAACTACCACCTGGACGCCTGGTTTCTATCCCTCCTGCTGTCGCACCAT
Organism: Pardosa pseudoannulata; assembly: GCA_032207245.1. Classification (NCBI taxonomy): domain Eukaryota; kingdom Metazoa; phylum Arthropoda; class Arachnida; order Araneae; family Lycosidae; genus Pardosa; species Pardosa pseudoannulata. Next base: position 194,187,576 of record CM063505.1, read on the forward strand.
TTCATCGAATTGGGATAGATCTGCTTGGGAGATTTCCTAAATCTGCCCATGGTAATAAGTGGATCGCAGTATGCACCGATTATTGTACCCGCTATGCAATAACTAAAGCTTTACCAACTGCTGAAGCCGAAGAAGTAGCCAAGTTCCTGCTCGAAGAGATTCTTCTAAAACATGGAGCTCCTCGAGTCATTATTACAGATCGTGGTGCCGTTTTTCAATCCAGACTTGTTTCCGCTCTCGTCGAATTGTGTAATATCGATCATCGCATGACGACGGCCTATCATCCCCAGACAAATGGTTTGACGGAGCGCCTTAACAAAACTCTAGCCGATATGCTGTCCATGTATGTTAACACCGAACAAAAAAACTGGGACGAAATTCTACCATTTGTGACGTTCGCCTATAACACTGCTAAGCAGGAGACAACAGGATTCACACCGTTCTACCTAGTTCATGGACGTGAAGCCGAAACGACTCTGGACACGATGTTTCCATTCTGCCCTGATGATGCAACTAACGATTACATAGCCAAGACTATTTCCAGAGCAGAAGAGTCGAGACAGTTGGCTCGAACGCATACTCTGAGAGCGCAAGATAAAGACCGTCGACGTTATGACTCCAAGCACCGAATGGTGTCTTATAGTCCTGGAGACCTCGTATGGGTTTATACCCCGGTCCGAAGGGTCGGTCTTTCAGAGAAGCTCTTAAGGAGGTATTTCGGTCCCTATCAAGTGTTGCGCCGTCTATCCGACGTTACCTATGAAGTGCAAGATTTCGATCCTTCCTCCCGAAAAAGAAAACCAAAAGACGTTGTCCATGTTTTACGTATGAAGCCGTACCATGATCCGACGAAGCAGACCGAAAGTGAAGATGGACGTAATCCATATGTCGTCCTTCCGGAAGAGAGGTCAAAAGAAATTTATAAGGGACCTGTGACACGCTCCAGATCTAACTAGCAGCGAGACGCTGTCTTTTTGAGAGGGGAGCAATGCCGCATAAAGTAACTTAGCCAACTAGCTAAGTGGCCGAATGGTCAAAGCACGCGATCCAGACCCGGAGATTGTGGGTTCGATGCTTGACATGGCAGTTTACCCAAAGTACGGATTTTTAATTTAAAAATATTGTTTATTGTTTCCTTACGTTCTTGATTATTCTAGATCTTTCTTTAATATGTAAATTAGTTATTTCTCGAATGTTCTGTTCGGGTATAAAAGCTGATACCCACTAGTTGTAGGCAACTTCTCGGTCTTGTAAAGTTGCGAGTTGCTGCTTAGCTTCAATAAATTCTTCTGTTACGTTAAACGGTGTGTTCATTCGAATCTTCGTGACAATATATTTGGATTGTGTACTGTCCAAAAAGTGTCTTAGCTGATCCCTGGTTGCAATTAATGTACCAATGATTATCCAGTGCCAATATATTATGAGATCAAAGTGTGTATACTTTTTGATTTATTCAAAGTTTGTTTCTCAAATATACTTTGATTTTTAAAAGTTAGTTTTAATAGACAGTTAAATTAAATATTATTTCACTTAATTTTTTTTATACTCTTACAAATGAATGAATTCAGCAGGTACCTACTTTCAGTATTTCAGTAAAATTGTTATCCATCACAGTACTAAAATAATATTTCAGTAGTTAATTTTCAGGATTTCAGTAAATACTTATAATGAATACGTACTATGCATTATCCGTTACCAATGTATGATAAGATCAGAGTGTATGAAAATGAAGTTTATAAAAACGTATTATAATTTTAGATTCAATAATATTTTACATAATATTTTATATATTCTTAGAAAATAGGAGTATATAAATACTGCATGCATTTCTTTTGCAGACGTTACCAACACTACACCATATAAAAAATTATTATTATATAAAGAGAAAATTGCATGTTTTGATGAACACACCTCTGTTTTAATTATTACATCAATTTTGACTATTATATTTAACCAGCAAGTTTCATGCTAGTTCAGAAATTGTTTCAAACATGCAAATTTCTTAATTTGAACCCATCTACAAACTAATTTTCAATATATAACAGAAATGTAAACATAGTTCTGATGATAGGCGACTCTTATTAGCCCTTTGGCTGAATTGTTTTAGAATTTTCATATAAAAATTACTATTAAAAATTACTATAATTTTACACAAACGTTCGATATGAAAAATATTTTTATTCGTAAGTTACTTTTTCTTTGATTAGTTTGTGGTCAAATATGCTGTATAGCATTTATTGATCTCCATATTTCCCATCAGTGAACTCAATCTTTTATTCAAAATACTATCTGACACTACCTTTTTTTATACTTTACGACTTTTTGCATCATTTCTTTGTAGTTATGCATTTTATAAATTCAGAAAGTAATCTTTAAGAGACGCATCGCTAGTGGCGAATTCAGTTTCAATTTGCCACTATGCTACAATTTTAATTTTGTTCTATGATAGTTATGAAATCATATTGCAATTTTATTTTCGTTGTAGAACTTATCAAAAGTACTGGCAAAGGCTGCAGATATTCAAGATATGGAGGCGAACATGAAAGGATCTGTAAATAGAATTTAGGGTACGTGGTATACTTAAAAGAAAAAAATTCCTTAAAAGTTTTTGTTTCTAAACATTTTTATTGTTTTGAATTTAATATCTAATTTAAAGCATATTTATAAGGGTGATTCCTGTAAAAAATGTTACTCAATTAACATTTTAATTTTTTAATTTTTTATAGATTTTTTTCCCAAATATTGATTATTTTGCTACATATAATAATTGAAAATTTGTTAAAAACTTTTAGACAAGAATATTAGTTAACTTTGAGAGGTTTATGAATTATATTTTGTAAAAAATATTTTACTGTGACGTAGAGTGAAGCACATTGAAAGTTGACTGTTTCTTGTATCTATAATTATATATAAAAGAGTAATTAAAAACGTATTGCTATTCCCATGCATCCCATTTTATGTTACATGTTGTAGAAAATTCTGTAGATCTTTAACACTTGGTTGTTATGATAATAAAAAAGTTGTAATATTTGCAATGTATTCAAAGAATTACAAATATGGAGAAAATACGATTTAATGTTTTCATTTGTTAAAAAAAGTCCTTAAAAGTGACACTATATACAAATTACCTATATATGTATAACATTCTTATAGAATCATAGCATACATGTTACATTTTAAAAATACAACTGCAATAAAAAAAATTATATTCAATTTTAAAAACTTCTTAATAGTCAAAAACTGAGGTGATGTCGGTAACTTGATGATTTTAGCTTTTTTAAAACAAAATATTGCTATTTTGTGCTATTCATTGTAATAAATATCAAACGTACATTAGTATTTTAGTTACAATAAACACCATAGTATTTCAAAAGCATGAATCCAAAGAAATACAAACATGCAAAAAATTTCATTTAAAAAAGCACAGATTAAGCACGGATTTTATCCAAATATTTATAAAGTACAAAATTTCTTAAAGTTATTAATGGTTCGTTTTTTTCATTAGTGCTAAAAATTTTATTTTTGATTGAAAGTATAAACTATAAAAGATCTATTCTTGTTTTTTTATTTATACAAATATTCCTAATTCACTGATACAAATCAAACTTAACTTCAGCCATATCTCATGTACTTTAAATGACTACTACTTAAGTACATGACAGGAAAATGAACTACCGTAAAAATAATTATTATACATATTGCACATAATCAAGTTATTTTAAATAGATAATATAAAAACTTTTACGTATTAAATATCTCTTTTGATATTTATTTTTGCTATTTGTAATTAAAAGAATTTAATTTTATGACAAATTTTTAATATAAATTTAATATAATTATAAAGTAAAAACAAGCTATAATACTACAAGAAATAAACGTACAACCTTTTCTAATATTCTGCTATAGTTTAAGATATTTCAGGTTCGAAAATATATTTAAGTAGTCTAACGGAATGCTTTTTGTTATGCGAAATTTGAAAGAATAGCTTATCGCAATTTCAATCAAATGAATGTTGAATGAAAAGTTTGAATATTTTTTGAAAACTCTCTGTTTTCTTATAAAAGTTTCTATTTCGTTTCGAAAATAAAATTCCTTTGAACAAGCAGACATAAATAAGTTTTTATAGTCAAGCCCTTATTTTATTCTGTCTCACCATTCTTTTAGTTAAAACAATATTTATGATTCGCTTTTGCCTTGGCAGATGCAATTTTGCTTGCTCATTATTGTTGAAGTTTTATCTTCACAAAAATTTTGACTTGTGGAGAATTTCTGTTAGAGATATTTTTCGAAATTTAAAGACTTCAATATTTGGATTTAGCTTCATTTGTTATTATAAACTTTATATATGATATAATGTCTTATTAAGATCCCTGCTATGCCGCATTTACTATGTGACATTTTTTGTGTTCTTTAGCTGATGTATATTTTTGCTTTTATACTCTTCGTTGATTTTAGAATCGAAAGGAGACAAAAGTCTTGTAAGAGTTGTAAACATGAACTTCAAAATTTTCACTAATTAGTTTATAGCATTGATTGAAAATTTGAGTTTATCTATTTTGGGAGTGAATTACTATATATTCATAAAAATCTTCAAATCCCTAACAAATTATATGTTTTTAATTAATGTCAGATGGCTGTCATCAATATTATTTGGACTTGCTCTAGATATCATGAATACGTATCCATTATATTACTTGTGGATAACAGTGTCAGTGCTTCTTAGTCAGTGGAAGTGTTTGCCGTTTGGTACTAAGGAAATATATTAGGTCATTTTATACAAAGAAATTTGAAGTTCAACAGTTGTCCACTAGTTGGTAGTTGAAGATATGATCTGAATAGATTAGATAATACTAAAAATAGCTTAATGCATTTTCCAACAAACACCTTGTAAGGTTGAATCTGATATTTTTATGATATTAATTATATATCTATCTAGAGTACACCTACATATACTATCGAATAGAAAAGAAATAAATTATTTCACAAGACATATAACGGCTAACCAGGGAGGGGAGAAGCGATAAAAATAGTAGAAAATTATATCTAGATCAAAATGAGTGTAAGGAAACGAAATTAAGTTTCTAACAGGTGGAGTATTTATTTTAATAGTTGAAAAGCCAAATCTAAAGTATTTTGTCAGCTAGAGGGCATGGTGATTTTAGACTGAAAATGTTAATATTGTAATTAATGCAAAATATTTTAAAAAAAATACCATTATACCATGCTAACTCTTGTCAATCATAACATTAATTTTAAATATTGTGTATCTTCTTATCCAACTTTAAGTACAACAATGTAATTTATAAATTTAGTAAATTCTAAAATTGGAATTTTTTATTTCATTAATTAGTAGATTAATTATTTTTATTTTTATTTAACTAATTTTCAAAATATGTCTTTGATTTTCATTATATAAGAGAACAGCCTAAAAATAGGGTACCTTCGAATCCCTTTAGAAGAAAATGAGTCTAAATATGGTTGTATTATTTGATTTTAAGAACATAAACCAATGTATTCTTTCTGAAAATTAAATGTTAAATAATTTTTCTTCTGAAAAGAAGGTGTTGGACAGAAAGTAGTTGAATATAACTGGTTAAGATTACAATGAAATCTATGTGATCGATAATAAATTTGAAGTTACTGAAAACATTTTCTCGCATGTTATGCGGCATATAGTGATTATTTTTCTGCTTGTGAACATTCTATATGAATAGATACAATAACGACTGTTATACATTATTGGTTGTTGTGTATTTGTATATTTCTGTTTACAGATGAAAATAACATTAGTTTTGTGATGCTTTCTAAAAATTCTTTGCTGTTACTTCTAGCTTCTTTTCAGTAATAAAGTACAGAATTTTCCAAAAAACAAATATCCCTTTTTTAATAACGAAAAGTTGACACATTTTTTTATGACTGGTAGTAAAATTAATGTTTAATTTACACTCACGATGCTTTGTAACTCGTTATTCTGCTAATCCCTGATTTAAATTATTTTATAAAACCAACTATACATTAAGTAATTAGAATGAGAAAAGTTATCTGGTTTAAAGATTTTAAAAACCTTTTGCTTTCGTGTGCTTCTAAAAAATATTAAAACTTTCAGGTACTTACTGAAATTATAGAGATCAACTTTAAAACAGAAATCATTAAAAATTTTTACTATATTTTTAAAACTAAAGTACTGCAATTAGTTAGTCATTTATAACCTTTAATTAATTGCAAACAAAAAGTTTTGAATAGTCACCACATCAAATTTTTCTATCTATTGTAATTTTTTAAAAAAGAAATTCTAAACTTAATTAACAGTAAAGTTTCACCTAAATTAAAGAATGCTACTAAAGAATATCAAGTTCCAAAATTGGAAAAAAAAACCCTGAGGAAAAGGCAGATTAAGACAAAGAATTTATAGATACAATAACATTCTTGAGTCATAAGAAAAACTAGACTTTCTCCTTTTAAAGGATTATGACTGGCATATTTAGCATTAGTTTATTTAAATTAATGTATATATATATATATATATATATATATATATATACACGCACATATATATATATATATACATATATACATACACACACACATATATATATATATATATATATATATATATATATATATATATTTAAATAATATACAAATACCGTTAAAAGAATAACCATCAGTTTAATATATGTGAATTACAGGAACTAAACATCAAGCATCTGTAAATCAAAATATACCGATAAAGACAGTTCAATATGAAGTTTAATTTTCTTTTTTACATTCTAAGCGTCACTTATCAAATAAAAAAAATATTGCTCGAAAGTGCTCTAAATAAACACGCTAGTTAAACACTCCAAGCACTTCTCAAAATTAATGAAAGTTATTAATGGCATTAAGTAATACTACTATTACGTAATTTATCCATGTAAAGACTTTAAGTAATGACTTAAGTACTTACTCCAAACAATAGCTACATCTTCACTAAATAAAATAAAGTTTTACTCTTGTTTAATATTTCTTGTCATTAAATGTTAGTTAATGCTTTCATTTTATTATTCAACTCCGCATTTCTTTTTAATTATAAAAATGCTAGATGATCAATTTGAGTAACTACTTATGTAAATAACACGTAACTCTAATTCATTATGTCCTTATTGAAACTATTATACTTATGTAATGAACGTAACTATTTTTAACATTGTATATAGTAATTTCCACACTCTGCCTTTTGTGTCTTCTTTCATTCCTATACGAGGTGGAATTATAGTTCATTTACATTTTATTACATAACTCAAGGGAGTATGTTATTTATTTAAAGTCTGTATGGGGTTGTCGGAACACATAGATATATATTATAAACTTTTCATATATAGTGTTTTCTACATTCGAATCAATCATATTCTTCCTGAGTTACATATAATATTTTATTTGAATTGCATTCAGACATAAAAAAACATTGTTTAAATTGAAGGGAATCTTTTAACACATTTTAACACATTTTAACACAATTTAAAACACATATCTAAAAAAGGGCGGGATAAAAACAAAGTTGAGCCTAAGGCCTGTGGTTTGTTCGGCCCTGTAGTTCAGTATAGCGATTAACTAGTTTATACAGATTTAACATCTTTCTTTAAATTAGATTACAAGAAAGTTTATAAGTACGAAAAATGAATATATTTTGCACTTTTATGATTTCCAACAAAATTAAAGCATTCATTTGCATTTATAGAACTTTCTGAGTAAAGTTTAAGGAAATATTGCTTAAAGAATTTACAAAGAAAGATTATTTTTTAAAATATTGATAATTAAATAATTTAAGATTTAAAAGTTTTCTATAAAATTTATATCCAGACTATTTTTACTTTCTTGAAAAAAAAAGTATAATCATATTATAAATATTCTTTTTAAACTTAAAGTTCCACTTATCTAGAGTTATATTTTCTACACTTAAAGTATATTATAGTAAGCCCACTATGTAAGTTCCATAGATACTGAAATATGTACCAAATATTTCAAAATTAAGAATGCCAATAAGACAGTAATTACGGTGTTGCTGAAACAAATAGCTTTAAATTTAGATGATATATTTAACTATATTTTATAAAACAGTATAGTCTAGTATTTTAATAGTGTATGATAAACTATAAATTCTACAAAATCTAAAATTCAGAATTTATTATTAAGATATCAATTTACGTACGCCATGATTTTTTTTTACTTAGTGACGAGAATTTCAGTGTACTATAATCAATACATTAATATGATTTATAGAAATATGATAATAGTCAAACATTAAAATATATTTTGGAAACATACTTTTGTTTACTGCATTGACTGAATTGAAATTAATAAAAGCATTTAAAATGATGTGATAAATATTCGTAATATTTTAACTGAAATTGGTTTTTATAAACTTCGTTGTATCAAGAAAAATTCATAATTAAACACACATATATTTATACCTTTTCCTATTATTGTCATAATTAGCAATCACTTCATTTCTGGCCCATTAATAATCTAAATTCACTTACAAAACATGAACGTTTCAGAAATGTCAAGAGAGAATAATATTTAAAATTAATGGGCATTATACCAAACGTTTGCAAGGAGTCAAAATAAGTTGATTGTAATTTGAAAATTAAAAAGTCATGTTCAGCAACTGGTATAATACAGAGTATTTAGATATATTTTTAATTTTAAAATTTTATTGTTTATGTGAATATAAGATAATTAAAATATTATCTATTTCGATGTTTAATGTTATACACTTTAACAGACAAGTATTGGTTACAAAGTTTTTTCAGTTATTAGTTTCAGTAAGTTAAAATTTTATTGGTGAATTCTGTACGAACAATATTAGTGGTAAATTAATTGAACTATATTAAAAGTATTAACAATAACTTAGAAAAATTACTTGTTTACCTCGGATCTCAGCTCTCTTTATAATTACACTCCCTAAATGTACATTAGGGGCTACCTATTAGATATAGTATGATATGTCAACATAGTATAAAACAAATAGCGTATGCAAAGATTATACTTAAGTACCCTTAGCGCAGAACGTATAAAAGCAATAAATATTATAAAGCGTATTCGTACAATACTTATAACTGCGGTAAATCCTACATTTTAAAAAATTCAGCTAATTTTCACTAGTAAATGCAATACATTTTATAAATTGTATAAACCATTATATGATAAATTCCATGAGATTAAAAAATATGTACTTACTTTCATAAATTATCCTTCAAATTCTCAATCTATAAGCTTACACTTATCTTATTTAACCCCAATTTTATTATACTGACAGTAGTGACTATTGTAAAATTTATAAAGGTTCCAGAGAAGAATTTTTGTACTATGTAATAACATAGTTTAAGATGTCATTTAAATATTTGAACTTAACCTTACATTTTTATGGAGTTTGCTTCACTGTTTATAAATTACAAATTCGAAAACTAAAAAGTTTTATTTGATATGAATTACTGAATAAATAAACAATAAATATATACTGTTTGTAAAACATGCAAATTTTTATACCCCATTAATAAATATAAATTTTAAAATCAGATTTATGTTCCGAAACGAAATTTACAAACGAAAAGGATATATTATAGATTTGAAATTTTTATTCATACGATAAAAAAGGTATAAATTTAATCCATTAATACCTAGCCACCTTCAGTTTGTAGTATTTTAATGTTTTATCGAAAAACAATTCCTTCTCAGTGACAGTAAATGAAAATCCCAAATAAAAACCGACACAACAATGAGCACTATACTGATTCCTCCTGTGTCTTCCAAAAATTACAATTTTGTCATTTAAATCGCCATGATTTTTCGATCTTTTCTTTAATTTTCTTTCAGGTGTATCGATTGAAACTATGAATTTTTGTAGCAGAAAGATTTATTTCATGGTACTGTGTTTACATGTGATCTAAACTAAATCTCTATAAAAGTCAAAATTATTTTAATTTCATATTTGTTTTACTATGTGCAATTACATAATATCTTCTTCATCAAGATGACATTCATTAATATATAATGGGCAGAAAGGTTTCATGCATTAATCATTTATTGCAGGTATATAAATCTCTTAAAAAGAAATATGTTACACTTGCTTTATCTAGCAGAAAGCTTTATTTTATAGTATTGTGTTTACATGTGCTACAAAATAGCTCTCTGTAAAATACAAAATTGTTTTAGCTTTATATTTGTTTTACTTTGAGCAATTACATAATAAATTAGATGAATATAAAATTGGCAGAAATGATTCGGGATTAATTATTTGTTTCAGGAAAAAATCTCTTTCAAAGAAATATGTTGCATTTACTTAAAAGATAGGTAATAACAAGAAAATAACTAAAAGAAAATATTTGCAAATAGAAAATATTTAGAATTCATGAAAATTAAAATATTGATTTTCAGTCAAATTTTCTTCTTTATAAAATTTTTGTTTGCCTAACACGTAATTCCCTATTTAACAGAAAATTGATGGAAAAAGGAATGCCTCTGAAGTTCAAAGCAGAGTTTACGCTTTCTTAATGAGAAACATTTAATAGCCCATTTTATTCTTGATTTTTACTTCTGCTTTATTTCTTAATGTTGCCGTGACATATTCCATTACCCCATTTGATAACATGTTTTGACATTCTTTTGTAACATTTCCTTTATTCATTAGTAACGAACAAGTTTTTCTTTTCTAACTTAATTAGGTCTTTCAGCGGAAGCTTCTAATGCAATACAGTGGAAACAAACGTAAAATTGGAGACAGAAACCGTAAAAATATATGTAGTGGCGACTACAATATTTTTTATTTGACAAGTGTGTTCGATTATTCCCCATCGAAGTGCAATAGCATGCTTCAGTTCAAAGCGAAAAATTTAATTAGCCTTAATTAACGCTTCCGGATCAGTCTCATTGCGAAGATTAATAATTAATCAATCAATAGTCCTTTATTATTATATTTTTTCTTTCAATATTTGATCTCCAAATCAATTATACAAATTTTAATTGCTTATTTTTACCTAGTATTAAAACATTAGAATTTAAAAGAATCTTCTAAGTGATGATTTTTATAGAATGTTAATACACTTGTATTTTTGTCCAATGCTGAATGCATTGCTTACAGTCAAGATTCTAAACTTTAGCTTACACAGATATTTGTACAAGATTAGTTAATTAATATATTTCTAAAAATTTTGAAAAATATTTGTTAGTACTGTTAAAACATCTTTGCATATTTTTCTTTATTTTAATTTTGATAATACATTTTACCAAAAATAATAAAAAAGAATAATAATTAAATATCAAAAATAAATAAAAAAGTCAAAACTATTGCATTTCGTTAACGATGTAAGATCACGTATAAATAAGTATTAACTATTGTGAATAAGATATGATGGAATAACTATTGTACTTATTTTCCTATTTTGCGATAAATTAGAACTAAAATTAAATATATAATGTTTTCTTTATTTACTCAATATTTGATTTCCAAAACGGCTATACGAAATTTTAATTGCTTCTTTTTACCTAGTATTAAAACATTAGAATTTTACAGGAATTTTCGCAGTGATGATTTTTATCAAATGTTAATACAATTGTATTATTATGCAATGTTGCATCCATAGCTTAAAGTAAAAATTCTAAGTGAAAGTTAACATCGATATTTGTACCCACTAAGTTAAGTAATATACTTCTAAAAATTTTGAAAAATCGTTGTTAGTACATTTAAACCATTTTTGTATATTTTTCCTTTTTTAAAATTTGATGAAATGTATAAATAAAAAATGGCAAAATTATTGCATTTTCTTACTGATGTAAGATAACGTATACATAAGTATTAACTATGGGGAATAACATATGAATGAATAACTATTGTACTTATTTTCCTATTATACGATAAATTAGAGCTAAAATTAAAAAGATAATTTTTTCTTTATTACACTTTATTTACTGAATATTTGATATCCAAAACGGCTGTACAAAATTGCAATTACTTCCTTTTAACTTCGTATTAAAACATTAGAATTTTACAGGAATCGTCTAATTGATGAATTTATAAAATGTTAATACACTTGTATTATTGTCTAATGCTGAATCCATCGATTACAGTAAAAAAAAATTCTAAATGAAAGTTAACATAGATATTTGTACCATTAAGTTAAGTAATATATTTCTAAATATTTTGAAAATGTGTTGTTAGTACTTTTAATCCATCTTTGTATTTTTTTCCTTTTTTAAAAAAAATTTTGATAAAATGTATAAATAAAAAGGGCAAAACTATTGCATTTGCTTACTCATGAAAGATCACGTATACATAAGTATTAACTATTGTGAATAAGATATGATGGAATAATTATTGTACTTATTTTTTCTATTATACGATAAATTAAAGATAAAATTAAAAAGATAATGTTTTCTTTATTACTCTTTAGATTATATTACTCTTTTGTGCTGAAATGACGCGCGTATTACGTCAATTCCCTCATTCATTGGCCACAATCGATGTGCTTCAGACGTCATTTGTTAATTAATTGTCAGAAAATAAATTGGTAAATATGTTAGATGCCATATGCGAAGGTTTGTGTTTCGTTTTTTTTTTACTAAATTTGATATTCGTTTTATAAATAAGACAATAAATGCAAAGGAATTACTTTTTTATTTTATTTTAAGCTCTTCAGTTTCACTTCACTTTCAAATAGAATATTCAGAGTCATGAAACAAAATCTACAATTAAAGTAATACTATTATAAATATGCGATAACACACTTAAAATAAGCAAATTTTAGAATCAATTTTTTTCAGATCTTATTTCCTAATATTATATAAAATTATTAAATTACCGGACTTTTTAAAATTCATCTTTTTCCTCAAAATTTAAAGACTTAACAGGCTAAATTAAGAAAATAAACATTTTTAAAATACATGATATTGGATTTTCTAAAGTCTTTGGGAAGCATTTGACATATTTTATCATTTATCATACCTATGCAATATTAATCTACTACAGCATGATTGATCCTAAAAAGCATGGAAAACACAAAAAGTATAGTTGGGGGAAAATTTCCATTGTTTTCAACATGGAACATTCACATTATTATAACTGAAACTGAAATCGAATGTCGCTTCTCATCATATTCATCTCATAATTCAAGCAGTTTTTGTGTGGGGTTCGATAAACCCATTCCGATTATAAAATAGATCTGAATAAGTTCCGAACCTCTATTTCCAATGTGAAAACTCGAACCAATATCGAAGGCGGTAGACTGACATAAGACCGCTTAGAAACACCAAATGGATATCCATTGTGGTATAGCTCTTAAATCCTGACACGTCGTCAGTCATCAGCTGAGATGCTAATGAAAGAAAATGATCGGGTTGATTTCAAACGGTCAAGTGATGTCAGCCTATCAATCAATCTAGGACAGACACGAGGTTCCAAGGAATGTGGTGTATCCATCTAAAAAATTCATGATATATAAACGGTAAAAATGTAGGTTCTGTAAATCTCCCTTTAGATTTCTTTAGTTTTAGATTTTTCTTCAAATCTGTAGTTGGAGGAACTCCTGCCTTGATAATGGCATGACCCTTATTCTAGAGGACCGTGCCACATCATCCGATTAAAACAGACTTGCTCTATAATATATCCTATTCAAGTACCTTTCTCGAATTCTAATAAATGGGTTTATCTAGTTAGGTTATTAACCAGACTATAAGTTCATTCACTTGATAAGTTTCAGAACTGCTCACTGGAGAGGTTTATTATCTTCTGTTCACTAAGTTTTATCGTCAAGTGGTGGTTATATGGTGCAGCAGCAAACACTCGATTGTATTCCACAGCTGTATTTTCATAGTGATTAATTTCATAATATGTAAAATTAATCATGTATTATATAACTACCCATTTTAGTTATCTTGAATAAATAAATTTAGTTTAGAACGAATTTTGAGTTTTTTAATTTACTTTAGCCTAATTTACTTAGTAGCTATACCAACCTATTTTTGGATCCCTTGTTTAAACCACTAGAAGTTACATATATGTATATATTATATTATATATGTATATATATATATATATATATATATATATATATATATATATATATATATATATATATATATATATATACATATATACATATATATATATATATATATATATATATATATATATATATATATATATATATATATATATATATATATATATATATATATATATATATATATATATATATATATATATATATATATATATATATATATATATATATATATATAAGGAGAGAGAGAGAGAGAGGCTGCAGCTATAAAAGAAATGTTTTAGAAACTTCAGATAGGTGGTTAAAGAATAAAGCTATAGATGACCTATTAATTTAGTGCACAAGTGTGAAGGTTAAAGGTTTTAAGAGTTGTTAACTTGGATAATAAATGGAAGGTATGAAGAGACATCAGAAGGGTTGGAAGACTGAATTTATTGACTTTCTAACAAGGCTCTCATTCATTTGTCTGTTTCTCATTAATCATGAGCTATCAACCAGCTGGGTTAAAATAAAAATTGTCACGAGTGACCTCACTTTCTTAAGGTTACAGACCCTCAGGCTTACGTCCAGAGTGATGAAATCTTTGAAAGTGAGAACAATGGCTGCTATGAAGAACTATCACCTAGCGTTATCATTTTTAAAAGCATTTTAGCAAGTCCATATGTCTATTCAGTCCAGACTTTGGTTGAGCATAAAGGTCAAATGGGAATTTTTAAATAAAATAGAGCTTTTTTAAGAAGGAAAAAAAAAGTTAAAAGTTTAATTTGCTATAAAAGCAATTTTAAAAATTCTTGTGGGGGAACGTTTAAATAAACTTATATAACTCCCTAAATCGAATTTTATGTCTATTTTATATTGTTTTTTATTATTAGTTTATGTTATGTATTTAAAACATCATGAATAACTTAAACATATATTAAACACTCTTTAAATCTCTACTCTAGATACCCATATTTTCCGTTTATTTAACTTAATAGTGTATAATTACAATAACGAATAGTAAATTTTACATTGATTAAGAATAATGGATTAACAAGAATTTTTCAAAATAAACTAAGAAAATTATAGAGTGTATTTAATTATATCAGGTGCATATTTTAATATTATTTTATAATTAAAAGTGTAAAATAAATACAAGTAGAAACTCGTATCCAATCAGAGTATTTCAAAGATGTCTGCTTAAATTTTAAAATTATTTTATGGTAAAAAGTGTAAAATAATTATAAATGTAAATAGAAACTCATAATCGATCAGATTATATGAAAAATGTTTATTTTATATAACAATCAAATTATAATTGTGCTTACTGAATAATAAAAAAACACTAAATCTTTAAATTAATTTACTATAATGTTATTGATCCAACAACGCGTACTCTCTTGATAGTTTAAATATTCTCATAGCATATTATAAGATAATAAATGGTAGTGTAGGTTACAACTAGAGAGAAGTAAGTCAAAATTTTGAATTGCATAGCGATTGCACTTTACATTTCTGAGAATGTCAAATAGTCCTTATTTCATCTGGAAAACGTCTATTCTTGAAATAAAATTAAGATTGTGTTTGCCTGTATAAACGAATGCTTATTAAAATTTATTTTATACACAAATTAGTTCTTTTAAACTCTTGCCTGTAACGTCCAAACTCAGTTCAAGCAAGGCAAATGCGGCAATTTAGAATGCGCAATGTAACGCATCTGGTCCCTGTTTTAGGTGACTCAATGAAGAAGCAGGTGTTTCTTGATAAATGATCTATTTATACCTTACAGGTTTATACACATTTCTATACACACAAAATAAAATTTCAATTCACAAGTATGAAATATAATAGACGTAGCCCTGAATCGAGACGTACACATAAGATCCCTGCCAAGTTGTTTAGTGACCGACGGAAGATTACAATTCGGTAGCTTTGCTTAAAAGTTCTAGGTAGTAATTATGTAGACAATACACTCAATTAGACTAGAGTGTTTGAAGTAGCAATTGGTATCTTCGAAGAATATAAAAACAAAGTCAGAATTCCTATGAGGAATAGAAGTTCAATCCCGAAGAAGATCGAATTAAAAGAAAACCCAAAGCACAGGGTATCGTTATCAATCTTAGAAAGAGATATATCCCAAGGTGAGATTTTCACTAAAACAACGATCTCCGAGTTAGCTGACTCTAGCTAACTCTCAATATAAATAATCCCAAGGTGGGATTATCGCTAAGGACACTCTCCGACAGAGAGACTGGTCAAGGTGACCTCCGAATTAGCTGATTGCTAGCTAACTATCTACTTCTTTACAAAATCTCATCTCGTCTCTTTTTAGGGGAGGGGCCTGTAAGAAAAGGGGCCTCACCCACAATTTTATCATTGGATCATCTGGTGAGGATCTCACCTTTAACCAACTGGATTGATCTGGGCTAGATAATCCCAGGACGCAAACCCGGGAGTCTCTGTAATTTCGTGTCAGCAAGAGACTCAACATCACGGTTCACCCTTGTGGTTCTGACGATCATCTTTCTGGTTGTCAGTCTGGGAGCCCGTTCGTCTGACGTGTTGTCTCGCTAAGACACAAAAATCGCTAGAACACAAAAATCTAGACATCGTGGTGCCGGAGAAAACAACACCTTTGTTGCCCCATAAGCGAAGTCCATTTCTCAAAGCAAAGTATTTGATGTAGGTACACCGTTAAGACAGGCCGTTACGGCGATCTCAGTTCGGCAAGAGGAAAACGGTATTTCAATCCTGTCCAGCTCGAAAATGATTCATCCAATGTGTAATATTAAATTTATTTTGCCATTTATTTAATATATAATATTTAATTTGCCATTTTCTCAATAGATAGACATACTTTCCCTCGAAAATTTTGGCAGTTTCGTATCATTTGTCACTATTCCTCGGATACTGTAAAGGATTTGGGAAATTTAAAAGAATCTGAGAGACATATAATTCATGAGAATTCATATAGATAATAATATTGTGGCATTATTTTATTATATTTATTCAAAAATTACATATTTATTTTATTTTTCTGTAATTTGAGGACAAATTAATGTAATCCACAAAATGTCCCATATCCTTAAAACTATTGCAAATAGTAGTTATTTCATTTCAAAATTTGTTTTCAAAAATAATCTATTTCTAACATTTTGATGAAAATAATGAACAAATTAGAAAGAAATTGTGTAACCATTTTTGGCACGTTTTTCTTAAATACGCAATGAGTTAAAACAAACTGGTTAAACAAGAAAAGAACTTAATGTTATATCTAATTCATAATATTTTAAATTTTTCTGTTTTTAACGGTACGTCTATGGAAATAAGTGAAAAAAAAAACGATTTTAATTCATATTTTAAAACTAAATAGTTTAATTATTTCAGGTTTAAGTGAAGATCCTAAAATATTAAATTGATTAAAATATAATAAAAGCACCAAATATTTTGTTACGGGTTATTAATAATTATAATACGGGTTGTTAATATTTTGTTTATGGTAACGTAAACACATTACCATAAAACTCTTCAATAAGAAATACTATATTTATTCCCAATGTATTTTATGGTTATATTTTGCTCAATAATAATACATAAGACAAAATTCGGACTGCATTATGAATATTAACTATATTATTAAATAAACAGTTCAATTTCAACAGAACAACAGAAATGTCTTCAAAGAATCGAATATTGTAGCTCTATGATAACTGACTAATATAACAAAGTAGTAAAAAATAAACTTGTATCCAATTAATAAATTAAACTTGTTTTAAACTTATAGGGAAATAAAGAAAAAATTTTAAATTAATAAATTTTTTATAAAATTTTTGTTGTTGTTGACTGATGTCACTTTGTGAAACCAAGCCCGATTGAGCCGCAGGCTACTCGTTTTAAGGCAAATGGGTGCGTCTTTCGTTTAAATTGGGCTTACGACTTATGCTCAAGCGGGTCCTTATAATTTTGAAGCACGGACGAAACAGAAAACACATAGGGTTGGCCTGCCTCCAACAGAGATATTTATTGAGGACATTGTGACAACGAACATACTTTATGTGCCCCAGTCATCTTTAACGAACACGGCGGATATTAGGCCGCCTAGGGTTGAGAACTCGCAACATCTCATTTACGAGATCATTGACTTTACCGAGATACCGCTGCTGATTTCTTACAAAATGATTTACACACACACACACACACACACACACACACACACACACACACACACACACATATATATATATATATATA
>CM063505.1:194210841-194215841 GCA_032207245.1 Pardosa pseudoannulata
ACAACAAATTCTACCTACCTCCAGCATGTAGTGGAAATGATAGTTTCATACCTTTACTTCCATTAATTACAGTGGAAAAAATTAGGAAGAACTTAGTGATAATTTCTATGTAGCTCAGAAAATTTTGAATTATCTTTCTAAACGAATTCAACGTAATTCTAAATTGCATTCACACCATCGGGAGACTTTAGAGGAGTATGAAGATAAACAAATTATTCAGCTTGTACCAAATAATTCTGAGCCACAAAACAAGCCATTTTTTACTAGCGTTATAGAGTACTTTACACTTCTGGAAAATTAAAGTTTTACTGATCCCGACATGACGGGCTATATGCTAGACTTGAAAATAATATTGCAGAAAATTATAATTGGACACTGAGTATAATATCTAATTTCTTATTGTCTTTATACAAGAGAATTAAAATCCTTCATAACTTGCTATAAATTATAATAGAAAGTGAAAATAGGGTGAAAATTATTTTTTCCGTATGTTGGTGCCGTCATATTTTCATTAGATTCAAAATATCATCATTCATATTTATAAAAATTGTCTAATAAAAAGTGAATTTTTTCATAAGTTTTACCTTGTTTTAAATTTGCACACCAAATTCAACACATCCAAACATTGTTAGTTATTCTAAACTCATGCATTTTAAAAATTCAACTAAATTTTTCTATTTTTTTTTTTTGAAAATTTGTGATTGTTTTTATTTTTTAATATTTTTAATTTTTCTTCTCGAAGAAAGTGAACAAAAATAAAACTAAAAGTTGTTAATAAAAAGAATACATAATCTTACTGCTTCGTTTAACAGTAAAAGATATC
The DNA here is from genome assembly GCA_032207245.1 of Pardosa pseudoannulata. Lineage (NCBI taxonomy): Eukaryota > Metazoa > Arthropoda > Arachnida > Araneae > Lycosidae > Pardosa > Pardosa pseudoannulata. Next base: position 194,211,665 of record CM063505.1, read on the forward strand.
TTTTTAGAGCCACCATGTACTACATAAATTTTAAAGTAATATCTAATACATAAATTCTTATTTTGTATTTCATAACTAATAAATAAATCATCAATGAAACTTTCTTACATTTAGCACATTATTTTAACTTTTATTAAGTTGATCTTTTTAAATATTTATGCTTAGTTGAACTTCATCTTTCAAAAACTAATAAATTCATGATACAACAATGTGATTAAGTTAGAATATTTTGCGGAATACAGGTAAAAGCAAATTTCTTTCACACAATTGATTTGAATAGATTTATAGGCTAGAAAATATTAATAAAAGGAATACTTTAACTCTTACACTTGTAATCACGATAAACTCTTAAGAAAAAGAAAGCTATCAATCCAAAAGAGAAAAACACCTATCTATTCAGAGAGTGTTTTAAATTTTAAACTGTTCCTCGTTTGTAAAAATTCAAGGAGCAAATTTGATTCATGTGGCTTTTCCATCAACTCCATTTTAAAATGTCCATCATAACTTAATCATTCAAAAAGTTCTTCTGTGTAAGACCTTCTCTGAATTAACTTGAATCCTTAGCCAACATTTCATTAAGGTATACAACCTTATCTGAATACATAGAGAATAAGCATGTATGCATTCAAAAGATAATATTCAGCTTAGTATGTACTTCTCATTTATTTCTGTTTAACTTAATTTCGCTAATAGATTAGAAATTATTAGCAATAAGAAATTAATAGTAGTGTCGATTCTGCATATGGAATTTTTTATGGTTGCCAAAAGTCTTATTTACATAATTGATTTCTAAATATTAACAGGCCAAGAACTATTAAAATAATGAATCATTCTTTCTCTGAAATATATGATTCTCTGATATATAATTCTTTCTCTGAAAATAATGAATCATTCTTTTAAACATAATTATATATGGAGATCAAGATACACACATGTATATATATATATATATATATATATATATATATATATATATATATATATATATATATATATATATATATATATATTATATATATATATATATATATATATAATATATATATATATATATATATATATATATATATATATATATATATATATATATATATTATATATATATATATATATATATATATATATATATATATATATATATATATATATATATATATATATATATATATATATATATATATATATATATATATATATATATATATATATATATATTTATATATATATATTTATATATATATATATATATATATATATATATATATATATAATATATATATATATATATATATATATATATATATATATATATATATATATATGACAGGTATCCAATAAATGACACTAGAGTCCTGAAAACATTTTCATGATTTTATTCAATCTTCAGAATATATTAATCGTCGGTCATATTTAATGGCGCCTTACATTTGGCGCTTAAATATAACAAAGGCAGGCTTAGCTGCCGCAAGTCGCCACAAGCTCTGTCCGTGGAAATGTTGCTCACTTGCTCTCTGCTTAGGTTACTGCGCGTGAGCCGTATTTATGTGGGTAACTCATCGCGTCGTGTCACTCCCAGTAAACAATCCCTACTTAAAATCGTTTAAAATTTATCCACAATTTAAATCCTGACATATATATATATATATATATATATATATATATATATATATATATATATATATATATATACAAAATAAAAAATATAATTCACAATTTGAATAAGGTTAAAATATTAAAAATGTCTCACATGTTGGTAAAATTCCATGAATCAAATTTTTCATTGCATTTTAATTTTTCGACCTCAGTAGTGAACTAAGCATCCAAACAGTTTGACCTGAGTACTTAAGATTTACTTGAAGCACAATAAAAAAATTTCGTAAAGCCTAATTCATAACATGTTTAATGCCATACATGCATAAATCAAATCACTCAGAAAACTACATACAACGAAAATCATAGCGTTGGTGTAAAGTTTTTACATTTTTAGCAACATTTTGCTCATAGAATATAAATTAATAGCAAGATATTGTGTCTGAAATATAATATTTTGTGGTAGTGAATTAAATATCTCATTTACACAATTACCCGAAATATTAATAAGTTAGGAGTTGTTAAAAGAATAGGCGCTTTTTTTCTCTTACACTTGTAAACACGATAATGCATCAAACGTGAGATAGCCATCTATCAAAAGAAGAAATGTTCTGCACAATTTGGAGTGGGTTCAAAGATTTAAACTGTTTTCACGAGTTGATGGAAACGCCATGAATAAATTTGATGTATTACTAGGGGTGAAAAATGATGAGTCAACATTGATAGGAAGCGCAAAGACTAAGTCATGGCCTCACTTCCGATTTATGTCATGTAAATGAATAATAGATCCCTGTTACATATTTTAAATACGCCGTGACAACATTTACATTTACGGAGGATCTGGCACGTTTAAATTTGCCTAAGGTGGCACTTCCCTTTTCTTTCCTTGCTATTCACACGAAACCCAAAAGCAATTTTCAACAAATAAACTGTCAGTCTATTTATAGGAATAAACTGATAGAAATATGGATTATGTTACAATTTATTCATATAGATATTGACATTTTATAGTGTTTTTGCAATAAGCGAGTATTACAGTTTAAAAATCTATATTAAAATATTCATCTTTTCTTTACAAACGTCACTTCAAAAATTATTTTATGAGAATAAGAATTACACTTTTACTGATTTAAATACCAAAATATTGTTACTGTCTTAATAAAAACGTATTCATAATTCAGAACTCAATTTTTAATTTACGAATATTTAAGACATTTTGATAAGGCGAGAAATATTTTTAAAAGACTATAAAAAATTAATTACAGTTAGTATTAAAAATTCGACTATTAATATATTTTAATGTGGCATTGAAGCAAAAAATAATGAAATATGTTTCTATTTACAAACATATTCAATTAAAACAAGAATGTAAAAAGATATATTAAAAAACCCATTTTATATTTAATAAATTTAAAATATTTAAAAATATTTAAATCTGTAAGAATTTATAAACTTAATATAAATTCATTAAATTAAGATAAAAAAATACTAGTAATTATTTGATTTATTTTTTTCAAGTAATAAAATATTTTAAAGTCGTCCAAGAAGAAATTTATTTAATTTAAGACTTATTTTAGGTATTTAACATCAGAATTTTAAATCCTTTTAAAATGCCTTATTTTAATAGAGAACTAACTATGGAGATCGAATAGTATTGGAATTTCGAATAGTTGATGAGCATATATATGTGTATGGGTGCATGTATATGTATTTGAGTATATATACACACACATACACAAAGATATATATATATATATATATATATATATATATATATATATATATATATATATATATATATATGTCAGGTTTAAAAATAGAATATTAAAAATGAAGGGAATTATTTTTAAAAATAAGTGGAACTATTAAAAGATCACTTAAGAGTAGAGAGTCTCACTCTCGGGTGGAAGGCTTAATGCTAAAGGAGATCAGGAAGAATAGGTTTTACTCAGGCAAGGATTTGGTGCACTTTTAGTGGAGAGCTGGGGCCGGGTAACACCCTCTATGCTAATCAACGATGTACTTTAACCAAAGATCATATTTAATTGCTTAATCAAAGCTTAATGATAAGATTGAATTTAATAAAGTATAGTTTAAAATGAAAAAGATACTTGTGATTATTTGCATACATGACTGACCACAATATTATATATATATATATATATATATATATATATATATATATATATATATAATATATATATATATATATATATATATATATATATATATATATATATATATATATATATATATATATATATATATATATATATATATATATATATATATAATATATATATATATATATATATATATATATATATATATATATATATATATATATATATATATATATATATATATATATATATATATATATGTCAGGTTTAAAAATGGAATATTGTTAATTAAGGGAATTATATTTAAAAATAAGTGGAACTATTTAAAGATCACTTAAGAGGAAAAATTCCCAAACTCGGGTGAAACGCTTAATGCGAAAGGAGATCAGGAAGAATAGGTTTACGCAAGCAAGTTATTGGTGCGTTTTCAGTGGAAAACTGGGCCGGATAACTCCCTCTATTCT
>CM063505.1:194220841-194230841 GCA_032207245.1 Pardosa pseudoannulata
TAATGTACCTCAGATAATTCTTTATAACTATTTCGATACGCCGTTAAGAAATGAATGAAGCAGTGGGTCAGAGGTGCATTTCCTGAGTGGTTAGACTCTATCCTCTCAGAGATTGGTAAGAGATTTATGAGAGTTTTTCTCTACGTATTGTTCTATCGAGGTGGTAGAAAAGGAATTATATAAAATAATCTGAAACACTTAGGACAATTTGGATACACAAATAGCGTTTCAAGATGATTTTTGGCTAATTTTTTTTTAATATTCAAAGTAGTTACTCAAATTATAGTCAAAGAAGTTTTCTATTATATTGTTGAAAGGATTATCTTTGATAAAATTTAATTAGAATGCTAAAGTGGTTTTACAATAAATGCCAGTATGAATAATATATAAAATGAATAAAATATAACTGGTATCAAATTTAAATAGATTTAAATATAGCCTAAATCATTAAATAGGGTTCCACACCGTGAAATATCACTGTTAAAGTAACAACACATAGAGACTGTATTTTTTTACTTTCTGGAAAACTTCTTTTATTAGGTTTGGTTTGAATGTCTACGGTCTATAATTTTGCTCACGAGGGCTATTGTGAAAGAGACCTATTTCTTAAATGCGATTCCAAACGGATACGTACATCCATGTTGAAAAGCAATGCTTTTCCATTCGGCCATTGCTCGGCTATTCAATTATTTGAAAAAATGTGATAAGTAATGTCTTCTTATTTATTCATGTATTGCAATGCATTCGAATATTTTAAGAGTGTTGTTTATAAGAGGTACATTATCCGGTAAAATATTCTGTTTTGTGTCAGTTAACAAATATTCAACTTTATTAGGTATTGAGTATGGCATTTAAAGATTTTAAGATAAGTTAAATAAGATTTGGTTGGCAATTATTTGTCACTAGCCAAGTAATAATAAAATAACTAGTAAAATTTACTGATGTATTAAAAATAGTAGACATTTTTAAATAAAAAGTATGTAAGATTTTCTTACACACAGAGAGGAATACACAATATTTTTTAAGATGATGATAGGACAGAAAATTAATAAAGAGTATGGAAAGCCAAATGATTTAAAAAATTGTTGATGTGTTTATAATGCCATTTCTACGAGTTGAGTGTAAAATAAAATCTTAATTTACATTTATGTACACCTTCAGTAAATATTTTTTGCTTATTTCATAATTAATTTTAGACAATTTCATTACAAATATATAGGATCCTGAGTAAAGTGGTAATATCCTTTTTGTATATAAGCATTCGAATTCCACGAAAAGTTCTAGATTTCCAGGTTTAAAGCTGAATTACACAAATTCTGTATCATATCTCCTTTCATTTTTCTGGTAGTGTTTAACAGTCCTTTTCATTGCCGATGTTCCTTCAAAAGCTCTCTAGTTTCTTCCTTTAAAATCTCTATAAAATAGGAAAATATTAATAAACTTCGTCAAAATATAGAAGCATCAGGGTCACAGAAAAATTCATAGGTAGAGAAGGAAATAAAAACTCGAAAGAGACATAACGCGAAAACTTTTATTGTGAATTCCACTTTTGGTTTGCATGTATAGTGCAGTTCGGAGTGAAATTTTGGGGTCAGATAGAGAGAGGCTTCAAGCATAAGAATTGGAATACACTGCACATTCGGTTTTGATTGTCCTCTTGTCGCTCTTTCATATATTTTGAAAAATTTTACAGCTTTCCTTGATAGAAGGTGTAAAAATTTTACTCTATAATGATTGAAGAAATAAAAGCCTATCTAAATGTGTGTGTGTTTGTATATTTAGTATGTGTGAAGAAATAAAATTATCACTTTTAGTGCGATTGAAGAAATAGAAGCCTAAATAAATGTGTGTGTTTGTACCTTTAGTATGTTTGAAGAAATAAAATTATCACTTTTAGTACGATTAAAGAAATAGAAGCCTAACTAAATGTGTGTGTTTGTATCTTTATTATGTTTCGTCATGTTTTGAATATTGTGTGCATTACACTCACATATGTTTGTATATGCTTGTATATATAGTCGCTATGTAAATTTTGCAATTTAATATTTGCTGCTTTGTTTACATCTTTGTAATATTTTGGGGTATTAAATGATCTGACATGAGTCTCAGTGATACTTTTATTTGCAAATTAGGTATCGTACAAAGTAATACTTAATTTTTAAAATCAATTTGAAAAATCTCATTTTACGTTGATCTAGTATTACTAGTTGTATCATGCTATTAATTAGAATTTTCATTCAGATTATGACTGTGATAAATACCACTATGATAAATATTAAGTATTGTTTTTATCAAATTAAGTATTCTTTGTTGTTGAAACTTTCCTTAGATATCTATCCTTTTCGTAGTTTCTAACTGTTCTCATTTCAGTTGGTATGGGCTTTGCTATAGCAATTTAATAGGGGTGTTTCATTGTCTGAGAGAAATGTCTTGGCAGATTTGATGGTTCCACGTGGTTCCATTGTCTTGTATAAAGAGTTAATTTTCATTGGGGAGTCATTCTCGGAGTTCAGTTATAGCCATAAACTTATATCTCTTAATCGTCAATTATTTTGTTCTTTACACATTTATGTATTAATAATTTAAAGCATCCTCTATCCTGTTCCTCGAATAACTGACTAGATAATTTTGTTAATTATTCAACTTTTTGAATCATATTCTTCCTACACTCTGACAAGAATTTCTCATGTGGTCTTCTTTTAAACACTGTGCTTCGTGGAACATAATCTAAAACACACTCGCTTTACTGATGTAAACCTGAAAAAAAAATTAATGTTTTAATATCGAGAAGAGTTTTAAGGTATTCGTCTACGTTCGGAGAACTGTTTTCTTTAAACGTTGAAACTAGTACACGTTTTTACATTTTTGGATTTATTTTTTATGTTATCATAGAGAATTACGCTTAAAAAAATTTATTCCTCGAGAAGTTTTCATAAAATTTCTAATAAATGAAGAAAATTTAGTAAAAAAATCGGGTTTTTTTCAATAAGTCTAACTTTTTAATAAATTAAATTATTTCAATATTTTTGATGCAACTCATTTCTTATAAACTAGACTAGTGAATCACCTAAATTTTTGCTTAATTTACATTTGGTATAAAATTTTGGTCCTTCAAAATCATACACATTAAATTTTGAACAAATTTTCATTACCTATATATCTAATTATGAGTGTAACATCACTAAAAATTATCCAAATTTATAGCTTTTAGGTCATTTATTAGTGAATCCTATCAAAAGCATTCATAATAGTTTTCAACAAAATATTTTAAAAACTTTTTGAGAAATCACATTTCAAGTTTCCACATTTTATTAAAAATACCATTCTGAGAAAAACGAATTTGAAGTTTATGAAAGCAACTTTAACTATTAAAAAATTAAAATACATGTTTAAAATTCCCCACACTTTCTTGCTTCAAAACTCTTTAATTGCCAAGTTGCTAACTATTAAAAATACTAGAAAAATGTTTAAACTAAACTTCATGAAAATTTAAAAAGTTTTGTCCAAAAAATGTTCTTTAAAAGGCTTTAAATTCACAATTTCCGGTTCCGAAGTCGCTCCTTCCGTTTTGCTTTGACAGCTGTCACTGATGTTTACATACGTGTAATTTTTCTTTAAAATGCCTTCGAGACTAAACAAAAACAGATTTAGAAGCCTAAAAGTTGAAATTTTACAATAGAGAAATAAAATTAATTTTCGCAAAAATGACGTTTTTAACATAGACGGATACCTTAAGCATTTATTTAAGAACTAGCTGCTTTGATCCCCAGCCTTCGGTCTGGATTTTAAAATATTTCGATGAACGATTTAGAACCACTATTAAAGATGTAAGACATATTAATAGAAATGCTGAATGAAGCTCGTATATTTCAGATTGTTGATGATTAACACAGTTTATTAATAGCTGAATGTCCAGTAAGTGCACTGCGTTGCCCGTGAGTCGGTGGATAATAATTCGCAATTCCACGACTTTTTTTCAATGTAGGAGTCAAATTTCAAAATACTGTGGAGAGTAATATATATGTACTGTTCTGAATGGGATAATTCATTTTCGAGATTGAATGTCTTTTAGTACTAATGTTTTACATACATAAAAATTAAATTTTAAACAACAAAACCTATGACGATAACTTTTTCTTTAAAAAATGGCAATTGTGAAATAAAAACAAATTTGATAGAACATGGTGGCAAATTTGTAATTATTGAATATAAAAATCCCGCCAACATATAACAGAAAAAATACTAACTTCTTAAAAATTTCGAGAAAGTAAAATAAAGATTTACATATTTTGATGCAGTAAAAAATTTAGCTGATAAAACAAAATAATTTTGATACTGGGATATTTCAAAGACAAAAAGTTGCGTATGACAAATAGTTGTAACTATAGGCAATAAATGGCACCACTCAGTACATATATTAATTAATATACTTTTAACTGATTGTAATTATGGTATTTTAATGATGGAAATAGTTTAAGCATTCAGCGGATTGGGCGAAGTAATGCATCCAAATGTATTTATGTTTATAAATGCATTTATTTACACTCGAATTTTAATTATATATATATATATATATATATATATATATATATATATTATAAAGAAAAAATATATCAAAAGTAAGGTCTTGAAAAATTCTTCAAGAATATAATAAATCACTAACAAAAATACCAAAATGTGCAGCAGTTCAAATTTTCCAAACAAACAACGGTTTGGCAGGATAGGCGATAGCTGTTCTGCATTAATGTCAATTCTATTACCAAATATCTGGCGAAAACGACGACAACAATGAAAATATGATACTTATTTTTCACGCCAACTCAACAGTTAAAATGTCTGTACTACATAACTAAAACAGTGTTTTTGTTGGTTTTAAAATAATATATTTCGAACTAATTAAAATATCAGAACGCGATTGACCTAAATGACTTCCTTAAGTAATTCTGCCAAGACTAATTATGAATAGATGTTAGTGCGGTCTCAAAATTGAATAAATAAAAATGGCGCAGTTGAATTGACAATGAAAGAAAAATACCAAATGTTGATAAAATGAACTAAAAACATAAGGTCAAAATCCGAGAACAATTATATTACCTGAAAGCTTTATCATAAGAATGAAGTTTTAATTTTTATAACACATAATTAAAAGAAATGTATACCGAAAGTCTCCAAGCTTATTAAGAGTAGGTGAAGTACAGAGTGGAGTCTTAAAATTGAATAAATAAAAATGGAGCAATAGAATTTAAAATGAAAGAAATATACCAAATTAATATTGATAAAACGAAATAAGTATATATCCGAGAACAATTATATTATTTTAAATCACATTTTAAACTTTAATCAAAAGTGGCTACTATATCTCAATATTTCATAGTTGCCATTTATAAAATGAAAACTTATATGTTTCCCCGTATATCACTTGCAATTTTTTTCATCCAGTGTTGTTGAGTTTTATATAACAAAACCTATAACCATATGTTAGTTTTTATTTAGTAAATGGCAACTGCGAAATAAAAGGAAATTTGATAGAACATGTCAAGTTTTTAATTACTGAAAATAAAAATATCGCTAAGAAAATAAAATAGAAAGGAAAGTGATTTCCTAAACAAAAATGAGTTTAGCCTTTAGCAGATAAGAAAATAGTCTTATATATATAAATATCATCATATATTTATGTAATTACACTTGAATTTAAATAACGTACATACGTTTTTGTGTTTCCCGAATACCAAATATCTGGCGATAATAATGCCAACAATGAATAACACTGCCATATTTAGACGCCAACTGAACAATGGAAAGCTCGTGTCGCAAAATTTAGCTGCCATTTTGTTCGGTTTTTAGTTAATATCTTTCGAACCAATTGGAATATCGTAACTCGAATAGGCGAAATGACATCCGTGGATTGTTTTGCGTCTTTTGGTACCTTCGGCGCCCGTCTGCGTCCAGTGGTTCGCAAGGAGATAGACATTCATACATAGATAGTCACAGTTTAATCTCGGAATTAAAGACGTATTAATATGCAATATGTTCATTTGGCGGTATCAATGATTTATGTCCAAAGTTATTTACTCTATGACTTATCAGGTAGATTTGTTTAAAAAATATATAAATGAAAACTGTTCTTAATATCAATAAATAAAAATAACGAAATAAATGTTTACATGCTAACGATTAAATCTGCATCGAATTTGTGTCATATATTAAATCTTAAACGTTTTTTATGGTAAAATATAAGTTTAACCCTAAATTACATTACTATATTACTACTGTACGTTGATTAGCAACGTTAATATACCTTGCCATAATACGTGGTAGAATAGGAAGCAGAGGTTTTGACAGCAACAGTGCTAATTTTGTTGGTAGTAATAAATGTTTTCCAAAATTAAGGAAATTTATGACAAACCACATAGTTTTGTATGAAATAGAAACACACATTCATATCGACAACCATATGAATATGAAGATAACTATATAAAATGATAGGTTTTATTTGGCCATGAGAATCACTGAAATTTGTACTTTTTGTACTTAGAATATTGTTGATATGCGTTTCATTGTAACATAAAAATGAACCAAGAATTCAATTTAAAATTAGTTCTCATATAAAAATGCTATAATTTGCGTCATATAGAAATGAAAGTGAATCACTTTATATCTAAATTTCCACGTCAAACCGAATTGATACTACACAGACGATTTTAAATAATATAAAATAAGAAATGAATAAATGAAATATTTAAAAGAATGACGTCATAATGATAGAAAAATATCATTTTCACCTATTTATTATGTGATAAATTGAAAATTTTAATCTCCTGCTTTGAACCGAGGAAAACTGCGTTTAAAACAATTACTTGGGATGACGTCACATTGCTAGAAATCACAGCCATCTAAACACAAGGCCTGCGCGCTGATTTTCCGAAAACCGGTCACGTGATCTCTAAAAGGCGGCATTCTATTAAATTCTGTTGATGCTTGTTGATTGCTTGCCTATTACTTCTTTTGAAAAAAAAAAACAAAGAAAGAAATTTATGGAAATAAAATAATGCTTGCCTTTATATGTAAGGTAAGTAGCAATTTTGCTACTGTTTCTTCTATTATTTTATGAGCTGTTTTCTAATTAAGTATATCATACAAATGATGGTAATTCTTAAGTTCGACACTTTAGAATGGTTCAAATGTTTTGTTATTAGTATGTGCTTTGTATCATATTGTATATTATAACTGTCGTTTTAAAAATAAGTTTCATTTTATTGTTAGATCTCATTAAGGAGTTTATATAATACAACATTTAATATCTGTAAGTTAAATGTATACTAAGTTATGTTAAAGTTTCGTTTTTACTGCGTATTGCAACTTGGCTATTGTTGATAAGTCACAAATTACAATTTCTGTTTTATCCTAAAGGAAAACTATTTATTATTAACACAATAAAAGATTAATGTATACCTACTTCATTGATTTATAATGTGTTTTTAAGGGGCTTTATTAATAAAAGTCGATGTACAATTTCTTTCCCATACTACAATAGCAACTGGGAAATTTTTGTATTAGTATGCTTTGTATCTGTATATATACTGTCGTTTTATAACTTTCATATTGTTAGATCTCTGAGTTTATTTTCAACATTTTTCTGTAAGTTAAATGTATTCTAAATGTTAAATCGTTTACTGCGTATTGCAATGGCTATTGTTGATAACTCACAAATTACAATTTCTGTTTTATCCTAAAGAAAACATTATATTATCACAATAAAAATTAAACTACCAAAAATGTTTTTAAGAGTAAAAAAAAATGTAATCTAATAAAGCAATGGGACAGAAGCAATGTTTTTACAACTTGTTTTGTTATAAAATATAGCTCTTTTTAACATATTAACTTTCTACAATTTAAAATTTTGAATGTCGAATCGTAAAGAAGACATATAAGTAATAAAAATTAAACTACCAAAAGAAAATTTATAAATGTAAGAATTAATCTAAAGTAATCGACAGAAGCAATGTAACATTTTGTTATAAAAATATAATTTATTCAATGTACTATTATAACAGGTAAGTTCTCAAAAGTAGAAAAGTATAAATAACTTAAAGTTTTTAATAGCTATGTCTAGCCAAAAGTAGATACTAAATAAAATTTGCAATGTTATTATATAAATAAATTTTAATTATAGATGCTTTATATTAAAAAAACTGTATTTATACTTAAAATTACATTTATGTATTCAGATATTTACAAATGTATAAAATATAACAGTAATTTATAGCAAATGATAATCAACTCAATTTATTAATAACAGTCACTTAACCATATCTTAAAAATGTAATAGATGATATAAATAAGTCTTCTAAATTATGTTTGCATGATTTTTTACTTCACTCCAAAAATATAATTTTAACTACTTATAAAATATTTCTGAATAACTACCCTAAAAAAGTGACTGAAAAATATATTGAAGAAGTTAAGGAAAAATCCAATAAGAGAAAAATAAAAAAATTCTTAAATATTTCTTGTAACAACATTTTTACTTTTTTTTCTGTATACTATTGAATTATGTTTCATTGTTTATGTAGTACAAATCAGAATCAGATATTATACGTAAATAAAACTGTAAAAATTTTGCCTCAGCATAATATTTTTGCATGAGTTTGTAAAATTTGTCAGTGATAAATTGTTCTATGATTTTATACTAAGGCAGTGTTTTTTAACATTACCTTTAATATAATCCTTAAGGATTTTATTTATTTTAACTTTAATGTGATCCGTAAAGTATCATATTTTATGAATAAAGATTAAGACATTTTATTTCCATGGGACCATTTAATAAAAGGTAAGTAAAAAGAAAAAAAAGATGCCAGTTGTGTAATTTTTTGCAAATGTAATTTCTTTGCTTAAAATTTTATCTATGTATCGTATCTGTTCTCGTGTAGTGTATGAAGTTATTTTGGTAACTAAAATTTAAATATAAATTGACACACAAATAAAATCTATAGCAAAATAATTTTCTACTAATAAATATTCAAGTTAATGAAATAATTGAATATCCTTAGTTTATTTTTTGAAAAAATATTTTGATAAGTACTAAAAGGCATAACACAATTTACTTGAGGATTATAGGAGGGAAACCGCCTTCGGCCGCCGCCATTTTTTTGAGCGAGCAGGCCTTCTATATAGATGGCTGTGCTAGAAATATTGCTTCTTTCACTTAGTTATGATGCGATAAATTAAAAAATTAATCGTTTGCGTTTAACCGGGGAAAATAATGCTTGGAATAATGACATGAAATGCTCGAAAAAGGGGGAAGGAATGAATTTCGAACGTTAAAAATTTACAAAAACCTTCCTAGGGATATACCTAACAATTTCCCAATTTTTCACGGTGATTGGATATATGGTTTTTGAGTATATTGAGTACAGACAGACAGACACAAATTCATTTTTATATATATAGATAAACTAAATATGTGTTCACATTTTCACTAGACTCCCATTTTAGTTTCCATATTTGTTTGTGTATCGTAATCCTTAGTTTAATATTTTCTCTCAACTAGAACATTTTTAAGCGACAGTAGTTGTGAAAAGTCAAATATTTTAAGAGCCACGGTAATGTCTACTAAAATATGTGGACTTCACTTCAGCTTCAAAAAACTTTGATTTTATGGTTTAATTGGTTATTGTTCAATCATGATGCATTGTATTCGACATGGATCCAAACTGCCCTTTTGACTATAATTTTTCACTTGTTTTAGTGTCAAATCTTTATAAAAAGTATAATTTACTGCTAAAATTTACCCCCGATTGCTTACAAACTTTTTTCAGTGGTGTCATATAATACAAATAAAGTTATACTTTAATATTAAACTAATTAATAACTACTTTAAATAATGAATTATACTTTAATAAAATTACACTTTAATGATAGGTTATAAAGATTAATAGATTGTAATTTTTAAAAAATTTTAAACCAGTTTTTTATTGCATTCCAATCAGCAAAAGTGAAA
>CM063505.1:194235841-194253341 GCA_032207245.1 Pardosa pseudoannulata
ATCAAAGAACGCTTTGGCCACTGACACAGTAAACATTTAGTGTATTTTTGGAAACTTTTTTCCTCTATGTGTTCCACTCGGAGGGTTAATATAAATCCGGGCATTCCTTTTAATTTTTTAAATTTATTAAAGTTATTAAAATTAAAATTAAATTTAGAAATTCGTCAATATTTTATGAAAATTTAACTTACAAATAAACCATATTCCTCTCAAATAAACTATTTCGTATATCAGAAATATAATACCCCTAGAGTGTTCAAAAATATTAAAAGTATTTATCAGGCAAAAATAGAAAAAAATTAAAAATTAATATACTAGGAACATTTTAAAAATTAATAAAATATTTTGTGAGTTCATTCTGAATATATGATATAGAAAACAAAAACATGTTTATATATTTTCACACTACATTAGGCGGTAGGGCCGTAAGCCACTTTTTTTCCAAGCGCACCAAAGGACCTAGTTACAGCCCTGAATGTGAGTAATTTTTTGTATTAACCCCTTCCGGTAAAATGACGAGTCTAGCTCGTCATTGGTTTTTCATTCCATACCGCACAATGACGAGCTACACTCGTCATGCGACTAAAGTTAATGTTAAATATGATAATTAATTTAGTTTATAATTTCTAGTATACTGAATTTAGCAAGACTTTTGTTACTTGTGGAAATACCAGGTCACTATTATATATTGTTTATTTAGAATTTCTTGGTACAAGTCACTGCCAAATTGATGAGTCAGAATAAAAGAAAACCTACTAAGAAATGCCGTGTGTGTTACAAGAATCAAATTAGAAGTGAGACTCCCTAGCGGTGTAAACAATTCAGTATTCCTTTGCACTTTCTTTTGAAAAGTACCACTATCTTGAAGACTATTATCTGTATACCTTATTAATGTTTTGCTTTGATATTTTCTTAATTATACCTTTTCTGATATTATTTAACACTATGTAAAAAGTGAATTTTAATTAGGAATATGTAAGAATTGTAAAATGAAACAAATAAATATTTTTAAATAAAAAATAAATGATTACTACGCACAGTTTTTCATTATTAAATCGTACCGGAAGGGTTTAATTTTGTAGCACGTTTATAAGACCTTAATATGGTAAACTCCTTAAAAACTTTTACATCGATGTTAGAAATTTTCAACAAAAATTCTACACTAATCACTTATCTATAACATCTTCATTATAGTCCTTAGTTTCTGTAATTAGAAGAAACATTGAACATTGATATTTATAAAAATGTTAAAAGCTTACAAATTGAATCAAATAAGATAAACATTCTTAAAATACATAAATATTTACTTTACATTTAGATATTTCTAAATTTACTAAATGAATGATCAGTAATAATTGCGCAAATTTGATTTTTAATCATACTGTTAAATTTTAATATCCGAATAAGACATATTTTACTCAATACACAAATATTGCAACTTTTCGCGAGTATGAGGACTAAATATAGAAATCTAAGCTAGAATATAATTTAAGTTACCAAAAATGCTTGGTAACGGCCGTAAATCTTTCGGGATATTAAAAAAAAGATGACGTTACGTTCTTGTAAGGAAGTATCATAAAAAAGTTTATACAGTGTTAAGATTCTATCTCGAGAAGGAATTTTCTAAGAATGTGGTCTTCATAGATTAAAAAAAGACTAAAATCAAGATCTACGAAATTTCTCCCACCATTTTTCTTTGCAGACCTTATTTTTTACATTTTCTTTTTTTTTCTTTTCAAAAGACATAAAAAGTCGGAGAAGAACCTTAAATGTATTTTCTTGGTCAATATCTCTTCCCTGCCAGTTGACCAAGACATCGGATTCTACCTATATATATATATATATATATATATATATATATATATATATATATATATATATATATATATATATATATATATATATATATATATATATATATATATATATATATATATATATATATATATATATATATATATATATAGTGGAGTTGATTGATGTTAAATTCAGTCATGGTAGAAAAACTTGAATTTTTTTATTAGGCAATAATAAAAAGGTGCTCATCTTAAAATTCTTATAAATATGATATGTGAGGAATTTTTGGAAGCAAAATATTAAAAAATAAGAGGTGTTTCAATTTTTCAGATTATATATGTGATACATATTTCAGTTATATAATTATAGGATTATATTTCAGTTATATGCATATAATTGGTATATTGAAGGGATGACATAATTTTTTTATAAAATATAAAATTAAAATTTACTGTATCTGACACTTTTTTTACACAGAAGTAATTTTGTTTATGGAATATTAGCTATGTGAGTTGCAGAAATCCGTACAATCCATAGAATCATCAGTTTTGAAATAAAAACTTTCTCGATTTTAGCAGTGAATCAACACTTAAACCTATCCATTTTACAAGCTATGTTTCCTTATTTATTAATATATGTATTAATATATGTAAAAGTTCACACTTTTAAAAAATATGTCAATTCAAACCAAAGAAACATAATGTTAATTACGATATGATTTCATATTTATACGGCTGTGGCAGTGAAACTAGGACGTTTATCTATATGTATTAAATTAATCATATGCTCAATACTATACTTCTCTTGACATAAACTGAAAAGAGAATTAAGAATATTGGTTTCCATTAGAGCTTCATGCTCTAAATTTTTTCAATGCGAGGGCTAATGAGACCGTGATCTACTGCTTGAAGTCAATTCCGAAAGACTACGAACAAACTTGCCACAGTGCTCATGCCGAATGATGACCGATTGGTTAGGGTACTGACCTTCGGTACTGGAGCTCTTGGGTTCGAATCCCACTATGGCATGGGTATTCATAGCCGTTTGGAATCGGCTTTAAGCAGTTGGTCCTTGTCTCATTAGCCCTCTTGTTGAAAAAAGTAGACCGTAGCGCTCAAAACCAATGCCACAGTGGTCTTATAACCCACGAAAATATCGGAATATTAAGGTTAGTTTATCTAATCAAGTTTTTATTTTAAAAATGTCCAATCATAATCGAAAGAAATCGATTAAGTAAAGTATATATTCCAGTTTGTTCGTTAATTATATATTACAACAACAACATGCATTTATGCAATTTTCTCTAGATATTTATTCTCAGAGATATATACTTTTAATTTATTTTGACTCCTGAAACCCTGTGGACTCGCGTACACTTTTGCATTTATATTTAGTGTTTGTGTATAGGAAGAGAAATGCTGTGAAAAATACATCGTATTTGATTAAAATGATGAAATATAAAGACGTGATATATGTTTTTTTTTCTGTGTGTCTTACGTTTGTGCTTTCGGAATGCTAATAAAAAAGTTCTAAGTTCAAATTACTTATAAATATTAATATTTTTAATACACTCAAATATATTTTAAAATTTTAATAAAGAATGTTTGGTAATATAAATATTCTGTTTATCCTTAAAAGCTATTTTGTTTGTATTTGGCTCAGAATAGATGCGCCGTGACTCAGATGTCTGGCTCGCGTTATAAGGTACCTACGGGTAACAAGCGTCCTCAAGTGTTAAACTAAGGCGATCTATCATTCTAGTAGTGTTGTTTTGAACGAGACGCTCACCCTGTGACCACGGAGAAAGGTGGTTTGGCTCGCCCAAATGACATTGATAATAACATGTCGAAACTGAAAAACAGGATAATCTTTTATATCTTTTAACCTTTTTTAAACAGGATAACCTTTTTCTCATCTTTTCTCTACTTTAAAAATGTTAGATGTGAAGTAAATCATTAGTTTATGCATTTAAGAAATATAATTCAAAAGTTCCGGGACTGTCAATAGAAATATTTTCAATTGAAATTCTAAAATAGACCCGCTTTCAATATAAAATCCTTAGTAAAAAACAAGCTTTTTTGACTCATTGTAAAGGTTTTAATGGAAACATTTTATAAAGAGAAATTTACACCTGTTATTTCATACAGTATTTTGACGAATTTTTAACTTTATTTGAGGTTTTGAATCGACTAAAACTTTGCCAACAACGTACGAATTCAGGAAATAGACCAAATACACAAGGTCTCAGATAAGAGATGTAAGGGTGATATTTGATAAAATTTTGGTGGGAATTTTAGCTAGAAAGTCAGACACGAATATAAATTGCCTAGTAGGAACTCCGACATGCAAATATATTCATGGCTGATTAGACTACAGGTTTGATCTCTTCTTTCGAATCAGTTCAAACAAATGAAACACGTGTTTGCTTAGTGTTCCCTGTAGAAATAAGTTCCAGATACACAGTGTTCAGGATATCGATGAAAAACACTAATATAATCTTTCCATTAAAATAATTTTGCAAGAATTTTTGCTTGTCTGCAAAATGTGTTAAATTACAATTTGAGTAAGCTCTATTGGGTTTTTGATCGTATAAAAAATGGTAATTCTTGTCTCCAGTAACACTTCTACCAAACAGAAAAAATCTTTCTCGTAAGCCTTAATTAAATATCCCTGTATTTACATTCGAATAGGATTTTTGTCTTAGCATGCGGGGAAGGATGAAACAAGAAACCTTATGCAATTTTTTTAATCTCCAATTACAATCTAATTAACTGTATAAAATTTGACACTATGGAGAACAACAGGCTACGACTCAAACAAATTTTATAATAAGATGAATGTAGTAAAGCAGAATCGCTATGATATTCTTTATACTTCAATTATGCTTAATTATCTGTAGCTTCAGTCCTGGAACTTTTGAAACCTGCTACATAATTAACGTACACTGTACATTGTTCTCATTGGGAATTACTGAGTACAAAAGTTCCTCCATGTAGGCATTTTTATATCATTTTCCTACTAGTAAAAATATTCTTATTATGATTCGACAGAAAATTTGCTACTGAAGTGTCTGAACATTTAATTTAGAAACTTTACTTTAAAAATCTATTTACTATGCTACCTCCTCTAACTGTAATAGAAATTGGTATATTTTAATTTTATGCAATTATGTTGAAGAGTTTTATGACATTTGCTTGCAATATTTTGTCTGAAATTTGTCTTACATATAATTTGGAAACTAGATGATTTCTTTGTAGAAGATTCTATCAAATTTATTTAAATAACGATATTTTAAAATGGTGTTCACAAAGACTGTTAAACATGAAAATTCTATAATACATATCTGCTAAAAATAATCTAAAAATGTGTTTATAGTATATCTATGACAGATAAATTTTATCTAAAAAATACTGTTGCCTTGCTCTTCTAAATTACATATATATTCAATAAAATGTCGATGAGGAATTTAAGCTAATATTTTGTTTTAAAATAAATAATTATTTATTTAAAATAATAATATGTATGTCACTCAATTAAATAATTGAAAAATCTATTTAATTTATGTTTATTTTTAAAAAAGTATGAAGATAGACATTAGGTATTATAAACTAGCACTTCAAAACTCAGACAAAAAGTTACGAATGCAGTTATTATTATTAAAAAATGTAAAAATAGAATGATAATATTTTTGTTTCAAGCTGGAGACATTTGTCCACAACAGTATTTGTGTTTTGTAGCGATATACCTGACCATTTCTTATCAAAAGAACTTTTAGTTTTTAAATTTGTTTCTTTTGAAGATGAAAATACATCAAATATTAACTCGCATTCGTACCAAACCTTTTGGGCTGTAGCATGACATGCTGTAATAAAATGCAATTTCCTGCTGTTATGTATATCGCATGCGTTCACACGCACGCACACACACAATATATATATATATATATATGTATATATATATATATATATATATATATATATATATATATATATATATATATATATATATATATATATATATATATATATATATATATATATATATCAGCCTTTCATCCCTTCAGAGGGTAGAGAAATTGAGGACCAAGCATGCTTGGGAACTAATTGGGTTCCGCGTAAGATTGACCACCTAACCGGAACTTCGCATCCCAGGGCCTTTGGTCACGCAAACGGAAATTGGCACCGTAAGCATTGACCCCCTAGGAGCTGTTGCGCCGAAGACATATATATATATATATATATATATATATATATATATATATATATATATATATATATGTGTGTGTGTGTGTGTGTGTGTGTGCGTGTGTGTGTGTGTGTGTGTTTATCCAGCAAAAATATTTATACCAATAACAACGGACATTAGCCACTATTACTTAAATTGCCCGGGGTTTGCAGGGAAAATCTTAATTTCTAATTTAATTGTGAATCATGAGAAACACAAGTCTAAAATATGTTTTACAAGAGCGTCTTCAGCATAGGTCCACCCTTTTGAAAAACATAGCATTTTTGTAGAGAGAAAAAACGAGAGAGATGTCTGTAACCTAAATTTATCGACGTTAAAACTGAACGAGCCAGAAGACCATCTGAACAAGGCAAGAGTTTTGCATTGGATGCTGAAGAATAAACATTTCTTTCAGCAATATCGATCGAATTAAAGAGCTATCACGTCATATTAATCACAAGTGACTTTAGATTGTTCAGCACATTTGGGAAATCAGGACTAAACCTTGATCAAAAGAACACAGAGGGCACTGCTTACCCAAAAATGTGTCAGAGATTCACGTGGTCCCAAAACAGTGCACCCAAAACTTACAAAAAATAATAAAAGATATGACAGGACATTAGGTAGTACAAAATCTCTTCCACAAGGGTGTCTACAGTTTGGGACTGACCCAGCAGAAAAAGAGACTTCTTAGGAAGGAAAAAAAGGGTGGGAGAGATAGAGAAACGGCTGCATTTCAGAAATTAACTGATAAAGTGATGATTCTAATGGGGGGGGTCTAAATATGTAATTTACCGCTACTCTAAGCAATTTATTATAATTTTAAGCAATTTATTATAAATATTTATTTATGTATTTATTTTAAGTATAGTTGTTACTATTGGACTTGGTTGTTTGAATTTCAAAATTGAAATTGTGTTCTATTCACTATTCACATAGATTTATTAACTAGAATTATTATACAAAAAACACACGAAAAATAATTAGAATAATAATAACTTTAACTATTATTTACAGTAAGAAACTGCTAAGAATATATGAATAAGGCAAGGTTATTTATTTACATAGTTCCCTTTGAGCGGAAAAAAATTTGGTATAGAATGTGAGAAGGAAAATAAGAAATTAGGTATTTTGTTAGTAAAAATTTTGATATATATATATATATATATATATATATATATATATATATATATATATATATATATATATATATATATATATATATATTCGAAATGTTTTCGATTTGCAAATTTATATTCAGGATTAAATTCTTATTTTTTATCAATTTTCAATTATTGAAGAATTATAAAAAATATGCTAATGTAAACTATATATTAAATATAATAAACTATCTAAATTGAACTTTACTTAAGCTAGTAATTATCACGAAGTGTCACGTTTGGTCAGAACAAAATTGATTATTTTTAAACTTTTTAATTCATGTGTTAGTCAATAGATGGCACTATAGTACTAAATATTTTCTTAAAATTCAATCATCAACGTGAAGCACCAAAATAAGAATGTACGAATTTCTTCAGTGCTTTCGTCATATCTGTTACACAAACATATTTGTAATCTTCATAAAAATTCATGCACATTGTGTAGAATTAATAAATATTGTGGCACTTTTTACACTTTAAATCTTAAAACGTAAACTTTAATATATAAAATGTAAATAGTAATTATTTATTTAAAATTAAAATGTAATTATTTTTAGATTTATTACATTTATGTGTGTTATATTTATATGTTTGTGTTTATATAACTTTTAATTTACTAGTTTGAAATGCATATTTTGCTTGTGTGCTTTAAATAATTCTTACTACTAAATTTCGTCAAAAATTTAAACGATGGAGGGAGAATTGGTAATGTTTGTATAATTCTTTCCTTAATAAACGCCAATGTCTATGTTCTAAAATATAAAAATATATAAGTAAATTATATTATAAAATTCCAATCGATAAAAGTAACACAGTATAATAGTTTTAACTTATAATTAGGATTTAACTTAGATGCAGCCGTAAATCTCTGTGTAAATTTGGAATGATATTGCATGAAATTTATCATATGTTTTTTTGCAGTTATCCATATTATGTACTAGACATCATACATTTAATTACATAATTATTAATATGAATTACTTACAAATATGATGTAATTAGAACAATCTTTTAAATCAACATCATATGGATATAGTAGCTTTGAATATTTAAGCTTGTAGTAAATTATTTGTATTATGTATCAAGTTATAAGTTATGTTATAAGTTTTCCACGATTATAGTCAATATATGTATATTTTCTTACTATAAATTTGCACGTATTGTCCGAAGGCGCGATTTTTTGTTTAAAAAATTTCATAAATAATCAGATAGTCCTCACCACTAGATAATCCACGGACTATACGTGCAAAAATATGTATTTTAGTATAACAATATTAAATCATTTTAAAAATAAAAACTTAAGTACAGTAGAGTGCCAAAAAGTCAGAATTAGACTCAATTAATTCCACCTTTAAATTTTGAAATCGTTTCTTCTGCCATAGCCTCGGAGACGAATTTTTAACTGAATTTTTAACGGATTTTAAACAGAGCGGTCTACAATTTTCTGTTCGAGAAACCAGATATGTAAATCATCTTATAAGGCAGTTCATTGTATTTTTCCACTACGATTAGATTGCTTTCTTCCCATATTTTTAATTTTTCTTTTTCTTTCGCCAATTTCTTACAGCTTTCTCGTTGAATTTCTTGAACATATCCACTTGGTGCTGTCAATCTGATCTCTAAATAGTAACTATCGATATTTTCCCTTACTTTTGGGACACAATTTAAGATAGCGCTACTTGCTACTACTGATTTGTTCTTTATGAGTTGCATTTTTTTCTCATGGTTTATTACCAGTACGATACGATGTTTTCTTGAGTCGTACTTTTGTTTACATTTGATCATTAGCCGGTACCGCGATGTGCTTTTTTCAGCCCTTCTTACGTTTTTTTTTTCTAAATTGAGAAATAAACAACCAGCAGATAGATGCACCGGCAGATTATCCGCAGCTGAAAAAATTTGCTTTTTAAACACAAATAGTCCGCGGACTATACGTGCGAAATTACTGTTCATTTTATTCAAGCCGAATTGTGATCAAATATTCGTATGAAAAACTACAACCAGGTCACGGTCTTTTTATCGCCCCTAAAGTAAAAAATGTGGCAGTAGCGTTCCAAATCCAACCCTTATATTATTTCAGTGCTCTGCCAATCTGTCGAGTTGAAGACTTAAAATCTAGACATAACGTTTCCTTACATTAATATTTAAAAAAAATGCAATGTATTTATTTATTATTATTAATAAGCTGTTTATGGCAAGTGGAATTTTGTGCACACATCAAAAAAGAGCTCTGATTAATTTATATTTATGTCTATAGTTTATTTACAGACTAAAAAAAAAGTAAAAAAAAAAACTTTACTGCAGAAAAAATGATTCATACTTATTTTTTTTGTAATAAACTTAAAATGAAGCATTTGTGATAAAATATTCTTAGCAAAATGGATTGCTATTATTAACAGGGCTTTATTAATTAGTACAATAACTTGCATAAGAAAAGATACGAGTCTACATTCGCAATTCTGTAGTTCCCTTTTAATATTTAACAGATACTTGATCAGGTTAATAGTTTTTATAATAACTTTAACATATTTAATAATAACTTTAGTTTTAATAATAACAGTTTTGATTAAAACAGTTTTAATAATAACTTTATAAGATTGAATTAGTAATATATTATAGTTTGATGCAGGTTATAAGAATTTTTCATTTCTTAACCAAATATTCAGTATTAGATTATACAAACTTTAAGTTACAGATCTAATGTGTAACTGCATAATATTATATAGATTTTAACATAATTTTCAAACATTTCATTGTATAAAAGATGTAAATATTTTTAGCTCTGGTAAAATTTCCACACATATCTTATGCCAACAAGCCTTATCTTAAAATATTGTTTGTGGAAAACTTACAGATACCTATAAAATAATAG
The DNA here is from genome assembly GCA_032207245.1 of Pardosa pseudoannulata. Lineage (NCBI taxonomy): Eukaryota > Metazoa > Arthropoda > Arachnida > Araneae > Lycosidae > Pardosa > Pardosa pseudoannulata. Next base: position 194,245,895 of record CM063505.1, read on the forward strand.
GATAATAACCCTTTATAATAATGGCTATGTACGTTTTGGAATTAATTGATTCCTTAAGCATTAAATTATTCCAAAATCTTTGAAAATTTAAGTATCTCAGATCTATAAAATTAGCAGATTGCTTTACTATTTTAAGAATATTTATAGGTTGTCAGAGTATTTTATACAGTATAGTAACAAGCTTATTTAAATTTTGTGTTAGGTATACCTTTAAATAATAAAAATAAATTTTATTCTTTTTTTTCCTAACTAAAGCAGCTCCTAAAAATTGTCTGTGTATTACAGACATACACACAAAAACACTCAAATTCCAAAAACTGTTGATAATTTAACAAATTACTGTACATTAAATTATAAAAAAACAATATTTTCATGAGATTTGTGTTACTTTTGAACATGCGTCTTTCTATATTTAACTAAGTATAGTTAAAAAAAATTCCATTTTACTTTTTAAAATTCACTACTAGAGTTGATTTTCTTATTAAATCTCTTTTAGCTGTGAAACATAAGTTCATATATGTTTATTTTTATCTTTTAAAGAACGTTCTATTGATTTTATTTTAAAAGTTAGTTAAACTCTCAATCACAGAATGTTTTATACATGGTTTCTATTAACCGAGATTTCCGATATCCGAGGTACTAGCGGTCCACGTTAGCTCGGATAATCGAGGTTCTACTGTAGATTGAAATATGACTCATCAGAATAAAACCACTGAAGCCCAATTATCAACTAAACTTTTTTGAAATTTTCTGGCCCATTTCAGTCTTGTTTTCATAATTTTTTTCTTTATAAAAGTTTATTTCATTGTCTCCTGATAACCAACTTCATGTAATTTTAGAGAATTTTTTTTAAAGAGAAATATTTTATATGACAATTTTTCGAAATCTCATTACGCCAAACGATGACCGAATGTCAGAGAGTTGCTCTTCGTTGCTGGAGATTGTAATTTAAATTCACGATGCTGCCGTGGATATTAGTAGCTGGTAACAATCGGCTTTAAGCAGTAAGTCCAAGTTTCAAGAGCTCTCGTGAGCAAAATAATAGACAATAGTGCTCCAAACCAAACTAAATCAATCTAATTATGAATATACGAATAGAGTTTTCAAATATAACCTTTTTTTAGTCATTTAGTTCGGATGTGCAAGCTGAACACATATGTCCTAATTTGGTATTTAAAATATAGAAATAGTTTCTATCTTGCTATGATCCATTATATTTTTTCATTATGTTCATGGAAATAATTTTGACTTTCCTACTTTATAATTAAAATTTTAGTATATTATTAAGCATTTATTATTGCCTTTTTAAAATACTGTTAAAATCATAAATATTCAAACTGTCTATAGTTTATTTTAAAATAAGATACATTAAAGTATGATGTGTAAGATAACTTACAATTTTTTTTTAATTTTTCGACTTTCCGTAATATGTGTGAAAAAGTCATTTCTTTAAATAGTATCAATGAATATTGTAAAGTATAAATGACCCTTAAAAATATGTTGAAAAAGTTAAACTTACTTCAACTTAGTTGTAAATTATTAGCTCCTTCATATAAATAGTACAGTAGAACAATCAACAATTTACAAATTTGAAATCACTAATGTAGCACTTTTAATTCCTGAAGGATTATTATATTATGATGTATAATTCGAGATTGTTTTTAACTCCCTGAACATCTATTTAACTAGAGATTTATTATCAAGTTTTACAATATAACTTTTTATCCATTACTGGACATTATACATATATATATATATATATATATATATATATAAATATATATATATATATATATATATATATATATATATATATATATTATATATATATATATATATATATATATATATATATATATATATATATATATATATATATATATATATATATATATATATATATATATATATCCTTCATAAATACGTGTAACAAATTCATTACATGGGAAAATATTTACAGTAATACGTTATATCAATAGATGCATATTTAGAGATGTATGGACATAGCAACGATCAAACATGTTGTCCTGGATCTGAAGTTTGTATTTACTCAATGCTTTCAACTTTGTTCTAATCGAAGATTATTACAATACTGCTTTTCTGTCCTACAATAGTCTTGATGTTAACTAAGACTATATGTTTGGTATTCATTCACTCTCATTCATTTCTTGTCTATAGAACATTATACTAAAACCATACTATAGAATATAAAGCTTTCATTGAGAATATGTTGACATGGATATATTTGGGTTAATCCTTTACAATAAAATAAGATAGTTTATTCCTCATTTTAAATTTCAAGGTGTGAATTTTTAATTCTATTGTGTACAATATGAGTCACGGAAGCTCAGTTTGCAGTGTCCGTAGTGTTTGTTAAAGTTGACTAGAGCACGTAAAATATGTTCTTGGCCACAATGTCCTCTAAGTTCTTAAACGATACCTCTGGGCGTTGCCGGCCAAAATTGGGGGTCTTCTGCTTGGTCCCTGCTTGGAAATTACAAGAACACAGGGGAGGGGGCAATGTTTCTCGTATCCGTAGCACACCTCAAGCTACACGTGTTCCTATGGTGGTGCTAAATGGATAAGAGCTTCGCAGACTTGTATTGGCATAAAGGCATACAATGCCTGTATTGCAAGCTGCATTATAAAAATATTGTACAATATTGCTTGTTTTGTAATACAAAAATATTTACAAAGATATATATATATATATATATATATATATATATATATATATATATATATATATATATGTGTGTGTGTGTGTGTGTGTGTGTGTGTGTGTGTCTGTGTGTGTGTGTGTAATCAATGAAATTGATAATTTTTGGAATATTAAATAAAAGCAATAGTGTTTAAGGATTTATAGAATTAAAATCCTTTTAAAACGTAAAGGATAATTATAAATTTGTATACAATCTAAATTCAACATTATAATTGTACATTGTACTTTATTGTATTCACATTGGTTCAGAGGTAAATATGTAGTGATTATATTAAATAACTTGTTGGTATGTCTATCATTAATAATCGTCAATATTGTTAACAAAAATACTTCATAAATACACTATTTCTTTAATGAAAGTAATTTCATATGTTTAGATGTTTGTATTGCTTCATAAAGTTTAAGTTTCTATATATGTATATAGCATCTACTACAAGAAAAGCTTCCAACAATTTGTTAAATATTTAAGATATGCTTTCGAAGTTATTAAAATAAGTACGTCAGTCAAAAGTATCGTTCTATCTCATATGTCTGTGCCTGCCTGAAATCGAAGAGAAATTAACATAATATACTTTAAGAAATATTCTAAAAATTTAGTAATATAGCTGTAGTTGTTTTTTATGGTATGTAGAGAATTTATCATTACATATAAAATTCTTCTGTTCGTGTGTTTGTAATAGAAATTTTCCTAAACGGTTGGACTGAATTTGATGGAATTTTGTGTATGTAATCAATATGATTCTAGAATGGTTTTTAGATTTACAATTTGATTCGGTATGAAATGATTTTTATACTAAAAATCCAAAGCTGCGTGTTTATGAAGATTATTAAATGCCGCGTGTAACCCTTCGCTGTCAACGTATCTGTGGCTCAGCGGTTATCGCAACGGGCTTTAGGCCGAGAAAGAAACGAATCAGAGTATAGGGGTTGTGAAAATTTAATTTATTCTAATTAAGTGTTTGATGACTGTACGCGTGGTGGGTTCAAGTATTTTTAAATTTTTGCTTTATATAAGTATATATATATATATATATATATATATATATATATATATATATATGTGTGTGTGTGTGTGTGTGTGTGTGTGTGTGTGTGTATGTGTGTGTGTATGTAATATGGGCGAGAGTCATTCAAAATCACAACACATTTTATTTTTGGTGAGATACATGAAATCCATACAATATCCATAAGCATTTTTACAACATTCTGCACACAGACAATGAGAATACTGCACACTCACACGTTTCAAGAAAGGATTTTTCAGGTAAAAACACTACGAATAATCCTAAACACAATTGATCCCGTGATAAAAAATACCCGTGTTTAAAGCGGGCGCTGTAACTATTGGCTAAAGTAGTTCAGACAGAGGCTGAATTAAGTCTATGGCGTGTCTGGAGGGAAAAATCAGAATTATCGCGCAAATCCCCAATGTACTTTATGAAGAAAGTTATTGAATTAATATTAAAATATCTAAATAAGGGATTTTAATATTACACACACACACACACCCATATATATATGTGTGTTTCTATAATCTTAATTCTTTATCGTTATTTTATCTTAATTCTATAGATTGTAATATATAGTACTCTATGTATTGTAATTTTAATTCTATATATAAGTTATATTTGACTTATAAAAGATTACAGATTTTACCTTAAATTAAAAATATTTGGGACAAAAGCAAGTTTATCTTCAGTTTCTGTAAAGCATCATTCCGTACCTCTTCAACAAAGTAGAACTCCCGAAAATAACTCAATTATAACTTGTTGATGTAAGATAAAACAAAACTGATTTTATTTCCATTTTACAACTAAAGAACAACCATAACAACTACCTTATAAGGGAATGGCATTAATGAGTTATTCACTTCAAGCCTTCCACTGTCTCAGAACAAAATCCTCTTCCAGTTTTGAATTTGAATTGCATTAATTGCGCGTATGAGCAAATTAAAACTCTGGCATTAGTTCAAATGCAGGTTTAAATGTGGGGGGAAAGTTCCGTACAGCTTGGAAGTTATAATATTTATTATTAAATAAGCGCATGCCGTTTTATCACAGTAGTGTGGAGGTAACAACAATTAAAGAAATTCTTTTCCCCGGGCATTAGCGTAATTGGATTTTACCGTGTGAAGGTTTTATCAAATTTCAACAACAGTTTTGATCTCTAAAATAAATATGTAAATTGGAAATTCTTTAGAAGAACAATTTCTCTTATTCCTTTAATTAGGAATAATGTAATTAAGTGAGATATTTCTCCTAATAGTTTTATGGTAGTGTTCGGTGTATGAATTTGGAATGTACTGTCGACGCCTTTCATTTCTCCATAAAGATTTCAATTTACTGGCAAGTACAATGGAATTATCAGTTCTAGAGAGAAATTTAGCTTTTTAAATAATTCCCTTACAATTAGCCAAGACATTACATGAGCCATAAAAAAGTGTATTAAAATTAAAATTTCTTATATTTTCAAGTTAAAATTAAAATGTAACATAATAGTGTATTTTTTATATAAAATTATGAAATGAAAACGATTTAAGAGTGTAAAAAACTTTTCAAATGAAAATTTTTTCTGAAAAAGTAGGAAATATGTTTGTCTAGAAATATTGATCCTAGCTTATATTGCTACTTGATGCAAAGTCCTCGAAAAAACCGTCGAAAAGTCTCCAGTATCAAGACCCTTCGGATACCGTCCACTATCTACAGTCAATTCAATTCTATGGCGGTTTTAGTTTCTTAAACAGAAACTCACAATAAAGATGTCATAGCAAATATAAAGTTTGTTGACTTCTGCTTCAAGAAAGAAGTAAAAATTATCGGATAGATACATTGATCCTATGCTTACATTGCTACATGATACAACAAAATCTCCAGTATCAAGACCCTTCGGATACGGTCCACTATCTACAGTCAATTCAATTATATGGCGGTTTTAGTTTCTTAAACAGAAACTCACAATAAAGATGTCAAAGTCTCCAGTATCAAGACCCTTCGGATACCGTCCACTATCTACAGTCAATTCAATTCTATGGCGGTTTTAGTTTCTTAAACAGAAACTCACAATAAAGATGTCATAGCAAATATAAAGTTTGTTGACTTCTGCTTCAAGAAAGAAGTAAAAATTATCGGATAGATACATTGATCCTATGCTTACATTGCTACATGATACAAGATGGCATCCTTTATTGTTTGAGTCCACGAAAAAACTGTAGAAACAAATTCTCGAGTGGCAAGAGCCTTTGTATACCGTCCACTGTCTACAGTCAATTTTACTTCAATTCTATGGTGGTTTTAGTTTCTTAAACAGAAACTCATAATAAAGATGACATAGCAAGTATAAAATTTGCTGACTTCTGCTTCAAGAAAGAGATAGAAAATATCAGCTAGAAATATTAATCCTATGTTTACATTGCTACTTGATGCAAAATGCCATCCTGTTACTTTTTGAGTCCATGCAAAAACCATCGAAACAAAGTCTCCAAGGTCAAGACCCTTCGGATACCATCAACTATCTACAGTCAATTCAATTTTATGATGGGTTTAGTCTCTTAAACAGAAACTTATAATAAAGATGTCATAGCAAATATAAAATTTGCTGACTTCTGCTTCAAAAAAGTAAAAATTAGTTGTTGTATATTTCCACCGTAATACACGTGATAATTGAATCAAATTTTTGCAATCAAAATAGTATTAGATTCAAACAAAATCTTACTTTTTTTCTGACGCACAACCTTATTCTGAAACATTCCATTTATTTTAATTAAATTTTATTTTGCTTTCAAAAATGTGCTTTGTGCATTACACGTTTTTCAGTATTTCCCAAATTTCAGAACATTGTCTATCAACATGATTCACCTTTTGCGCTTTCTTATAACATATTCCTACATGGTGCTTTACTGAACTTCGATATGAAAAAGGCAGTAAAGAAAAAAAAATAAGAAGTACTAATGTAGGCTAAATTTAATCTTAATATAGGTAGAAGGTGAGGAATATTTTTGGAAAGACCTTAAAAACAGCCTGATTGTGATTTTAGAATAAAATGATAAAAATTTATAAATCTTGGCCGATGAATAGCGTCTTTCAAACATTGATCACTTTAAATTATACATTTAACCCTATAATCGGTTCTCACGTACAACTGCGCCAAACCGATGATGTCTTCAAAGTGGTTGTCAAGTACAATTTTCGAACTCCAAAACGTTCCGAAAATGGATATAATGTACATTTCTGACAGGGTTTGAGGTAGGAGAATCAGGTCGATTATTTAGAAACTGCATCCCTCTTTGACTGACATTTATTGAGGGATGCACCCCTACTCCCTGAAACACAAAGACACTGATAGCTTTTCATGGCTTTGTAAATCTCTATTTCAAAGTATTTCGTTTGTGGTAACAGATGTATCTCTAATTGCACCACTTTAAATATCTTGGGTAACTTTCTTTAAAAAATATAAATAATTCCTTTAAAGAATATTTTTATTTGTACTTTTAGAATCCATTATTTCTTATGATCTTCGAGACGAGCTTTATGTGTATTAAAAACTAACAATCAATAATATCTATTTATATATATATTTATAATCGGAAGTAAAGAGACAATAACGAGGGTGAGTTTCCCGTATTCCATTATAGTCGACAAAGGGTGAAGTAATAAATCATAGAACGCTTTGACCATTGACACAATAAACCTTTAGCTTATTTTTGGAGACTTTGTTTAATCGGTGTGT
>CM063505.1:194258341-194270841 GCA_032207245.1 Pardosa pseudoannulata
CAGTGAAAATTCCTGCATTTTTTCCTACTGACCCATCATTGTGGTTTACTATGATTGAATCCACTTTCCAACTCGCAGTGCCGAAGCCGATAACAGACTCAAGAACAAAATATAATTACTGTGTTTCACATCTACCGCCGGAAATAGCCATGACAGTCCGAGATATTATACTTTCACCGGATAGTGCTGATCCCTACAAAAATTTGAAGGATGAAATTGTACTCCGTTGTGGGGAAACGAAATCTCAAGAAATTCGTCGATTGTTAGCTGTCGAACAACTTGGGGATAGAAAGCCATCGGAGCTTCTTTGTTTTATGCAGTTTTGGAAATACTTGTTCCGAGTCTTGGATCCATTACAATTTGCCATCTATCAAAATCCCTTAGATCCGCAGCCTTTCCCATCACACAAAAGTAAATGAAATGATGATGTTTCAGATTCTCCAGCAGCCGTTACGAATCACTTCCACGTCATCCAGGCAAAATGTACGGGTGGTCATAATATTTTGGTTCTTGAGTGTACATGTTTATTCATTTTCTATTTGTTGCTAAATATCATTATTGCTCATTAAAGGGCTTAGTTTGCTACAAATGCGATGCCTTAAATCTTCTAGTTTGCAATTTACTAAAGATTCACCTATGTTTCAAAAATAGATTAAAGATCTTTTCAGTATTTACTGTTATAACGTTCTTCCTTATATATTGTTAAACAATGGAAATTTAATTTATTTGTAAAAGAATTTTCATTATTTCATTTCAAAAAGAATATTTTGAATTATTATTTAAATTACACGAAAGTTTCTGTATCAGAATTAAGTATAATCTTGGATGTTCGGTGGATTAAAATAGAATTCTAAATATATTTATTATTTAAAATGTCGGATCAGTATACAGGCATTAGAAAATATATATTATTATTATTTAAAATAAATTACAATGAAAAAAGTTTTAAACATTACAGCAATCTAACCTTAACACAGTTATCTTCTTTTGTAAATCAATATAAATGTAAAGATAATCTGCTTTATCTGAATTTTAACAGTGATATGTTTAATATGCGATGCATTCTATATTTAACGCCCACAAAGTAATGACGTTATAATCATTTTTTAAAAGCAAAGCATGCTTTTCAAAAACATTATGCTGAATGAAAATATCCATTGAAACATTATTTAAAAAAATAAATTCAAGCATATTCACTTTAAAATCCGCAATCATATATTTTTACAAATTTCAAATATGTGGAAATATTTCTAAGGTAGTTCATATATATGAATATATGTACTATTTTCATTATTCAGGTACATTTAAAGTTACATTTATTGAAATTAATGGTTAGAATTTATAAGTAAAAGAAATCCCAAACTTCATTATATATATATATATATATATATATATATATATATATATATATATATATATATATATATATATATATATATATATATATATATATATATATATATATATATATATATATATATATATTTATATATGTATATATATATATATGTATATGTATATATATATATATATATATATATATATATATATATATATATATATATATATATATATATATATATATATATATATATAATATATATGCATATATATACACTGAATGCTCATACACATGTATGTGTGTGTAATTGGTTGTATGGGCCCACTAAATATTAGTATGGTATCTATGGGGTTAAATAGTAGTCTCAAGACTTTGCAAAATATGGCGAACTTATTTTGACTAAAAGAAAAAATATGTTAATCGGTATGAGAAAAATAAGTTTAAAACACTAGATTTAAGGATGTTTATCATATACCCATTTTTACTGAAATGAGCCAATTTGACTGATACAAGAAAATTGAAGTTTTTTGCAAAGAAAATACTTCCAAGTTAATTTAAAATAAAATGTTTATTATCAAAAAATTCATGGAAAACATTTTTTACATATAAAATATGTTTTTGAAAGACATTTTCCGCAAACATTTCTATTACATTTAGTACAATGGTTTCTACATTTTTTTCTTTTGCATGATTGTTGAACTTGACAATTCTTCCGTGCGTCAGTAGCATGAATTTCTGTCATTGGAATGGAAGTATTATCGATTTCTTCTCTATATTTACTTTATACTATATTTTATATACTTTATATTTACTTTATACTATATTTATTACTATATTTATTTATTTTCATATACATTCTATGAGTCAAATTGGCTCACAACCGTGAAAATAGGTATACCACATTTGATAATGCGAAATGAAGGGGTCTGCGGGGAAGAGGAATGAAAGTTTACATATATTTTATTACTTAACTAAAAACCAACGCATGTTTTTGAAAAGTGATATTAAAGTTTTATATATATATATATATATATATATATATATATAGATCAAATTTTTAATGAGTCAAATTGGCTCGGTCCGTAAATCTAGAGTTAGACTTATATATTAGATTCTTTTGCTAAACAGGTTCTTGTTCTTTATGTCAGACTTAATAAGAGTATTGACAATTCCCAAAGAAAGAAGACAATTATTGAAATTATATCTCTTTATCTTCAAAAAGATCTATTGTAAGATCAATTTCTCAAATGATAATAAAGATTTAAATAAACAGCCAACTAGAGTATTAAAAAAGTAATCCACTTTTAAAAAATCTTAAAAGAACTCTTTTGTGATTCTTCGTTAGTCTTTTGTACAGTTAATTTGCTCAAATGAGAGCTAGAGGTAGCCGATATCTATGTACACAGAAAATTCTCCGTAAAAGCGTCCCAAGAGGAAATGGATAAATCGTGAAGAAATTGCTGCGAAAAAGGCCTAATCTCATGAGGGAAGTTCAGCTTTTTCGGTGGCAAAGAAACAATGCTACACAAAAGACTGGAAGCATCATAAAAATTGAGGAATATATGCAAGGAAATTAAGGCCTAGACAACGATCCCTTTGAATTTAACTACCTCTTGTGAACTAAGCTTTAAGTGACCTATTGAAATACGATTCTTCAATGTTTTGAATAGTTTAAATACCTTTCAAATATATGATTTGAAATTGCAATTAATGAATCATAACAATTCTCCACCTATATTAAATTCAATTTACACATTACATATTGTTAGTTCATATTTGTGCAAGAAAATTAGGTCTAGAAAACGATCCTTTTGTAATTTAACTACCTCTTGTGAACTAAACTTTAAATGACCTATTAAAAATCTTTTTCGGTGTGTTGAATAGTCTAAATACCTTTCCAAAATATGAGTTGAAATTGCAATTAATGACTCATAATCATTCTCCAACAGTATAAAATTCAATGTACACAATCCATATTTTTAGTTCATATTTATGCAAGAAAATTAAGGCCTAGGAAACGATCCCTTTGTAATTTAACTACCTCTTGTGAACTAAGCTTTAAATGACCTATTAAAATTTTGTTTGGATGGTTTTAATAGCCTAAATACATTTCCAAAATATGAGTTGAAATTGCAATTAATGACTCATAATCATTGTCCAACTGCTTAAAATTCAATTTACATATTACATATTTTTTAGTTCATACAAGTATAAATTGCTTATCGATTAAAATAAGCTAGTATGCCTGATTTTAATTTATTTTAATTGTATATTTAGAACAATATTAAAGTATAATCGAGGCAAATTCTGTAAAATGCTTGGCAAATCCTACGCAGACATTTATTTCTATCCCACAGAAAATAACACATATATTAACACTAAACTTAGCATAACCGGTCAAATGACCAATAATGTATATGCAAAAAAATTCAATGGGTAATTAATTAAAATGGAAATAAAAGAAATAGGTATGTATCAAGTGAATAAAATAAAAGAAATAAAAGAAGCAGATAGATATTAAGTGAATAAAATAAAAGAGATAAAAGAAATAGGTATGCATTAAATGAATATAGTAAAAGAAGTAAAATAAATAGATAGGTAAGTTTTAGTAAATTTAGTGTTAAGCCTGATGTCGTTTTACTGCAAGTGCATTTGGAAATGTTTAAGTTATCATTCATTAGGCAATTTATAGTGTAATGGATGAGAGTGACCAAATTGTGTAATCTATGACTTAAGATTAGATGTAAATAATCTCTCCATATTTGGCGATCTACTTCTATATTTTTATTTCTGGCGATGAAATAAATGTAATGCAAAGATTTAATCGGTTTTCAGCAATACAATTAATGTTTTCCTATAGATGATGTCTTACTGTTTAAAAACGAATCTAAACAGTTTGAAACAACCATGCCAGTAGCGGAATACGAAACCGTAATGTAAAGGCAACATATAAAAAATGCATAATCGTATATGGATGTCTACTGATTTTATCAGTTTACTTTATCTAATATGACAGTGACAATTAAAACCATACAGACTACGGTAAAATTCTCACTGGATGCAGAGAGCTTCTATTAAGTATTGAATTTTCCATAACATGTTGTTTTTATAATGGTAAATATTAACCTTCGTATTCTTGTGATATTTATATGAATAATATTTTCTATAGAATATATTATTTTTTTGTAAATTAAAATTTATATATTAATACATATTCCCTACATAAACTTATAAAGTAATTTATTTCCAGTAAATAAAGGAAATAATGATATGTACACACACTCTCAAATTCATATAATATAAGCTTATTTTTACAGTTATATCTCATTGTTGTGACTACTTTATTTTTTTTAATGAGAGACACTTGGTCTTATAAACTGCACGAACTATGCAAAGTAGATGCTTTTTGTTAATTTTATTATAGGAAATCACAATATATGTAGGACAACTTCGTTTTCAAGTAGGAACAACATACATACATTCAAGCCTTAATTAATCCAAACGCAAGCCCATAAGACTGAAATACATCCAATAATCAAAAACTATTCAGTTTGGGGCACTTCATGATAAACGAAGTTACAAATGCATTTAGAGGACCATAGAAAATCAGAAAAAAGCAGTATTTTTGAACCAATTACATTCTTCAGTGGTCAACTATCTTTCTAAATGAATTCAACGTAATTCTAAACTGCATTCACAGTATCGGGAGACTTTAGAGGAGTATGAAAATAAATAAATTATTGAGCATGTGCCAGATAATTCTCAGCCAAAAAACAAACCATTTTATTACTTGCCTCATAGGGTACTTTACAGTTCTGGAAAGTTGAAAATTTTACTGATCCCGTCATATGACGGGCTATATGCTAGTATTTTATTCTAGACTTATAATAACTTAAGTTATTTTTAGGTTATAAATCTCAACATATATGTATATATATATATATATATATATATATATATATATATATATATATATATATATATATATATATATATATATATATATATATATATATATACAAAGAGAAAGAGACAGGGGATGAGATTGATCCTTGGAGAGTCACAAAGCTAAGTAGCACGCTGTTGATAGAGTAGCAAAAAAAGTAAAGGAAAAGAACTTCCCCATTTGAATGCAAATGATTTGAATTAAAAAAACAGTTGCAAAAGTATTAAAAAAGGAATCGATATTTAGAAATGATGTAAAGGATCATTACACGATTTTTGTAACACAGACACGGAGCAAGATTTGAATAAAAATAATGAAGAAAAAAAGATAGTTTTCTGGTTCTGGCCAGCAGATAAAATCTACATGCGGTAGATATCGGTTTGCAATTAACTTGTCAATATTCTCTTTTTTGGTATCGATTTTCCATTTTTCATAGCGTAATGAATATTTGTACTATCGAAATATTTTAAGGTAGACGGAAAATTGTTACATTGCTTTTCAATAGATACAAAATGTTCGATTTCGTGGCCGTATAACCTCATTTTCGTTTATAGAGATGGATCAGTAATTGTTTATGCACATTTTATTTATTCGAGAAGACACGTCTGTTGCATTATGAATGTACATTCTAACAGTCTCGTTTCTGAAAATTTATTAATTCATTTTAATGAAGTGTTTTATTCAGCTAAATAAATGTATACTTACAGAGTCCAGTTTAGAATTTTTTAACTCATTAATCAAGAGGATTATATATGACTATGTCAGGTTTAAGCACACTTGCATTAGGAAAATTTTGAAATAAATGTATACTTTTAAGATATGTAACAAAAGTAAATATCATATGATGTAGACAAAGTCACAACAATTTATTTCATTTAGTGCCTGTCGTGGAAATAAATGAAGTTTAAAGGAAAGTTAATAAAAAATACATATTTGTATAAGATACCTACATGCTGGTTATTTTTAAACTTGGTTTTTTTACATAGCATAGAATGTTAAAATAATTTGCTGTAGAGATTATAGCAAAAAAATACTGCGTAGTGCAGCTCTGAGTAGTGCTACTGAGTAGTGCAGATTTAAACTCATGTGTTGTAAAAGTTATTTACTAAAAAATAATGACGTGATTGAGGCAATATTTCCTGAAAATGATCAGGTTATTATGTAAACAGCTATCATATCATAATCATTACGCATGCATGTACTGTGTTACGGTGTCTACACTGCAGATGAAACGGTATAAAAACAGTACTGCAGCAGGACTGAAAATAGCCTTTACAAACTCAAGTAACTTAATCTAAACTAAACTCCTCAGCACAACTGCCCCTAGGAGGCTAGGGCCCTGAGGTGCCAAGCATTTGTTCCGGTTAGGTGGTCAACCTTACTCGGAATTCCCAGTGTTTAGTTCTCAAGCATGCTTGATTCTCAGTTTGTCTTTCCACTGAAGGGATGAAAGGTGAGTCAACCTTGCTCAGTCCGGGGATCGAACCTCCGACCTGTGTCGGAGGAGCGCAAAGCGCAACCCCAATGCCACTGGGATTATGTAAACTAATCATCTAAGTTTATTTTATTAATTTAATTAATTTATCTGTTTATCGTGTTATGCCAACCTTAGTTTAAAATATTTTATGTGTATATTATCCCAGTAAGTTCTGAACCAGAGAGCTAGTACTAAGTAGTGCAAATCTCTCATCTTCCTTAGAACATGTGCTGTCACGTTGAAAAGAGTCTATAGTTATCTGCTAGTGGTAAACATTACGTCAGACGTAACTTTATGTATCGACGAAAGATGTTAGAATGACTCTCTCGAGCAATATCAGCTCGTGGCCAACGTAAAAGAAAAATATTCATGTGAATGTGAAGCTATGAACGAACCAGAACTGAACAAGAATGGAAATTATAAAATGTAAGCGAAACTATGCAGTACATTAATCCATTGCTTTAACCCTTTAATGGTCACCAAAATAAATTCATGTGAATTTAATGTAATTTGTTTATAAATGTTATCTATAAGCCTTGTATATGTAAAATATATAACTTTTTTTTTTTACATTCCTTAAAAGGGTTTGCCTTAGAGGATACCAAATTAGGGTTTGAGAAGTGGTTTAACGGACTAACCCCTTCAATTGTATAGCTTGAACATTATGCTCTTTTAAAAGTTTAACTATACTGGAAGAACAATAAATGATAATATTTAAACTGGTATAATAAATAAATAGCTTAACAACTTAAAAGTGTTGTTTGTACAGATAATTTTATTTGAGGTCATAAGTCAGATAAATTGAATCTGACTTCTCAAGTACAGAAAGTTTAAATACATATATTTCAATAGAAAAAGAAATAAATAAGTTAAACGTATATCATCTGTTATATATTTAAATTATCAAAAATATAATATGTATAAAATGTATAATATGTATATATATTATATATATATATATATATATATATATATATATATATATATATATATATATATATATGTATATAAATATATATATATATATATATATATATATATATATATAATCGAAAACTCATCAATGTCTTGCAAAAGCTCTTGATTCTGCATCAGTGGCTACCACATATCACAGATGTATGAGATTGGAGCCGTAAATAATTATAAAAAGATAAAGTAAAGTGATCCAAAAAGTAAAGTTTAAAAAATATGTTTAATAGGTGGATTTGCTACGAAACTACTGTCCGTTAAAGGGTTAATTGTTTCCTTCGTCGACATTGTCAAATCATTGGCGTTCACTGATCCGTGGAATGACGCCAATATCTTCTTTATACAATATTCCAGTGATGTACATCCATCGACGCATGGGACTGCAATAGACTTATAAAAATATAAACTGGGGAGCAAATTGGGATAAAAGTGATTTTTTATGGAATCCCCTTTAAATTTTAAAATATTTATGGCAACATTTATGTAAGATATCGTACTAGTAAATGCAATCTCTAGTATCATAACTGAAGTTGACGCTGAGTTCCGGTGGTATGGTTTGGGGTCCGATTGAGCAGTATAGATGATCTCGGTTGATATGACTTGTAAGTAATCCAAATAGCAACAGGTATTCTAACTAAGTTCTGGTATCCGAAGTCGTTTCTTATATCCAAGGCATTCCTGGAGCTGTCTTTCAATGAGACAATGCAAGTCATGTTTTAAGGATTGTTCTAAACTTCATTCAGCAAAATATATAAATATTCTTCAGTGGTCTTCTCAATCATAAAAGGTATTTAAATCTGAACTTTGTGCACATCTAAGTTGATTTTATGAGTAGGTCTTACACACATGGCTCTTAGGGACCCATAAACAGTTGAACAAAAACTCTTCAATCTTATAACTTTAACTTTGGCTACATACTTCTTATGAGTTTAAGATAACAACTCAAACTATAATTGCCCCAATAAAAATATATATTTCAAATCAGGACTCCCTATTATTCTTACAAAATATTTTATACCTTAATTTTCTTTTTGTAATTTAATTGAAATTTTATCTATTTTTAAAGAAATCTAAATCATTTCATATCAATAGCGACGTTATAGCAGTGGGGTATGTCTATACCAAATATATATTTTTGGATACTTAATCCTATTTTATGGGTTGAAAGTGTAACCATTAATTTGTCCTAAGAAATCTTCTTTTATTAAATTTCAATATATTCCGATTATTCCTTCATGGTGGTTATTTTTTTACTCAATATAAATTTATGTTTCCGTAACAAACAGACAAATAATTAAGGTAAAGATAACTTGACGGGAAAGAAATGTATACAACTATATTTCTATCTTTCGCATTTATAAGATAAATGTATATTAAGTCTAAGAAAACGTTTACAGAACGATATATAAAACTGATAAGTTTAGTATAAAGAGCTTAAATTTTTAAGTTTTCAAATTCCTAATTTTACCTATTCTGAATCACTTTAACTTGTATTGATAAACTATATGAAAGAGAGAAAATAGTTATTCTACAAAACATATTTGCAAAACACATAATTACCGGTTCTTCTAGAAAGTAATTTGCCGAAAACGAATTTTGTAGTTACGTAATTATTTAAAGTATCACTAAGCGGTTAAAACGCGTCTAAATACCGTGAACATAAATCACATAAATTATAACACAACAAATATATTTCGACCTGCATATTACCTAAACATACATGAGAGTGATTGGCCGGTTACGCTTTCATGAACACATCCCTAATTATGTTCCCGTCAGAATTACTGATTTTTTCCACATTTTAACAGTTTACTGCAAAAGAAAACGAACGAATCATTTAAAATTACTAGGAAAACAGATTTACTGAAGCAATTACCACGTGCTTTTTATGTCGATGTATTATTCCTGTGGGCGATACCGGAGCTATCTTGTAAGCGTAGAGACAAAGAGATTATCTGCAAAATGGCTCCACGTGTGCTCTTTACGTGGAAAAATGCTGTTTTCTAGGGATAATTAAGCTTAAAGCAATGCTATGATTCATGCTTAAAGCTGATATTATTCATTATTTATGATGATTTGTTCAGTAATTTTTAATAACTAGTATGTATATTCTATTTTAAGGTAATTACATTATTTGCAATCAAAAAGTACAGCTGGATACTTATAAAAATTCCTGTCACAATGATTCAAGCTTAAATAAAGAAGAATGTAAGGATAAAATTTATATACACTTTATGCTATGTACTTCAAGCAGAATACGCACATATAAAAACGTGTATAAATATATTGTAATAATTCCCAGTATTATAACCACAAAGTGCAATGTAATGTCTCAAAAGGAATTTACTGTCAATGCGTATTAAGGTCATATGGTGTGACGGACAGTTGCAGTTGAGGTGACAACAGCCAAATTCGCCAAGAGATGGATTCCAGACTTGGTGTCAGAAAATTGTTTATGGCCGAGTTCTTCAAAGGATTTTGGAATCCTTGGCATCGAGGCCGATATCTCAGAGAGAAACCCGTCAAAGGTCAGAAATTCTGTCCCTTTACGGAACCAGTAAGTAACTGAAATTGTGTCCAACGATCGCCTTTTATACTCAGGATCGGCGAATCTCCTTTAAGTCTGTGTTTTCTGGACATCCTCTGGAATGGTGTTTAAAAGGGGTCAGAAATGTTACAGAGGGATTGGTCTGTGGGTTTTTTTTTCTAGAGATGTTTATCTCTATTAGTTGCGTTGATCGTGTGCGATTTTTTTCTACAGCGGTTTTTCTTTCGAGTTTGTGTTCCAAATTGGAATCTATGAAAATGTATTAATACGTTAGGTTTTGAAATCGGAAATTGGGAGCAATTAATTTATAGCAAACAAGACGTTGAATTCTGTTTTTAGGATGATTGTTCAACCTTAATACATAGAATAGTATCTATAAACCTAAAACTGTTATATAACTTTATATTATGCAGTTTGATATAAATACAAGTATACATAAACTAAACACATACATATATGTTTGTGTGTGTGTGCGTGTGTCAGGTTTTTGAATAAAAGATTGCGATATCGCATAAAATTTGGCATTTTAAGTTCTGTAATCTATTGTGGCGTGGATAGATTTTCAGTAAATTGAACAATATAAACACATTTCGTGCGAACTTCAAATAAGAAAATATGAAGTGAGAGTGCTGGTTGACCCCACGTTAGTTCGCTGTCTTTTTTAATATATTTATGGACCAAAATCGTCATGTTGGAAAAAGTAGATTACATTATTTTAAAATGAACGAAGTAAATAGATCCGCTTTAACTTCTTAGGAAAGAACCTTGTCACACAAACATAATACGTACATGAAGCTAAATATATAACCAAATTAAATATATATATATATATATATATATATATATATATATATATATATATATATATATATATATATATATATATATATATATATATATATATATATATATATATATATATATATATATATATATATATATATATATATATACTAGACGACCCGTTTTAAACCTGTAAATTCAAAAATTGTAAAAAGTTTTTAAATAAATTATAAATTGGACCCCTTTGATGGAAAAGTAAGGAAAAAATATTTTTAAAATATTTAACACCACCAAGCGTCCTGACATCAGAATAAATTAGAATAGAATCTTAATTAGAATAAATTAAAATTCGCCTGTACTGGAATATAATGCTGGGACTTCTGGTACTGAAGCCTGTTGCGCTTACCACTGCGCCACATTGAAACAGCATTATATTAATCTCCATATGCACTCATTTCTGGATTTTTATTTTAAAAACAAGTTTGTCCTGCAGTTTAGGAGGAGATCTATTACGTATACACGGACGGAACAATTATATATACACACACACACACACACACACACACACATATATATATATATATATATATATATATATATATATATATATATATATATATATATATATATATGTAGGACGGTAACATCATACTCTGGCTATAACTCCCGCTGAGCGCCACCTAGCGAGCGCCTGCGGCGAAAGTCAGACGAGCTTCTGAGACGAACGAGAGACGAGCTCTGAGACGTATGCGCAAGTTGTGTGTTGCGCGCTAATTAAATGATTAACCTTCCTTTTATGTCAGTTCCCCCTGTAAATAGATTTCCCCATTTATAAATAAACGTTATTAAATATAAATGTCTCATTTAATCCCCGACGATTCCCACAAATGGGGGCTCGGCCTCCTTTTCCCTTAAAATTCCCCTAGATAACCCACCTGAAATATTTCGTTATCCTCGAATAGCTTGTATTTCGGTTTCAACTGACTGTACAACGGATGCTTTGTGATACATTTGTCATGCAGAAGATTATGTGTGTCCTGATTTACCTCCCTGACGTGCCGAAGATTATGTGTTTTACACGACGTTTCACGAATTTACGGATTTTGAGTTATTCTCTTTAGAAGTCTGCAACCAGTAAGTACCATTTTTGTTTTCAGTATGAGTTCAGTTTCGCTTAAAGACTTTCCGCCGATATGCCAGGCACTCAAATGTGTTCCAACCAAAAGTGTTAAGTTATTATTTTCGATTTGTTTTAATGATACGTTTGATCGCTCCTCTCGAACGAAATTACGCAATTTTCAAAATTTCCCATCTACTTTCGATTTAAAATCTCGAAAGGAAAATATTCTCAAAACGTTTTCATTAAATGATTTCATATGCGTTGCTAATATCTTACATATTGATTCTGAAGGTTCAGCTACTGTACTATGTGACA
>CM063505.1:194278341-194280841 GCA_032207245.1 Pardosa pseudoannulata
GATTCTTAGGATTATTATGTATGATTAATTTCCAGGATAACAATTTTAAATAAAATTTATATACATTTAAGTAATATGCGTGTGATGGCAGCTAATATCTAGACATGGGTACTGGAAAATTATCATTACAAGAAGCTCTATAAATACATTTTGTATGGTTAATTCTTCAAACTGAATTAACTTGGAAACTATTATCTAATACACGAAACCTGTATATATCTAATTTATAATACCATACATTTACGATTATCTCTATCTCACTCTTTCTTTCTTTCTCTCACACCTCTCTTCTCTCTCTCTCTCTCTCTCTCTCTCTCTCTCACACACACACACACACACACATATATATATATATATATATATATATATATATTTATACATACATATATATATATATATATATATATATATATATATATATATATATATATATATATATATATATATATATATATACATATATATATACATATATATATATATACACTATATATATATATACATATATATATATATATATATATATATATATATATATATATATATATATATATATGTATACATATATATATATATATATATATATATATATATATATATATATATATATATATATATATATATATATATATATGTCAAGTTAGGAAATTGGGGAATGAAAATTAAGAGAATTATTACCAATAAACATAGAACTAACTAATATTACGTTAGTGAGGAGACGCGCAAGTATCAGAGGGTGAGTACACAGAAAAAATACAGACGCAAGTTTATATCTCGAGAAAAAGAGATTACGCAGACAAGAGTTAGACACTTAGAGTTAGTGGATCTAGGCTCGAAGCATCTCAACGATGTATTCTGTTCTAGTGGAATGAAGAAAATGGAACTGATGGCTTATCGATTGTCTTCCTCTGCATAGATCCTGGAATAAACAATTTATGAGAGTATTGGTGTTGTTATTTCTATGACGATTCCTCACACACACAACAGAGGCACAAGGACACAAATGAACAGAGTTAACACAAGAGCGAAGACATAGAATTTTCCCAAGGGACAATAAAATTAGTCAGCGAATTTAACTGTTACAATCAGGAGAAAATCCACCCATTTATCATTTGCTGGAAAACATGTTGAATGAACAGAAAATTGACATCTATAGGATAGAAAGCTTTGGGAAATATAATGGAAGAATTTTAAGTCGAGGATACTCCTTTGATTTAGACATTTCGAGGCTGGGAATTTTAAGGAATTAAATAGGAGAGAGGAGATCTTTAAAGAAATATTAAATTGAAATAATTTTGACATATTATCTATCTATCTATCTATCATCTCTCTCTCTCTCTCTATACATACTCTCTCTATATATATATATATATATATATATATATATATATATATATATATATATATATATATATATATATATATATATATTATTAGATTTAAATGTTTATTTGCCGACTTAAACTCTTTTTACCAGTCTCTCAACACTAACGCTAGGATACATTCTAATTTTCTCTCTACTGGCCACAATTTTCAAATGTTCGAGAAAAATTGTTCTCTACTCCAACGTTTAAATTGCTGCATGTGTGATTTTAGAACTAACCAAATGATCAAAGTTCATTTCTAACTGACAATAATGTTAACTAATTTGGAGTTATGAGAAAAATTCACTTAATCACGCGCTACTTGGAATCTAAATGTGTGATTGAAGTGTGTATTCTATAGCATTCGATGAAATTATCTTGTCCGGTAAAGACGTTCTTTTTTAGTCTTAATAACCTTGAAAGTTTAACGTTCATTTGTGGACAAATTTTAAATTGCAATGGCGAGATAAAATTCCCCCTTTTATATACATGCATATATATATATATATATATATATATATATATATATATATACACTCAAGAGCCAAAATTTTATGACCAACTGTCAATAACCAGTTGGCCTACCTTTGGCGAGCAACACAGCTTCAACCCGTCTTGGAATGGATGCCGCAAGTTCTTGGTAGATGGCCGGAGACAGATTGTACCGGATGTTTATGCAACGGTTACGCAAATCCAAGATATTGCAAATTGGCGGTCTTTGAACTCTGTCCCATGACATCCCAAATGTGCTCTATCCGATTGAGATCCGGTGAGTTAGGCTGCCAGGACATTAACTGGAATTCAGTATCACTTTCCTGGAACCACTCCAACACAATTTTAGCATTGTGACACGGGGCGTTTTGATTTAAAGCTGGAAAAACAGAGGACATTTGAGGGTATAACGGGTCCGCAATGATGTTGAGATACCTTGTAGTATACATGGTCTTCTTTACCAGAAACATGGGTGAAAGAGACGTCCAAGCGAACGTCCCTAAAATACTAATACCGCCATCACCGGCCTGTGTATGACCTCCTGTCATTGAGGGAACAACTTTTCGATAGCAACTTTTCGATGAGTAGCAACTCTCCCCCACTGATCCATCTACCAGTCGCGATGTTCTCGGGTCCAGCGTAGG
>CM063505.1:194285841-194290841 GCA_032207245.1 Pardosa pseudoannulata
TTCCCAATTAAGCTTGAAATGCGATGACTGTTGACAGAAAAATATTTTCGAATATCAGATGTCTCGCTATTTTAAAAGAACAATGAAAATTATTGGAGTATAATAATAGTAGCGTTTAAACGCAATAAAGTTTTATAATTTTCAACTAATCTCTAATTTGTGAAACACGTATAGATGTATTTATGTCATTATATTTTCATACATAAAAGTAATCAACATTTTAATTATAGTTACATCCTATTTCGTTGTAACATCCAGCGAGTTCTTGAATTTTATATTATTAAAGACATATATATTAAAGAACAAATATAAGAAATTTAATCTGATTTTTAGGATTATTACGATACAGAACCGATACTTGTATAGGAATTCATGTAATATAGTATAATGATCTGATAAACGTAAAATTGAGAAAAATATGATATTACAAATTATTATTTTAAATTTAGGAGCTAATTATTTTAAAATTTTTTATTATTTACATATTATATTCATTGATCTCTACTTGAACATATAAATAAAATTCTTTTTCCTTTATTTTCCAATGCATTAGAAGATACAGGCATTATACTAACGCCTTAATAAAGCTGAGAACCTGTCACCTATTTAGCACCACCCGAGTAGCACGTGTAGATTAAGGTAAGCTTGACACGAGTAACATTACCCCCGCTAGGTCTTTGTAATTTAGAAGCAGGGAGTAAGCGGAATACCCCCACGCTTGGCCTGTCACCCCAAGAGGTACCATTTGAAAACTTGGAGGTCTTTGTGACCACGAATATACATTACGTGCCCCACTCACCTTTAGTGAACACGATGGATCTCCAGCCGGCTACAGCCCCGAACCCGCAACCTTTGAGTTACGAAAACACTGCCTTTGCCGACTGAGCTACTGCGGCTCATTTTGTGGTCTTTAAATTGTTTGTTTTCATCTGAAGAACTAAAAAACAGATTAACAGTCACTACGCTTATCCTTTTATATTCGAAATACCTGTTACATCTACAACTTAGCTGTGTTGAATAATTTTCATTTTTAGGCCAACATTTAAACAATACGTTTAGATTTTAGGATTCTTACCGTAATGTAAACAAAAAGAAAGCAATAGCATAAAAGTATGAAATTAAAACATTTAATCACTAAATGTACTTTCTTAGTAAACAACTGGAGGCAGGTGGGAACCGGAGTTCGTGAGTTCGAATCCCACTATGACATAGATGTTCGTAACCGTTCGGAATAGGCTTTAAGCAGTAGGTCCCGGTCTCATTAGCTCTCGTGTTGCTAAAAGTAGACCGTAGCGCTCCCAAACCAAAACCTGGAGGTAGGGACTGCTAACGGATGATTTTTCTTTCTCAGTTCTTACTATATAAATAACTTTCTGAATGTTCACTGTTTTTCGTATCTTCCTTTTCTGTAATTCTTTCTCAAAGTGACAGGAACTGCTGGATTTTATGTAGTTAGAAATCTATAGCTATATAACATCTAAACTAATATGCGAAAAAGGTATTACCAGATTTTTTGAGGCTGGTAAAACCTCGGCCCATATGTAACACTCTGAATTTTACCAAACCCTTCCTTATCTATGTGTGCATAATCAGTTGTATGTTTGTTTGTGTGAGTATGTATGCATACATAAAAAAGCTATTCATTTCGAATTGGTTATACCGATCTTGATGGAGTTTTGAATGGTGTCTCAGTTTAGCACTTTGAGCTATTTGTGGAGGTTAATTTCGTGGATCAAAGCTTCAGGGAGACAGTGTTTTTTCCTCCCTTTTCTCCATATCAAGTTTATACTAGTTCTTTATATTAATTATTGCGAGATAATTAACAAGGCTATACATAAATTTATTTATGTAACGTTCTAAAATAATTAAAATACTTCAGGTATCTTAAGTCTTGAATTGATGTGTAAAATAACTGTTGAAGTTTTTACGCATGACATATTTTTAGTTATTTTATTTCTTGAACTATTTGGCGCATTTTTAAATTTCCTTTCGCTATTTTTTTACAGCGGATTCTATTGTAAATGGAAAGTCAGCCTTCAATGCAAAATTTAAACTATTCAAACATTTATTTTTCCAACAAGTAACACCTCTGAAAGTTGTCAGTGAAATCCCGGAAGTTTTCTGCTTGATCCATGCTTCTAAATTATGAGGAACCACTTTGTTTGTCTTGTCTAAGTGAGTAATATTGGCGACCAATATAGTGCTCTTATAAGGAAATCACCAATAAGATCATCTGTGTTGTATTGGTAAATGTTTAAGTGGCAAGCACTCCCACGTTATTAAAAAAATTTATTTTACACGTGATTAGTATTTTAAATTTTTAATATTTTATTCAATTTTATCAGGAAGGTATGATATACGTAATGTGTCAAACAAAATTTAGGAATTTTTATGAGATTAAATTAACAAATTATTTTATTTAACTATTTGTATTTGTCATATTTCTACCTTTTAACTGAAATATTACCATGTTTATTAAAAAATATGTTTTTTTATTACCAAAAATATGTGAATATCGTTTTTTCTTTTACCATGCATTTTTCAGAATACTTTATTTAAACTAGTCAACGATTATATACTATACATATCTAGCCAAGTTTTCTTTTGCGAACTGGCCCTAGATATTTTTCTAAATACTGCTAACTAGTTTTCTTTTATATTATAGCGAGTAGTAGTAAGATATATAATAACTTTCCCTTCAGACAACTTGAGAGATAACTCACTATGTACATAATTAAGTTTAATATGTAAATTAAAATAAAATGTTTTATTCGTTTAGGAAACGGAATTATTTTCTCTTTGTAATTCTTAAAGCTGTTGGTGCAGAATATTTTAAATATTAAGTGAAATATTGTAATATATACAACCTTTCATATGAAAAATAATAAAACTCAATCTGATAAATGAAAGTAATTTTTTATTCATAAGATAGAATTTGCTAAAAATTACACGTATATATACAAAGTCTGAAAATTTCTTTGTCCTGAAAAGCATAACAGCGTTTAAGTAAATTTGAATGCATTAGTAATGTTTCTAGAAACGTAAAATCTTTCAATATATTGGACATCATGAAATACTGGTTTTAATTTGTAAAATTTATGAAAGCTACCCGACTTTTCACTTTATACTTTCTGTAATTTTTAGTCATTTGTTATAAACTAGTGCATGTTTTATAAAAAAATGCATTTTATTAAAGCTTATGTTGTGTTGTAGACATATTTATCTTTGATTTTAAATTAGGAGAGTTCTTTTTTGTAAATAAATAAAATAAGTAGTAATCATATATATTGTAGAAGAATAATTTATTTTTTTGTATATTCGAATTTCTATAACTTCGTAGGGTGATCTTTATAAATATTTAATTAATTACCACAAACATGGGTGAAGAGTAACAGATGCTATTTTTATATAATAAATTGGTATATCATTTTCACACAATTAAATATTACATTTGAGAAATTATTTCTTTAATGATCATTATAAATTACCTGTCGTATTAACATCTCCTGTCGTAACCACCTGCTGACAGTTTATGCACCTTCAAAATGTCCTGCAGTCAGCGAAATACTCGGCTGATGATTTTAGATTCAGGAATTCCTAATAATTTAAATCTGTAATTCGGAAAGTTAGAGTTCTAATTGATCGATGAGATTGCTTGAAATCATACCGTTTCATTTAACCAGATCGGAATTACTGGTAATCAAATATAGTATCGAAATAATTTCCTTTGAGAAAATAGAACTTTAGTAGAAAACTGTTAGTGAAATTAAAACATGAATACGAAAAATGAATAAGTTACCAAACATTAAAAAAATTTTATCTAAATTATATATTTCGAAAAAATCTATAGCTGTGATTAATTTATTAATTTGTATAAGGACAACTATCCTTTTTTATGAAATATTGTAGTTTATGTTAAGCTTAAAAACCTTATATCACTCGTGTTAATCTTAAATGACTTAAAGAAACTTAAATATTAATATTAAATAACATTACATAGAACTGGGTTCATCAAACTTAAGGTGTTACTATGCTTTTGAAATTGCTCAAAAATATATATTTTTAGCTAGTTATGATGCAGTTTTGTTGATATTTAAAAAATTTTAAAACCACGATTTATATATATACACACGCATTCTTTCCGCATTCATCATCTGATACTTCATTTAAAACTTCTTACTACATTAATTAATAATAAATTATATAATGTTTCGAATTTATAGCCTTTTATGCTAACATATTTAGTAGTAAAATTAGAAGAGAATATATATTATATATTTTAAAGTTTTCTCGGATACCGATATTAATGCAGAAATAACTTTATATATATTTAGTTAACTTTATATATTCATCGTTTTAAAACTAACCATATAATTTTAGTTTTAATTTTTAAATAAAACCATTTCTGAATTGGAAATATGTGTTCTGTAGATAAACAGAAGATACTGGTTACGCAGGGATAATGTTTACATAGGAATTTAAATTTAACTGCCTGTAAACACGCGATTATTTTTTGGTAAATAACAGATACAATCAGTGTACTTCACTAACTATTCAGTGGAATTCTTGCATACATAAGCAAAGAAGGTGCTTAAATTCGCAATGAATTTGTACCAGTTAGTAATTTCTCTAAATTACAGTATCTTGTTTAAGACTGAGCATTTGAAAGCATTTGCAAACTGTTTCATTACATAAAACACGAGCTTTTACGTAATTGTAAAATACTTATAATTTCCACGATACTACTCATATTCGTCGTTTTAAAAAGAAACCACATCAGAGAAATGTTATTAGAGTTCTTATTTAGCAATTTATAACACTGTAACAAATTGTTTCGTGTAAATTCTATGTTAGAAATCATAAAATTGCATACCTCTTACTATGATACGATAACTGTAAAATAAAAATAGTTTGGGTTTACAAAGCTGTAAAAATATTTCAGGTGATGAGGGAATATATTACGGTGAGTTGTGTATTTGGAAAGTTAAATATCAAATTTA
>CM063505.1:194293341-194358341 GCA_032207245.1 Pardosa pseudoannulata
AGTCCCGCTAATCGCCTGTTCGAAAGAAGCCATTGTCATGCAGAATGATAGGGGTGCTCTGCTGAAATTCCAGAATTTTTCTCAGGCTCAGACTTTCCTTCAGAATGTGCGGTACTCTCGTATGCTCAAATCCTGTCTTTCGAACCAGCTTACGAATAATTTGACATCGATCACTGTCCATTAGTGCGGCAACAGTAAGATCAGCAACTTCTGCATCGCTGACACTAGAACGACCTGGCGGATGCATGTCTGGCACATTTTGGAGTTCTTCATTGAATATTTTATACACCTCGCTACAGTTCTGTAAGTCAATGTAGATTCCCCGTGTGAAAGTGCTGCTATGTTTTACATAAGGTTTGTAAAACAAAGTCCAAGTATGTTTTCGAGACTCCAGGAAGCGTGTGGTATGGCCAGTAAAAACGATTGCACTTAATCTTCACCAAGTTTTTGAGAGTTGTGATTGGTCTCCAGGAGGCGATTCAGGACCATCCTTGGAGTCCCGGTCCTTCTGGACAGAGCCGGGAAAGGACGCATTGTGCACAGGACAATGGAACAACAAATGCATCAGCACAGTATAATGGTAAAAGTATAGGGTTGCTGGAGTAGTTTAGAAAGAAGGAAAATAATAGACTTTGGCATTTTTTCTTTCAGGTATAGCACATAGAGTGCTTCTTTTACTTTTTAATTTTCTTATATATTTTTTTAGCATATTTCCTTATCTTTTGTTCTATATTTAAATATTGTAATATAGATCAGTGGTATTTTACTATAATTAAAGATGATATAAAGCAAACTTGGGTTATTCAAATCTTGTTATACAATCAAGTTTCCAATATCCGTTTTATTTTACTATCATTGTTTAGTAGTGTTTAGTAGTTCTTTTCTCCACAGACCTATTGACAAGGTTATGGCTAGTTTGACATTCCGAATGAAAAGAGGAATTCCTAGAAAATAGCAGTTTAATGCATTTATCAAGCACAACAGGTTCCTAACCATATCTAATGTATCCTATTAGGAAAATCAATATCCCCTCCCCATCCAAAACATCTAATTATACCAAATTTTAGAATATTGCTGTGATTTATAAATGCATTTTGTATATGCATGTTTCTCTATTACCTTTTTGCATGTGAAGTTTATTTAAGGAAAACGTGGAAAAAATTGAATTTTTCTATTCTATTTTGTTTGTTATTATCATCAATATTTTAGAAATAGATTATTTAAAAAAATTTAAATGAAATAACTACTATTTTCAATATTTTGTCATATAGGGAAAATGTTAATGGATTGCAATAACTTTTGCTCAGATTACAAGAAAATTACTCAAATTACATAACTTTCTGGAAAAATATAATACACTAATACAACAAAACTATTATCTATCACAACTGTCATAAATTCCATGTCCCTCAGATTTCTCTGAATTTTACAAATGCTTTACAGTATCCGAGAAATAGCGACAAATGGTGCAAAACTGCCAAACCTTTCACGGGAAAGTATCTCTATCTATTCAGAAAATAACTAAATATTATTCAGTAAATGAACCGATTTACAGGAAATGAAATACCGTTTTTTCTCTTTTCCGAAATCAGGCAGGCCATTCCAAAATTGGCGTATCTGCGTTGCCCGAACTGTGTTCACAGATGCAAGGGGTTAAGCCTCAGAATATAGAAATTATTTCTATTGAGCATAACACATTTTAAATACTTACTTATAACAAATTTAAAAGTAGATTACAAACGAATAAAAATCTTTTAAAAAATTAATTTGAGGGTTAGGTCTGATGGAGTTATACTAATTTCTTAATGTTTGGTTCCAATGACATTAACATACTAAAGTGTAGTTAGCTAGATAAAAAAATATTAAAAGCAAAAGGTATTTTTAAAATAATTTATTAATTTTCTAAATAGATGAGTTTTGATTGACCTTTCTCTAAGAATGCCTTAACGTTCCTCAATATTAGTTTTGGATCTCTACCACCCCACTGAAAGGCTCTAGTGTCCACTGAGGAAATGTACTACCCTAGATGGGAACATTTAATCTAACGTAATGTTTGTGTTTGGTGAGAGAACATGGCACCATTAAAAAATAGACCTCAGGTAACTTTATGTCGAATTCTAGAATAATTGCGGATAGACCCTAGTGTAAATGGAATCAAACCGTTGGACTGAGAAAATGCAAGAAGAGTTTCGCTGTTAGTACAAAGGTTGAAACTTTAATAGTGGCAACTATTTACATGGCATACAAAAGTGATTCTTATCACCATGTTTTACAGTCCTTCCATATAGTCGCCAGCATTGTATATCCCGTTTTCAACGATTTGGAAGTCGCAGAACAGCTGTAGTAGCGCCTATACTTTTAATAGTTCAAATGGTCCTGTCTATTGCCTCAAGAATCTTTGGAAAAGTTCTGAAGTGAATGCGATGAAGTGGTTTCTTCATCATAAAAATTAAGCCACAAGGGATTAGATCTGGGGATTATGCTGGATGGTAAAAAACTTTCTAGGCCTATCGATCGGACATATCAGTCACAACTTGGGCTGTATGTAGCCGAGTATTGTCATGCAGAATGATAGGGGTGCTCTGCAGAAAGTCCAGAATTTTTCTACAGTCTTATGCTCAAATCCTGTCTTTCGAACCAGCTTAAGAATAATTTGGCATCGATCACTGTCCATTAGTGCGGCAACAGTAAGTGCAGCAACTTCTGCATCGCTGACACTAGAACGACCTGGCGGATGCATGTCTGGCAAATTTTGGAGTTCTTTTTGAAGGTTTTATACACCTCTCTACAGTTCTGTAAGTCAATGTAGATTCCCCGTGTGAAAGTGCAGCTATGTTTTACATAAGGTTTGCGAAATTGATTTGCTCGCCGCACTCACATGTTGTGGGCTACATGTCCAAGTATTTTTTCGAGACTCCAGGAAGCATGTGGTATGGCCGGTGAAAACGATTGCACTTAATCTTCCCCAAGTTTTTGAGAGTTGTGATTGGTCTACAGGAGGTGATTCAGGATCATCTTTGGAGTCCAGGACCTTTAAGACAGAGCCGGGAAAGAACGCATTGTGCACAGGACAATGAAACAACGAATGAATCAGCACAGTATAATGGTAAAAATATAGGGTTCCTGGAGTAGTTTAGAAGGAAGGAAAATAATGGACTTTGGCAATTTTTCTTTCAGGTATAGCACATGGAGTGCTTCTTTTACTTTTTAATTTTTTATATATTTTTTTAGCATATTTTTTAGCATTCTAGAGGACAGTATCGTGATGTACGACCTTTAGCACAATGAATTTCTATCCAGTTTCATTGTTCTTGTTTTGAAAAATTCCTAACAATTCTTACTTTAAACCGCAAGCTAATACAAGGATCAGTTCTTCGTGTCACTTCTCATTCGAATGACTTAGAAATTTCGAGTCTTTTTTCTGAGAGGTTAGGTATGTATGTAGCTTTAAGCGACATTCTTTGGTTTTGTTGCGTGGCGTTTTTCTAACAGTGTTGCCGCAATTAAAGTTGCAACCCTCATATAAAACAATGGCGTTCTCCATGTGTGTAACATATTAACTCCTTCCGGTATGATTTAATAATGAAAAACTGTGCATGAAATAACCATTTAATTTTTATTTAAAAAAACTTGTTTCATTTTACAATTCTTACATATTCTTAATTAAAATCCACTTTTTACATAGTGTTAAATAATATCAGAAACAGTAAAATTAAGAAAATATCAAAGCAAAACATTAATAAGGTATACAGATAATAGTCTTCAAGCTAGTGGTACTTTTCAAAACAAAGTGCAAAGGAATTCTTAATTGTTTACACCACCAAGTAGTCTCACTTTTAATTTGATTCTTGTAATACACATGGCATTTCTTAGTAGGTTTTCTTTTATTCTGACTCATCAATTTGCCAATGACTTGTACCAAGAAATTCTAAGTAAACAATATGCAATAGTGACTTGTGATTTCCACAAGTGATAAAAGTGTTGCCAAATTCAGTACACTAGAAATTTTAAACTAAATTATCATATTTAACAGTAACTTTAATCGCATGGCGAGTGTAGCTCATCATTGTGCGGTATGGAATGAAAAACTAATGACGAGCTACACTCGTCATTTTACCGGAAGGGGTTAATTATCACTGTTTGTTAAATTTAATATTGCTATATAATAACAGAGTCTGCCTGGAGACATTTTTAATGCAATTTTACTCTTTCAGAATTGATATCTATATCTTCATATTTTATAGATTGTTATTGTTATAAAGCTGACAAAAGTTTTTGCAGAAGATACAAAAATTATACGTCCTTCATTCATTTTTTATGAAGAGAAAAAATGTAATTATTTTGTAAGGAAATATATACCAAGACTGTATTTAATAAATCCACTAATATTCAAAATACTAATACTAGAATAAATTATAATACACATTATAATTTTTTAAACTCAAAAACAAATTTCATTGAAATAAATTTTTAAAAAATTCTAACTAAGTTCTTTACTATTCACTTGCAGTTACAAAATAATGACAAAAGTACAGAATAAAGTATAAACATATTTTACAGTTTATTAAAATTTGATTTATATACAGACAGTTGAATGAAATTACTTTAGCCAAAAATAAATGATAAAAAAAGAATTGAAACTGCATTTATTTTATGGAGAACAGGTGCAATGCAAAATTGAGAAAGCCCTGAAAGTAAATATTTAAGTACTTATGAAAAAGGAAATTCCCCAAAAATGTTATGTGGTTTAAGGATGGTGACATTTCTTGAAAAGAAAATCCCTAATTTTAGATTACTTATCAAAATTTCGAGAGATAAGTAATTCCTCTTTCGAAGTTGAAAGAAGTTTTCCAATTTTTCATTTAAAAGAAAAAAAGTGTATTTTTATTGTGGTGTAATTTAAATGAAATCCCCAAGTCTAAAAATTCGAAGAGCAAATATTTGCAACCATATATATTTAGGAATAACATAATATATTTTGTCATTTGTTTGAAATTTAACACTTCGAGTGTGGGCAACGTATTTTTACGTTTTTTTCAGTCTGTCACTGGAGCGCGGGTCATGTAAAAATACGTATTTAGTATATTTGTGGTGGATACCCGCTAACCACCACAAATCTACTAAATACGTATAATTATATGTATGTGTGACATTATATGCGTGTTGCTTCCGTTGCTATGCAACGCTTTGCATTTTTTCTTTCCACAAGTTATGATTGTCCAGTTACTTGGTCTATTGTTGCGTTATTTTGTCTCCAATCGAATTCTTAGCTCCAGAACGTACAAGCCGTGTTTTGTCGATTTGAAGCTTGGTTTTTTATTGTTGAATACAAAACTGATAAAATGAGCCGTAACAAAGATAGTGATGAAGAAATATACGCTGACAGATTATCGGACTTTAATTCTAAAAACCGTTTATTTTTGTGATTTCGTAAAACTATTGTTTTTTTTTTTTGTTAAATAGCCATACAGTATATATTAAAGTGTAAAACAAAAAAAAAAAGCTCCGTTCATTAAACAAAGTAGTTTTCGATTTACTGCGATTTTTCTGAATAACTATCACGTGATTCACAAAAAAACGCCTGCTGCACGCGTAAGTTGGCAGTGAAGTATACCAGCAAGTTATGTGTTAAGACAGTTACGTTATTTTTTTTGGTGTATTAGAAAATTGATTTTACAACTGAACAGGTTTATTTTAATGAAATAAATTTTGTAAATATTGTTTTAAACTTTTAAGAAAGTCAATTTTAGGGACACTGGCTGTTATTTTATGTATAATGCAGCATAATTTGGCACATTATCGTAAAGCTATTAGTAATAATTACAATTTAGAATTTAATTTCAATTTTCTACAACTTAAAATATGTGTATTTTAAAACATGAAATTGGTGTTTCTTAGATTTGCTTTCTTCTTTATACATGAAACGTCTACGTTTAGCAGAAAAGAAAATATTAAAATTTTTAGAATTAATTAAAGCTTTATTATATTACATTTATAATAAGGTGCAGAGGGTTACATTTATTTATTTATTTTTGAATATTTAAAAAAAATCACTGAAAATCTTAGCAGTGTAATACATTGTTGAAATGATAAAATATCGTAAGTCATCGTAAAATTAGAGTCATGAATTTATTAGTTGCTGTTGAATTTGTGAGACTATTTTATATTTATGCGTCTGTTTTAAGAATTAGTTACAGGTAGGCAAACTGCCGCAATGATCTAATGTAGTGTTTAAAAAGTGAAGTGCTTTAACTTGGATTCTCTTTTAAGACTTCTAGTGCGAATTTCTATAAGTATTGTAAATATTACATCTAAGCTGTAAAAAGAAACTTTAAAAATTACTCTCTTTGTAAATATAATTTTAATTTGTTCTTATGTAAAGATAATAAATATTTTTATAGTTCCTCCTTTCAAAGACATATTATATTGCTTTATAGGCTGTAATAATTTTAAACATATTATACATTTTTAAACCATATTTCCTAAAAAAGAAAATAGTTTAAGCTTAGTAAAACTCTATTTCGTAACTAAATAGTTTTTTACTCTTAAGAAGACTCGAAATAATGTGACCGTAAAAATATCAAATCCCTCGAGTACCAATTACAGGCACAGATAACAGCGTTATACGTAGTTCTCTCCTCAACGTTACTCATTAGGAAAAAAAAGGACTCCCTATTTTGTCCCTATTTCAGGATTTCCCTATTTTCTTCCACTGCTTAATTCTTTTACGGTAATGTGGCCGTACAATACTTTAAATTATATACTTCTTTGGACTACCACAAAGATAACCATGCAAACAAAATTTACGTAAACCTTAGTAGAGTTATATAATTGTCAGGCGAGCCCCTAAAATTTCTTAACATTATTAGTATGTTAGACGCAAGTTACATTACATAATGGCTGGTAATCATAATTAAATACTATAAATTCATGCAGTTAGTTTTCAAAATTGCCTAATATTGTATATTTATTTCTAGTACAACTCGTACTAATGGTGTGAGACATTCTTACATCATCAAATCAAGAATGAGAGACATGGGCTTATATATATATATATATATATATATATATATATATATATATATATATATATATATATACATATATATATATATATATATATATATATATATATATATATATATATATATATATATATATATATATATATATATATATATATATATATATATATATATATATATATATATATATATATATATATATATATATATATATATATGTATATACTTGCTTATATTTAATATACTTCCTTATAAAATAAATTTATTTTCAAGGTCTTTCCCATTTTAAAAGTTTTCATTCCTTTGTTTTTATTTATTTATTTATTTATTAATATTTTTTGCATTTTTTATGTATAATAATTTATTCAGTAAAAGAATCCAGGTAAAATGGGAATTATTTTCTACCCTTTTGAATTAAAATGTTTGACTTTTGTGAATAGATAAAGCCCTTTCCTTTATTCCTGTTAGAAACAGGTTTAAAATTTCGTTTAATTTAACAAAATATCTTAAGAACCAAACAGAGAAATAATTTGAAAAATAAAATTGAAAACTATTAAATTAATACGTTGTAGTAGCTTTTTGACGATTTATTAATACCAAAAATACTTTTTACATGTTTTCAGGCTATGAAATTTTAAAGGGCCATCAACTTATTCTAGACTACAATATTGGTGCTAAATCTTAAACCATTAATATTGCATGAAAATTCGAACATAAAATTCAAATGAACACACTCTTTAACCTAACAGACGAATTTATTGAAGCTAAGTAGCAACTCTTAACCTTGCAAGATCGAGAAGTTGCCTAGTGGGTATCAACTTTTATACCCGAACAAAATATTCGAGAAATAACTAATGTACATAATAAAGAGAGAGATCTGGAATGTAAGAAAACATAAGGCAACAAATAAATAACATTTTTAAATTAAAAATTCCATACATCGGATCAACCGCCATAGAAAACACAACCCAGAAACTTTGGGTCAGGATCTCGTTCTTTGACCATTCGGCCACGGAGCGCGTTGGAAATGTTTCTTTATTCTGCAATATGAATGTTACTGCAGATATCACGGTAAAAGTGTCACATTGTACAATTTGTTATACGTATTCATGAATGGCATGTTTCTCGTTACCACTGTAGATATCGTTATGTTGAGTGGATAGTTTTAATTAGGAAGATAACTTTCTTCACTAAGTGTATGGCCTCAGTCTTAGAGATATCATTAGCCTGATTGACCAGCCTTTCTGTATAATTTCCTTACAAGCTTTGAGTGTCACCGTATCTATTGAAACAGCGTAGAGAGCTCTATTCGATGTAGAAACATAATAACCGATTCAACTATGTGATTTAAAAGGTGCTGTAAATGCATGTAATACATACAGTGCAATTTTAATTCTATAGCATTTAACTGCGTAAAATACCGTAGACTGTTTAAATGAATAAAATGTTGTTCACTGGAAAGAGAATGATTTATTAGGTATATAATTAATACTTTTAATGTGTGTATAGATCGTAATCGCACTAAAAGAGCTACAGCAGTAAAGGTGAAATATAGATGCATGTTATTGAAATGAAATGCGATACATAACATGCGCCCGACATTTTTTAATTTAAATGCATACATTTCTACCATAGCATCCAAAATCAATACGCTAAAGATATAGTGTGTGCATGAATTAGATATTGTCAAAATATTTTCTATAAAATAGTAATTAAACTATAATAAATTCATGCGTATCATTGATTGTCTAAGAACATGCTTATCTTCTGTATAAAATATCTAAATAATGAAAATAATAATGCTGTTTAAATAATTTCATTTATAGCATTCACTTTCTAAATGAAAAATTTTCCAGATTTGATGTGTGAAGCAACTGCTGCCCACTTTGATTAATATACATATATTAGTAAATAAACTATATTGTACTCATAACAATTCGACTATTTTAACATCATTTAGTATGAAATATTTATAATCATTCCCGTAATTAGGTTTAGGAGAG
Organism: Pardosa pseudoannulata; assembly: GCA_032207245.1. Lineage (NCBI taxonomy): Eukaryota > Metazoa > Arthropoda > Arachnida > Araneae > Lycosidae > Pardosa > Pardosa pseudoannulata. Next base: position 194,302,370 of record CM063505.1, read on the forward strand.
CTTTTCCCCGAATGCACAGTAGTTAATAAATTCTGTTTTAGTGAGATGAACCACGAGCAGCACCTATGAGTAGCTACATTAATCATCATTATTTTTTAATGCCTGCTTTTGCTCAGGTGAGGCATAAATAAGTTTCCTTAATCCTAGGTGGCCGAGAGAGAAGTTTTTCACACTATTACGGCATTCATTTGATTGATTTTTACACTCATAAAAGTGCAAAGATAAATGATGTGGGCTCAACCTCAGAGCAGTCACAGGATTCGTAACTGCTTTTGGATGCCTTCCATGTAGGTTATGTTTACTTATTACATAAATATGAAAAAAAAATATTCAACATGAAATAAATGATTGCATAATTTTTAAAAGGATGTAGTAGCTTTCAATCAAGAGAAAACCTATATTATATCAGCTTTTATTCAATTCGGTATCAAATAAAATTATGTTCATTTTAGAGTAATGTTTTGTTAAATATTAATACTCCGAAAAACAATTCAGTTATACTCTTTTAAATAACATATAAAAATAAAAATGTTATACAGAAATAAAAATATATGTTAATAAAATTTTTAATTTATCTATAGGAACAATTTTGAAATATCTAAATAAGAAATGCAATTTTTATACCAAGTTTAAGATGAATAATATTTTTTTTATTTTATAACCATGATTATATGAGATTGATCAGCAGTGTCTTAAATTTTACTGAATGCTAAATACTAAATAATTATTTATTCAGTTTCGAAATATTATTTGACTTTTAGGAATTTAAAAGTCTTAAATCCCATTAGAATGTATATTTATTAACTAAAGCGTATATATGTATATATGAATATATTTTATATATATAGTAGTAAAATTCTAAAACACATCTTTTTTAAATATGGCGGTGAACGGTCATTTACTAGCACCTTAAATTTAGAATATATATAAATATATATATATATATATATATATATATATATATATATATATATATATATATTATATATATATATATATATATATATATATATATATATATATATATATATATATATGCGTGTGTGTGAATGTTCACATATTTTTGGTCATAATTTCTTTTAATGATTTGGATTTTCTAAATGAATTTGCATTTAAATATTAAAATAAAAGCGTGATTCTCATTAAATCGGAATATGATTTAAATATAGTTTCCAACATTTAAATATTTTATCTTTAAAATATATCTGAAAAACAAACAAAAGATCAAAGAGTGCGCTTTTGCAAGTGTCGATAAATATTACTCTTATTCATTATTAAACAAAAGATGAAAAAAGCATGATTTTATTACATAATTTACATTTTACTGGGAAAAATAAAACAAAATGCATACCTAAATAAGGTATATACATGCATGTCACGTTTTATAAAAAAATCCAACACTTCAACGAGCTATCACAAAATCTTTAAATAACTTTTTAGAAACTGAGAACAAAACAATAAAATCTGATTTGAAGCTTATATAAGAAAAGAAATATAATGTCCATCGAATGTCACCGAAATATGCAGATTGATGTATGAAAAGTATTTGACAAATGAAAAATTGCAGTATAAATGAGGCTTAGATTTATTTTTTGGATTGTAAAAGATAAAATTGATTTACAAAAAAAAAAGAGCTGGATTTATTTATAAAAGAAAACATTAAAAATATAAAAGAAAAGTGTAAATTGCTATCACACAGATTGCTCTCTTTAATGTGTTCCAACACCAAATTTAAATGAAAATATTTTACCCCTAACCTCAAAAATATTCACTGGTTTCATTTCTGTCAGGATAATACTGGAAGTTATAATTCTAAAACCATAGGTATATTTTTATAAAAAGGATAAATGAAACTGAAATCGAAGCTATATCTTATAAATATATCTAACCAAAGACTCGTGACCTTTCTTCCTTTTATATTAATCTGTTTGGACTTTTTAAAGAAACTCTAAGTGGCATCCTAAGACGTTGGATGGACTTTGGAACATTGGAACAAAACGAACCTTGATGCTTAATTAAATGCTCTTTTAATTTGGAAATGAATAAATAATAAGATAGTTCAACATAAACCATGCTAGATTCATTTTATTAGAAAGTGAAATCCTTATATTTTTACACAGCCACCCACCCACGCACAGATACACACACACGCACACACACACACACACACACACACACATATATATATATATATATATATATATGTGTGTGTGTGTGTGTGTGTGTGTGTGTGTGTGTGTGTAATCCATTTTTTATAACACTCCTTCACAAGGAAAAAGCACAACAGCTATAAGTAATGAGAATGCAGTTGGGCTTCATATTTAAGAGAACTCAGAAGTCTAATTTTAAAACTTTATTTCAGAGCGGCAACACAGCACATCTATCCTTCTGGACCATATACAATCAAAAGCCACAGAGTTCACTCTGCTCTGACACAAGTACACCCAAGAGCGCTGACAACAAGAATTTTCCCACAACAAAAACAGCTTAATAAGCGAATTAAATGCAATATCAGCAAAACGCGAAAACATGTTCCACCAACACTTGGGAAATTGCTCTATAGACAGAAAGTTGACAGTTTTATGACAGAAAGGAATGTTAAGTGGAAAATACTCAGTTGATTAAACCATTTAGAGGCTGGTAAAGATATTTAAATGAATTAAAATTGGAGAGAGGAGGCTTTTGAAGAAATATTAAAGTTAAATAATTTTGATATATTACACACACACACACACACACATATATATATATATATATATATATATTATATATATATATATATATATATATATGTGTGTGTGTGTGTGTGTGTGTAATCCATTTTTGTAAAACTCCTTCACAAAGAGAAAACTTCACAGCTAGCAATAAAAAAAATGCAGTCGGGCCTCATATTGAAGAGAACTGCAGAAGTCTAATTCAAACTTTAATCCGGATCAGCTACAACGCAATCCTTTCTATTTAACAACATAAAACCAAAATGCCACAGAGTTCACTCTGTTCGGACAGAGGTGCACTCAAAAGCGATGACAGAAAGAACTTTCCCACAGTAAAAAAACAGCTTAATAAGCAAATTAAATGAAATATCAGCAAAACGCGAACCCGTGTTCCGCCAACAGCTTGGAAATTGCTGACAGTTTTAAGACAGAAAGGAATGTTAAGTGGAAAATACTTCGTTGATTAAACTATCTAGAGGCTGGGAAAGGGATTTAAATGAATTAAAATGGTAGACAGGAGGTTTTTGAAGAAATATTAGAGTTAATTAACTTTGATATATTACAAATCTCTCTCTCTCTCTCTCTCTCTCTCTCTCTCTATATATATATATATATATATATATATATATATATATATATATATATATATATATATATATATATATATATATATATATATATATATATATATATATATATATATATATATATATATATATATATATATATATATATATATATATATATATATATATATATATATATATATATATATATAATATATATATATATATATATATATATATATATATATATATATATATACATATACATATATATATACATATATATATATATATATATATATATATATATATATATATACATATATATATATATATACATATATATATATATATATATATATATATATATATATATATATATATATACATATATATATATATATATATATATATATATATATATATATATATATATATATATATATATATATATATATATATATATATATATATATATATATATATATATATATATATATATAAAGGTATGTATGAAATTTACATTGAGTGGAGAAACATGGTTCGAAACCGTGTTTCTCCACTCAGTGTAAATTGAGTGTAAATTGAGTGTGAAACCAAATTAACTTCTCATTTGACGTCTTTTACAGCATGATATAATTGATTCCAATTCAGTTGGTATGTGGTTGCAACTTTTCTATCCCCTCCTGAATGTCTGTCATACTTGTAATAAATCACCAATTACAAATTTATTTAAAAAATCATGCATAAATTCTCGAAATTAAAGTAACTAATACTATTTTAAACATAAAGCAAATGTACTAAAGAATCCATAATATGTTTTCCTAAACGAAAGTTTTATTTCAAGTAAAATCAATAATATATAGTAATAATTTACATATTTTATCTTGTAAATTACTGTATTTATGCGAGTACAGAGAAAATGTTGGGCTGAAAAATTTTAAACTACAAAGTAAAAAGAAAAAAAACGAATTAAAATATTTTTAGTTATACGATTTTAAAAAGCATTAACCACATAAAATGCAATATATAATTATTTAATTTATTATTTATTTATTAAATATACTGATACTATATATTTATTAGATACACCTACTTAAAAATGTGTGATGAAAGTGGTAAAAAAATAAAGATAAATATTATGATTAATATCTATGGAATGCTTTATTTTAAATATTATTATTATTTCTATTTTAAATTAAACAACCATATTAAACTCATAATGTATATGAACTTTAATATTTTGGAAAATTAAACTTAGAAATATAATATTTATTGGTAGAATGAGTATCGGATTTCATTTAATTAATATTTCGTTATTTATTGTTTATCTTTTTAATTTATTTTGTTCTTTTTTAATTGTGTATCACATGGATAGAAAAATAAGACGGAATTAAATTGTCATTATACTTCTCTGAAAAAGTAAAATGTTTTGAATCGCGGTATCATTTTCATGTTATGAAACTCTAAATGAAATAAAATTGTTACACTGGTAAAACAAAATAATGCGTACCTGATCTTTTGTTTAAAAGTCGTAAATTATTTTAAAGAGAAAAATTCCAGGTATCCATTTAAATGTTTACCTTTCTCTAATGGCGTTATATAATATCTCAAAAACAAGTATATGTAGAAAAAAACTAATTCTTTTTTTTATGTAAAAAGTAAAAGACTTATGCATATTTAAATATTTATACTACAGTAAAACTATTAAGGAATTTTTTAGTTTAGCAACAATGAATCGATTCTTTGAGCTATTCTTCAGCAAGATTTTAAGCCTTAAATGTATTTTTTCCTTAACTGTATATATATCCTTAACCCAACGCTTGTACAATGGGTGAAATAAATGATTAATTAAGAATAGAAATATGATATAAATGTATATATATATATATATATATATATATATATGTAATCCATTTTTTATAAAACTCCTTCACAAGGAGAAAGTTCAACAGCTAGCATTCATAAAGTACAAAGATGCAGTCGGGTCTCATATTCAAGAGAACTCAGAAGTCTAATTTAAAACTTTATTTCAGAGCGGCAACATCACACATCTGTCCTTCTGGACAATACAGAATCAAAAGCCACAGAGTTCACTCTGCTCTCACACAAGTACACCCAAGAACGCTGACAACAAGAATTTTCCCACAACAAAAACAACTTACTAAGCGAATTAACTGCAATATCAGCAAAACACGAACACATGTTCCGCCAACACCTGGGAAACTGCTGTATAGACAGAAAGTTTACAGTTTTATGACAGAAAGGAATGTTAAGTGGAAAATACTTCGTTGATTAAACCATTTAGAGGCTGGGAAAGAGATTTGGATCAATTAAAATTGGAGAGATTAGATTTTTGAAGAAATATTAAAGTTAAATAATTTTGATATATTACAGATCCCCCCCGAAAAAAGAGAAAATCGTCTCGCTGATGGGTGACATTTTCACAACTTATAATAGTACAAATATATGATTATCAAAATTTTTTACAAGAAATTGTAACATTAAATGAATAAATTTAGTGTAGAAGAGTCAGAACTGTCTTTCTAGTGTGTCAGAATTGGAGACATCAGGGTTACAGAGTCAGAAGCTTGGTCTGTAACTCATCATAAGTAATTCCACACCATCACATCAAAATTTAAATCTATCAAGTTATACCGTTCCTCTGACTCTCCTGCACCATCACAAAATCTCTATACAGAATCAATATTTAAACAACTAAATAATGAAAAGATAATATACAATGAATATAAACAGAAACATAATAATACACGCAAATGAAGGTTTACAGTAAACAAGTATTTAAAAAAGTTTATCATTATGAAATTCAATATTTTTCCTAAGCAAAACTTAACTCAAACTGTTCAAATTATGCTTTATTAAAATTTTACTGAAATAAACTTTGGAGAAGGAGAATGGCTGTCCTCTGTGGTGACCAACGTGAAATATTGTTAGTGACCCCGAGGGTGCTCACACAAAACGACAAAAGGTTCATCCCTCTGTGAGAGGCGACTACCTATTGCTTTTATGACAGGGCTCTCCAACGTTATGACATTTGTGAACAACATTTTGAAACCTTTTTTTTCTCTACCAAAGATCAGAGGTATGCGGGTAACAGTTTCCCACATCTTGATCAGCTACAAACGTTACTCATCTTCAGTGTGAAAAAACCGAAACACAATAATCAAATTGAACTTCAAAAAATATCTCGGAGAGTGGAAGGGGCTTGCCTCGAAGGCGATGACGGAATGACCGTTCATGACCTAGAGGAAGCTGAAGAGCAAAACGACAAAGGACTCGCCTAAGCTATCCCTTGACTTTGCAGAGGGTCTCTCCGGAGTTAAATATTAGAAAAAAATTAATTTCACACTGAAAATCAAACTGAACTTCTCTTCGCAACATTGTTCGGTTGTGAGTTTTAACTATACTGTATTTAATTCACATTAGGAATTTAGACGTAAAAACGGCATTATCTCTTAAATTTCAATCAAATTTTCATACTTAAAATGAAAACATTGCCTATTCTATGACAATTCTCTTAATTAATCAAATTAGATATTCCTTGTATTGTAAACATTCACTTACTATTTTTGAAATAACGCACCATGAATTCAAAGAATAAAAAACACATTTATAGTTATTATGAGAAACTACGAATATAAAAATGTAAAATATAAAATACTTGAACACTTTAAATCAAATAATTTTTGCAATTCCCTTTTAGAAAGCAGGATCTCAAAGTTACTATTTCCAAAATTTATATCATCAAGATTCTCAAAAACATATGTTTAGAAATAATAGTAAAATATGACAGTCATAAAAATATTTCAAACTGATTATTTTTTAGATTCACTGCAATTAATAAAAAGCAAAACTCAAAAACGATGAATTGCAAATTGGCTAAATATAAAAAAGGAATACTATAATAAAATATAAACACACAGATATCTAGAATCGTCAAGTTCGTAATCATCAGAGCAGTCCTTCAAATCAAACCCGTAATCCCAAAACACACTCAACAAAAGTATCAAAACAACAATTCAACTCACGAGTGTCGACACATCTGTTTACTGCTGTTTAAATCCCGTTCACAATTGTACAGTCAAAACAACTCTTACAATTTGCGTCCCAACATCACATGAAAGCATTTTAAAAACTCCTGTAATTCAGGTCGAACCGAAACTGCCACGTCATGATAATTTAGAGGTCACAATCAAAATTTTCAATGTTCAAGTGCTTTTTCGCTTTCCAATGTCTCTATTGACCAAGGTCACAGACACTCCATTCGTTGGACTGAAAGTTTTTCATTCTCTCGTGCTATCGAATTTTAATAACTTTATTTACTTCGTTCTTAAAAAATCGCACATCACAAAATACTATTTAAATTCACCTAAAATCAAAATTTTAAATTCCTAACCAAATTATTAAATTAACCTGGGAGTTAACACACAAAATTTTCAAACCACATTTAAAATTAAAATGTTATTATATTTTAGAATATTTTATGTAAAAAAATTTTTTAAATGAAACCACCGAACATCGTAGATCACTAATACAATATAGATATCAATTTCTAATTTAAATATTTTTCAAAATTTTCAATGAATTTCAACATGAATTTTAAAATCAAATGCAATCAATAATTATTAAAAAAAAATTATCTTAGAAACGGTAAATAGAAAAAATAATTGAAAGTCCTGCTGTTTGTTCACAAAATTAAGTTTCTTGATTCTTGTTTACGCATAATTTGCACAGCAAAATAAACAAAATTATTAAATTTTTACACTGTTAACATAAAAATAAACAAAATAATTCTTAAATCACTTCTTTAGTATTATCAATCAAATGAGAGAAACAATCATAAACATTTTTTTAAGAATTATTACATATCTAGAAATATTATTCATTTAAACAAATTTTGATATTTTTTAAAGAACAGAAATTTCGAACTATAAGTTCTAGAAATACAATTAAATTTTAATTTCAAAATTTTACCTTCAATGACGAGAATTAGTGCAAGCAGTAGTTTTTCCTATCCAATAACATTGCATATTTTATCCAGCTTGTACTTTAATAACTTTTAAATTTTCAAATTTCCCAAACATTATTTTTAAATGTCACTGAAAATTTTACCGAGAATAAGAATTTTAATTTTGAAGCATGTCCTGGAAAATTGGTGGGTTGATATATCCTTGTCCGAGGAGTTCGTTTGGAGGCTTGAAACGGAACACGGCACGAACTCGGCGATCTCGATGCGGAACGCGCATTGTAGGGAACTGGATGCGGTGGCCACGAAAACAAATCAAATTGGCTTTTTGGAGTTCTTGTAACTCTCTCTGCAGTCGACGGTAGGCTTATATATATATATATATACATATATATATATATATACATATATATATATATATACATATAATATATATATATATATATATATATATATATATATATATATATATATATATATATATATGTGTGTGTGTGTGTGTGTGTATGTATACCATTATTTATCAAACTCCTTGACAAAGAGAAATCTCAACAGCTAACAGTAATAAAAATGCAGTCGGGCCCACATTGAAGAGAACGGCACATGCCTAATTGAAACTTTATTCCAGAGCTTCCTACAACGGTCATTTATTTCTACTTAATGACAGACAAAGGAAGACCACAGAGATCATTTTGATCGAACGGAGGTGCACACAAGAGCGAACACAGAAAGAATTTTCCCACTGTAAAAAAAAAATAAAAAAAAGACTTAATAAGCGAATTTAATGCAAGATGATCAGTAAAAACTCGTAGTTGTTTGCGATGACAACAGGGAAACCTTCTGAATAGACAGAAAATTTACATTTTTAGGAGAGAAAGCTTTGGGAAGACTATTAATTGGAAATCACTCCTTTGATTTGACTCTTTAGAGGCTGGGAAAAAGATTTAAAGGAATTAGAATTAAAGAGAGGAGGTTTATAAGGAAATATTAATGTTAAATAATTTTGATATATTACATGTATATTTATGTATGTATGTATATTTCAAGTTTTTATCTCAATGGCCCTTTTATCCTATCCCGTTATGCATTAATATGGAATTTAAGCTCTATTTTGTGATACTGGGTCTAAAGGGTTGAATTGGTGAGATATGCTTAACATGGTTTTGGAGAATAGATAGAATATTTTATTAATTTGTTTTTCCTAAAATTTTAGTTGCAAAAAATAAATTCGTGTTGGAAATACATTTCGTATTGTTAAGACTCATTGAGCAGTTTTAAGGATTTCGCATAGTCCTAACCGTTGATAAAATTAAATTACTCTCATTGTGGGTATATTGTTTATCATACACAATACTGATAAATGGTACATGTATCATACAACATATTTATATAAGTGCTTCCAGCTACAATGGGATTTCAATTGTTTAGTGAATGAAATGTTCATATTGGAAATAAGTTGTGTTTTATGTACAATATATTCCACAATATATTCCACATTTTTACTGATCATCTTACAGTGAACTAGCCGAACGATGGACGAATGGTTAATCTTTGGTACCGGAGTTCGTGGGTTCAAATCCTACTCTGGCATGGATATTCGTAGCCATTTGGAATCGGCTTAATGTAGTTGGTCCCGATCTCATTATCACTCGTGTTTCAAAAAGTAATGCGTAGAACTCAAATCCAAACCAAACCTTAAAATGAATAATTGGAGAATGTATGATTCTTCAGTATTTACATGTTATATTCTTAATGCCTAAAAAAGATATGATGTAAGACCTCTTTATAATTTGCATTGTGATTCATTAAGCAGTTGTACATATTTCACAGATCCGAGGTATAATTCGCATATATATTTTGAGAAGAAAAAAATTAAATGCCATCGTTATCACGAAGCAACAGTAGTTATGCCAAGTGCATATTTCAGTTATACTATAAGAAATTCAGAAAAGTCATAACTGATCTCCTGATCGGATGATTTCAAAACTAGGCATTCAAAGAATATTTCTATCATGCTGAAAATCAACGAATGTAAATTCTCATCTCCAATGATATTCATTATTTAAACATTCAATCAACACCTCTAGGGGTGGCAGGCCTAGACTGTGGGTCTTCTCCTTGGTCCCTGCTTCAAAATTACGGAGATCCACTTGATCAAGAAGTCGTTAAAAACTAGAGGTTCACCCATTTGCCTTAATACGAGTAGTTTCCAGCTCAATCGTGCTTCGTTTGACCAAATGGCATATGACAAAAACAACAATTATTTAAACAAAATTATCAATTATGTCACAAAACTATTGCATGTTTGTTATTTCTATGTAAACTAACCACGTAATAGAAAATATTATAAATAATATGATAACTTCATTATAATACCACAATATTATGATTAAGTGTTCATAATATATTAATATCCAAATATTTTTGACAATTTGAAATATTAAAAAATACAAAGAAGTGTTATTAAAGCAATTAGTTATATTTTATTCGCCATTAGTTTTACATTTAAATTATATTGGCATTTTGATATACACTCAAGAACCAAAACATTATGACCACCTGTCAAAAACGAGTTGGCCCACCTTTGGCGCACAACACAGCTTCAACCCGCCTTGTCATGAATGCCAAGGTGGATTGAAACTGTGTTGTGCAAATTGGTGGTCTTTGAACTCTGAGCTGCCGTCTTATGAAATTCCAAATGAGTTTTAATTGATTAAGATCCTGTGAGGTAGGCGGCTAGGACATAAACTGGAACTCGGCATCATTGTCCTGTAACCCCTCCAACACAATTTTAGCCTTGTGATACGGGGCGTTGTCTTGTTGGAATATTCCATTTCCAGCTGGAAAAACAAAGGCCATGTAAAGGTGCAACTGTTCCTCAATGATGTTCAAATACCCTGTAGCATTCATGGTCTGCTCTACCACAACCAGTGGCCCCAGAGACTCCCAAGAGAACGTCCCCCAAAGCATAATACCGCCACCACCGGCCAGAGAAACTGGTCGCCTGAAAGAAGGCTTATCCTGACACGGCCATCGGCGTGATGAATAACAAACCGTGATCCATCTGACCAGACAACTCTCTCCCACTGATCCATGCACCAGTCGCGATGTTCCCGGACCCAGCTTAGGCGCAGTTGGCGTGACGCTTGGTCAGCAAAGATATACGAGTGGGACGTTTGCTTCGTAGCCCCATATCCAACAGTGTCCACTGAACAGTGTGTTCCAATACTATTTTACTTGGTCCCTCACTGTATTAGATTATTAGCTGAGCCATTGTCTGGCTCCGGTTTTGCTTCACCATGCGAGACAGTCTCCGACTACTTTTTTTCTTTGATAACTTGTGGAGTCCAACATTATGTCGCCTACTGCTTGTTTCACCGTCATTCATCCACTTTGCATAAGTACTAACAACTGTAGATCGCGAACAACCCACGAGTAGTGCAGTTTCGAAAATACTTATTCCTAGCCTTCGAGTCATTACAATCTGCACTCTATCAAAATCGCTTAGATCGGCAGCCTTTACCATGACACACAGAAGTAAGTGAAAGAAGGATTCTTCAGACTGTCCATCAGCAGTTAAATACCACTTCCACCTGATCACGTGCCTCCCACGTCATACAGGTGAGTTCATTGTAAAATGTAGGGGTGGTCATAATGTTTTGGTTCTTGACTGTGTATGATTATTATCAAAAGCTTAAATCATGTATTCTGTTAATAAAGTATGAACTCTTAAGCATTTACAACGAGAATTTTATACAGATTTCAGCAAAATTATATTAATAATTAAAGATTCACCATTCAAATATATCAAATATATTTAAAAAATTAAAATAGTGTTATGAAGGAAACAAAATATGTATAACTGTTATTAAAACAATAATATTTAAACTGCAATGCTAATTAATTTACTATGAGGTACCGTAAAAATATATATTATGTTCTTAAAGCTTTACGTAATATTTTAAACTAGCAGAAAATTAAATAAGTAATGTCTGAATATATCTAAAATTAATTTTAAAAATAATGAATTTCTAATCTAAGTGACAAATGTATGATTTATGACCATGAACAATATTTCTCGAAAAATTCACTTTCGTTACGGAATCTTTTCTGTTAAAATATTATTCTATTTAACAAGGGTTTGAAGTAGAGTATGCATTGGATGTAATTACAGATGTACTAAAACTCTGGTGGAGCTCTAATTAGCTACTGCCCCTAGTGAATGCAAAGCAAGGTTAATGATTAGCGCTAATGATCTGGGTATATTTGGAGGTGTTTCGACTTATTTTATTTGGTTTAAGCATTAGTGAGCTTCGGTGACAAACTGGAATACAGCCATTATAAGTAACTTGCACTTTAACTGTTTTAGGTATCGGTACTAATGCCCGATTGCCAGAGGAAAATTTTCATCTACTGTTAACAGAAAAGTAATTTAATTGTTTCTACTGCTAAAGTTATAAATAATATAAATATGATGAAAAAATTATGAGATGTTAATTTTTGAATTTCTGGTACAAATATATTTTATTATATATAGTACGAACAGAAGAAAATATATTTGGTTTATTACTTATTATACAAACTGGTTAAAAAGTTAAGAAATTCTACGAAATATAGAACTTTAATTATCGAAAACAAACTAATACACAATTAAATATTTGCAAATGACCTAATATGCCTTACGTGGAATTATAAATCAGTCTTAAGTAAAAATTAAGTACAATTGTTAATATTCTATAAACATTAATGAGATTTCTTAGACCCTTTACTTAAAACAGCAATAAATTATTATCATTTTAAATAATAAGTTATTATTGTGAAATAAATTATTTGGAAAAATATTTGTTTTTAAACTCAGCATAAAAATTTATCTCATAAACTTTCTGAAAGTAATTTAGGTGGTAAAGATTGAAAGTACATTTTTATTATTCGGTAGTTTTGATATTTGCTTTTTATAAATGTTTCTATTCCTTAAACATTTTAAATTTATTTCTGCAGCTGCTAAATATTTAATTCAAATTTAACTTTATACCTTTATAATATATACATAACTTGTGATATTCGTGCAATTACTGTACCATTAACATTCGTTCTCATCTATATTTTACTCTGGATATTAATTTCTAAATTATGAATGAACTCAAAAATATTTTATATTCAAATATACAGAAATTTTAAGGAGTGTGTGTAACTTTCAGTCATAAACGAATTATGTCTAAGGTTACAAAATTATGGATACTTCGCCCCCACTGACAAGAACACTGCTTTTAACACTAGATTTAAGGATGTTGAAGTTCATATACTTATTTTTACTGAAGTGAGTAAATTTGACTCATACAAGAAAATTGAAGTTTTTTGCAAAGTAAATAGTTCCAAATTAATTTAAATAAAATGTTTATTATCAAAAAGTTCCTGGAAAACATTTTTTTAAGTATAAAATCTGTTTTTGAAACACATTTTCCGCAAACATTTCTATTACATCTAGCACAATGATTTCTACATTTTTTTTTTCTTTTGCATGATTGTTGAACTTGACAATTCTTCCGAGCGTCAATAGCATGAATTTCTGTGATTGGAATGGAAGTGTTCTCGACTTCTTCTCTATATTTACTTTATACTATACTTTATATACTTTATACTTTATATTCATTTTATACTACATTTATTACTATATTTATTTATTTTCATATATATTTTATGAGTCAAATTTGCTCACAACCTTGAAAATAAGTATACCACATTTGATAATGCGAAATTAAGGAGTCTGCGGGGAAGAGGAATGAAAGTTTACACATATTTAATTACTTAACTAAAAACCAACGTATGTTTTTGAAAAGTGATATTAAAGTTTTATATTTTAAAGTTATATATATAGTGATCAAATTTTTAATGAGTCAAATTGGCTCGGTCCGTAAATCTAGTGTTAATTATTATTGTGTTTTGAGAAACTTTGCATTAATTAAACAAATACATTAAATTAATTCTTCGATTTCTAGATAGAAAAATGTTTCTAGATATACAGCTATCTGAAACGCATCATAATTTGTTACGATTAATTTCGGAAATCATTTTATATTCTAAGTATATTGTAATGTAATATATATACATATGCATAGATATTAAATTCAAATTGAGGCTAATATATTGTTCAACAAAGAGGCCTTTATCTTTTCATGTGAAAAAAGTAGGCGTTATGAACAAAATCTTTGAAAGAAAAAAAAGCGTTGTCTAAGTAAGTCTCTACAGTAACAAACCAAGCAATAAAAGTAAGAAAGAAAAAGAAAATCTCATAAGTGGCGCATGTGTAGTTTTATCTGTAAAAATAAACAAAACACATTAAATGCGGCTTCCTGTTTCAGTCCGACAGCTGATTGATAAATCACGTACCCTGGGATCTTAAATCTTCTTTTGGAAATCCTGACCCGACAGTGCATTATGGCTAATCAGTTGGACAGAATCCCGAGAACGCGTTTGGATGTTGTTTTAGCTGCTAGAGAAGATAACTTTTCTTAGATTGCTTGTATCCGTAAAGTGCAAAGCTGTTCACTTTAGGGCGAAGTTTCAAAGAGGATGTAATTTGTTTGTCGTCATAAAATTGATATTGGTCTTTTTTTTATTTTGGATCATATAAAATACTCTAATGTAGACTAGGCATAATCCTGTGAAGATAGAAAAAGCTATGTAATAATCGAAAATACGTAAAATATGAACTTATAGAAGAAAAATATTAATGCTTTCTATTTTATTCCCTAATATACTATATTAAAGCAATCACTAGAGCTTATGGCTGACACATGTTTTTTCTTTAAGAAACAGACATTTTTAGGTATAAAATGTTTCAGTCCGTGTGTTTCCAATAGAACTAACTCCTCCTAAACGGTTGGACTGATTTTAATGAAATTTTTTGTAAGTAGTTAAGATGATTTGAGATATTTTAGATTCACAATTTGATCTGATAAATTTTTTTGTATTAGAAATACAGAATTGAGCGTTATTGAGATTATTATACTGCCACTTTAAATCCTTCACTGCCGACGTATTGGTGCAGTGGTCAGGGAAACGGGCTTTCAGGGTCAAATCCCCGTACAGGTGATGTGGGAATTTTAATTTAGTCTAATTACGTTTGTGATGACTGTAGAGGTGGTGTCGTGAAGTATTTATAAAATATTTGTTTATTTACTTTTCCATCAAAACAGCACAATTCATGATTTATTTAAATGCATTTTACAATTTTTGGATTTACAGAGTTAAAACAGGACAACGTTTGTCGGATCGTCTAGTAGGATTATATAATATATCTCTGAATGTAGATTTATTATACAAAATTCTTCTGTATAACAAAAGATTTAAATTTCCAGTGGTTAGTTTGAAATAAATGAAATAAAATTAAGTTTGAAATAACTGATGCTGAACCAATTTAAGGTTGTTTTATCAAAGGTGTGGACAAAAATTTTGTAAGCTTACTTATATATTTCCTTATAAATTAAGAATATATATTTCCTATTTTTTCATTAATTGAAAAATTAATTTCACTTTTAATAATAAACATAAATATATATTGTTAATGTAAGTGTATAACTTAAAGTAAATATGTTCTTTATATTTGAAATGACTATATTTTCAACACAATGGACTTCCATCAAGAATATTTATAGTCTTTTATGTTCATTAGTGTAAAATGTAATTAAAGTGTTAGAGAATAGTTTAGGTTCACAATTTGATCCGATAGAATTTTTTGTATTAGAAATACAGAATTGCGCGTTATTGAGATTATTATAATGCCACTTTAAATCCTTCACTGCCACCGTATTGGCGCAGTGGTCAGTCGAGAAGGACTTTCAGGTAGAAACCTCATACAGACGATGTGAGAATTTTAATTTAGTCTAATTACGTTTGTGATGACTGTACAAGTGTTGCCGTGAAGTATTTTTAAAATATTTGTTTATTTACTTTTCCATCAAAACAGCCCAATTCATGATTTATTTTACAATTTTTGAATTTACAGAGTTTAAACAGGACAACAGTTGTCGGGTCGTCTAGTAGATTTATAGAATATATCTCTGGATGTAGGTTTATTATACAGATTTCTTCTGTAAAAGATTTAAATTTCCACTGGTAAATTTGAAATAAATGAAATAGCATTAAGTTTGAAGTAACTGATGCTGAGCCAATTTAAGGTTGTTTTATTAAAAGTGTAGCAAAAAATGTTGTAAGCTTACTTATATATTTCCTTATAAATTAAGAATATATATTTCCTATTTTTTCATTAATTGAAAAATTAATTTCACTTTTAATAGTAAACATAATTATATATTATTAATATAAGTATATAACTTAAAGTAAATATGTATCTTTATATTTGACATGCATATATATTTAACATAAAAGAACTTGCATCAAGAATATCTATAGTCTTTTATGTTCTTTCGTGTAAAAGGTAATTAAAGTGTTAGAGACTAGTTTAGGTTCATAATTTAATCCGACATAATTTTTTGTATTAGAAATACAGAACTACGCGTTATTGAGTTTATTATAATGCCACTTTAAATCCTTCACTGCCACCGTATTGGCGCAGTGGTCAGCGAGACAGGTTTTCGGGATCAAATCCCCGTACAGGCTATGTAGGAACTTTAATGTAGTCTAATTACGTTTGTGATGAATGTACAAGTGGTGAAGTATTTTTTAAATATTTTTTTTCTTTACTTTTCCATCAAAACAGCCCAATTCATAATTTATTTAAATACATTTTACAATTTTTAGATTTACAGAGTTAAAATAGGACAACGTTTGTGTTTGGGGAGTAACGATCAGCAAGTTTCAACTGATGTTTAGCCCAGTAGCTTAGCCTAACTGAAGACTGTGTTTCTTTAAAGAAGTTACACAAAAATATAAAAACATCAAAAAATTTTTCCCAAAACAACGTAAATAAAAAAAACAGTTAAACAGAACATCCAAAACAGTTGGCAGAAAATACAAACTAAGTTGCAAATTAAGCATTCTGGCAAGTGACTAATTTATGTAATTTACCAATGGAAAAAAACTATATCAAAAACACGACGAGCACCAGGCAACAACAGGAAAAAACTGAACGTAAAGTGCCCCCTTTTATACTCCTTCTTAATTTCGTATACTTTACAATCATTCACATGCTGAAGAAAAAGAAACCACAGAGCATACAAAAAAAAAAACTATTTCCAAATTACTAACTAAACTGCTCTCACATGGCCTTCAGACATGAAAAATAAAACGAGATCAAGTAATCAAGATTAAAAATATAGTTAAATTCCCGTGATTTATGTTATTCTTTATCAGATTGAAATTTAATAGAAACCAACTTAACCCACTTGCTTATTGTCAAAATATTAAATTATGATTAAAAGTTTAGAGGATTACAAGGACTGGGATCCATGTATTTGGTAACAATTTCTCGGATCGTCTAGTAGGTTTATAGAATATATCTCCGAATGTAGATTTATAATACAGAATTCCTCTGTAATAGATTTAAATTTCCAGTGGTTACTTTGAAATAAATGAAATAGCATTAAGTTTGAAATAACTGATGCTGAGCCAATTTAAGGTTGTTTTATTAAAAGTGTGGCAAAAAATGTTGTAAGCTTACGGAATGTATTTATCATTCTGTATCTCAGATATTAACATTATTTTCAAGACTTATTTCCTTATAGATCAAGAATATATACTTTTTTTCACTATTAAAAAAAATTCATTTCTTTTACATAATAAACATAATTATATAATGTTAATATAAGTGTATACCGTTAAAGTAAATATGTATCTTTATATTTGACATGAATATATTTTCAACACGAAGGACTCCCATCAAGATATTTATAGACTTTTATGTTCTTTCGAGTAAAATTTAATTAAAGTATTATAGAATTGTACACGAAATTACCGATTTTTATATGTCATAGTTATGACATTCTTAGTAAAAAAATAATTACACAGTACATTATAGTTAAATCTACAAATTGAACTTAATTAATAAAAATAAAAATATATATATATATATATATATATATATATATATATATATATATATATATATATATATATATATATATATATATATATATATATATATATATATATATATATATTTATTTATTTATTTTCGTTACGCTTTATGGTACCAGGAGGTCCGCTTAGCATCCAGTAAGTATTCCAAATTCTCCTCCCATTACAGCACCCGTCTTCTTGATTCGCTCGTGGATTGCGCCTGCTACGCGAAGAGCGTAGGTCGGATACTTCGACGGGTTTAGTGCAAGGCCGAGTAGCCCAATACTTGCGATCTGTTCACCGACGCCGGGATCAGCCAAGAGGGCCTCATGGCCATATGCGCCAAGTTTGGCGCATGATTGTCGAAGTACAAAGAAATTAGCATTGCGCAGTAGCTTGTAAATAAGTCTCTATATGTTTGAGTATGAGTAGTGAATGATAATTAACAGAATATATCTTAATAAAATAACTCTTTGGAATCTGGAAACAGGATGTACCAATCTTGAGGTATAAAAGACGTTGGGAAAATAGTTAGAGAGTTTCTATTATAGAAAATATAAAAACTACAAAATATATAATTTGAATACAATTGTATAAAAATACCTTAAAAGAAGTATACACTAAATTACATTTTTCATAATATTTAATAAAGAAAAATGAAGATTTAGAGTTTATCAAAACTTATTAGATACATTTGGGGAAATTAATCTGTAAATTAAAAAAACTGTTTAATTAATCTAATCCATACATAAAATGAGTTATTATGTCTCTATGAAAATTATTTTCAAAGATCGATAATGACACATATAATTAATGATATAGTGCTACGTATTTTTTATTAATGATTTAACAAAAGAAATATTTAATTTATAGTTTTATTGCCCAAATAATTAGCCCTAGAAAGGATTCAACCTGGCAGATCAGCGAGCTCATTTTAGTGTTAGAAACTTTGGAACTTCCTAATTAGCGCTGTTATCAATCGGAAAACTTTAATCAAGAATTCCGTCATTGCGACATCCTTTTGGAATTATTATATACTTCGTAGATGGCAAATATCTGGAAGCCTAACGATGTACTTGTGACTCTAGTGTTGATAGGAAATAGGTTTCTGAGATCACAGGAAAAGTTTTTGAATTTATCGACGAAATAAATCGAACTATATCTGTAGGTAGTGAGAGTATGTTTAAGGCACGAAATTTGTTTTAACCCAGTTTTTTAATGAACTTAATTAATGATATGTTATATGGAAACACATTAATCATAAATTCTGGATGATTTATGAGGGTTTTTGCCATAAAAAAATTTTAAATATTTTCTATACTATAATATCATCGTATAAATTAAAAAAAAATAAAACATTTATTATGATTTACAAATACTAGTTATACAGATGGTTCAGTTTATAGAAACAATTTTGATAGTTTAGACTTATGTTTAATTGCCATATATTTTTCAATGATTTGCTTCTGATATTTGATATTTGATTGCAATGATCCTTGTTAAAAGTTTAGCTCAAATTTTCCACAAAAGTAATCGTTTTCTTTGTAGTGGCATATCAATTCCTTTTGGGCCATATCCAAAATTCATTCAGTGTTCATGAATAACATTTTTCTAAGATAATTTTTAATAAAAAAGAAGCTAAAAAAATTGGAGAATCGTTTGATGATTTTACAGGTATTTCATTAAATAGGATAAGCTTTAATCCTATATAAGTGACAGTATGACTAGAGGCTTCGTCCATATGAGGGTTAACTTTACCGATATCCTTTCCATGTAAAGCTGGGATTTATTCTTCGAAATTGGTGTTAAAAGAATTCTGCAGATAGTAAAGTGACTCTAGTTTGGCTATACTTAAAACTTTTTTGAACATTAATATGTCGTTGTGAAACATCTACCAACTGTCATAAATTCTTTTGTAAACCTTTCTGTACACTCACGAAGCTGTTAGATATGCAAGCTATATAGTGTATTAGCACTTCGGCAGCTATTACGTCGCGTATAGAGAATGCAGGGTTTATTTAGCTTCCGAACTAATGGAAGTAATATAAAATTACAGGCGAGAACGAAATCTGCCTCTTGGCATTTTTGTTCTTCTTTTCGCCTCTCCCTTGCACGATGTTCCAGCCGCCCTTAGTTATCTTCTAACAGTTTAGCAAAATGAAGTGCTTCAGCGTAAGTGCGGATATATCTTGGTTTGTTCCCAAATGGAGCTGTGGGATCTGATGTGATATTGAACATTATACATATGTGCATACCTAATGTACTGTGGATTACTAAGTAGGTTTATTATGTTATGTAAACAAGAGCTTTGTCTGTGAAGTTTTTTTTGGTTTACTTGTTTATTACTTTACCTTTTCACTCTTACGTATTTACTCATCATAAATAAATATTTTTGTTTACTTTAACAGCGTATGTCTTATATTTCTGCCATACACGATGATATGTGGTTCTAATTAGATAATGGGCCTTGGCTGTAGTAATTCTAATTGCATAATTTTTTCTGGTTACTAGGTGAAATCCACTACACAACCCACTCATGGACTTGTAACAACATATTATATACCAACAGAAGTCATTTCCAAAAGTTGAACAATTGAAAATTGATCTTTTTCGATTACAGTCTCTTAAATACAATGGTGTCTTACAATTTTCCAATTTTCAGCAGCTAGGTAATTTTCGTACAGTTGTCTAGAATTTGTTTTATCTTTCAGTAATATGACCTGGTAAAAGCAGATACACTTATGCTTAAACATCTTTTCAAATTTTATGAGTTATTTTTAGTGTGTCAAAAGACATTCCTAGCTTTGATTCAATAGATTTTTGAATAGACGGATTTGTTTTTACTATTACAGACTTCACTTACTTGAAATTTACTCATTTCTTTCAATTTTCTAGCTGTGACAGCTGTAAAATTAAAGATGTTATTTAAATCGTGTAACTCTTACAATTTTATCGAAAGTTCCTTATTTCGAATTTTGACAATGAATTCAACTTACAATTCTGAACTTACAACTAAAATAACGTTTTTCTAGCATTATGATGTCATTCCTTTAACCATCTAATTTAATAATTTCTTATTTTAAATTATTTAAGTATCGTATGCATTATTTTCATACGTTTTATATATTACTTAAATAATATCCTTCTATATGTGGATTAAATAATAGATTGCGTACATAGTGATATTTTTAAATTTAATCACCGATTATTTTTGGTGCAATGAAAATTTTATCATCGGTATCAACAAAAAATTCTTTTCATAAAATTTTAGGAGTCTATTTCAAGGACTAATAAATATCTAGCATTCAAGTTATATATCTTTCAAAATTAAGAAGTTTGTTTGTGTGTTTGTTTTTTATACATAACCACGCGTTTGCAATCCATTCACTAAATTTTGGACATCATTCATATACACCGCCAAATAATCACTGTCAATATTAAAACCTCTGTTGTCCATCCTATAACATATGACAAGATAAATTAAAGTTGGCTACTAACATACGGTCAGTAAAGTTTTTTTAATGTTAATTTTATAGTTCAGCCTGTCCAAAATTTTTCAGAGAGTTCTAAACTTTTAAGAGATTTTCGAAGAAGATAATGTCACGGACAAATAAGCATGTATCTTATTACTTATTTAGGTATATCAAGAAAACATCTGTTTAATTTTCTATTATTTTGATGCAAATGGTCAGTCAGTGTAAAAACAATTTGGGAGAGTATTCCTGGATACGAAGAAATGAAAAAATATTATACCTTGCTGCTATTGGAAATTTAGACTACCTCAGAATTTCTCATGGTATAAATAGAAATCCCGTCATATGACGGGCTTTATGATAGTTTAATAAGAATATAGAGCTATCCTTAGAGTGCTGTCTTTAGAGTTCATTTCTGATGTATAGCGATTGTGCATTAGAAAAATTTAAGTTATCTATCCCATTCCCATTGTTTTTGCTACTGTAAGTTGAAGTTGCACCAATCTATTTCTATTTACCTTATTCACCTCTCTTTTACTCTTAGGAAGAAATTTTAAAGTTTGTTTTATAGTGACTCTAGAAAAGAAAATAATTCCTTAATTAGTTATCTTAAATGTTCATCCACAAACACTAACTAAATATCTTGTATTGTACTTACAACCTATACACCAGTGATCGTAACAAGGGGGGGAATACAGAAAGAATATAATACTTTATATTGAGATTCAGACATTTATTCTGTACATTCATTTACAAATAGATCCTTGGTTATCATATATCATAATCATCAATTATTCATGTTTTATATTTACACTCTAATTATTACAATTCCTTCACACTGTTAAATTATTAAAAGAGGCCTAAGTTAAGTGACTGTAAATATTATTTTATCTTTACCTATATTAAAGGCACAGGGGAGCAGGCAGGGGCTTTCCTCACTCGGTGTCGGTCAGGACGCACGGGACGAGTTGGTGATGGTGAGCGGGGCGGTGTCGGTCTTTCAGTGGGTCCAAATGATCAGGCAGGGACTTTCCTCCTGTGGTGTCAGTCCGGAAACACGGGACGAGTTGGTGCTGGTGGATCCTTGTGCCACTTCTCTCGACTCCCGACTTCAACTCCTCTCCTTAACTTCGTTTCCAAATTCCTCACCTCGGTTCCAATGCCCCTTTCTTTCTTCCTCTCCAATCGCTTGCTTTCCGGAAATTTTACCACAACTGTATGCCCTTCGGTAGTGTAGGTGGGCTCATTAAAATAGCCCCTTTTGTGCAAGCTGACGTTACTTTTTAGCCCCTGCTCCCATAACTCACGGTTACATCTCTGTGCGAGCTTGACCGTTACGCTGCCATTCCGTGATATATACCTTCTCTGCAGGGGTCCCTAAACTTGACGTGAACAATTACAGTCCTAAATTCTTCAAGAAAAATCCTCCCATAGCTGTGATTACACGTGCAGATCACCGTGGGAAAGTACCTCGGTACAAAATAAATATTATTTTAAGAAACAAGTGGTCACTTTTAAATGTTATATGTCTACGAGAGTAAATACTGCAGCTCCTCGAGAAAGCGAGAACCCGAAGGAATTGTGTTCATAGAAATATTGCTGTTTCGGTCACAGGAATAAAGAGATAATTATTTCCATTGAGTACAAATGATTGGATTGAAAATCTGAAAAAATATGTGCTTTCCTAGAAGCCAGATAATTGCACCTATTGAAATTAACAGCAATACATCGGAAAAATTGGTAGAATGGAAGTTAGAAAAATTTTATATAAATTATTTATTTAGAGTTGTGAAAATCTGTACAAACATTAATTAAAGTATACATAAATAAAATAATTAAAAGTCAAATATTTCGTTTTCAAAATCAAGTTTGTGTAAATCTTTATTAATATTCATAATAATTTTTTTTTTATTTTTGTTATAATTACTCAAAAATAACTTTAAAATTATCTTATTGGTAGATTGTATAATCATAGTATAAGAAATATTTTGATATTTGTAGCTTGAAATTTATTGAAAGTTTTCTAAGATTAAATTGAATTTTTTTTCCAATATTAAATTAATTTTTAATCATGTGATGTGTAATACATAATGTGAAATAAAAATATAAAACTAGTGTATGCATTTATATTAATGAATGAGGTAGTTAAGTAAACATATTCTTGAAATGCGCATAAAAAATTAATGTTTCAAAATATTCTGGTAAAATATAGTAAGACCCATAAACTATTCTAATAAAAAATATAACATTATTTAATTACATATAAAAATATTACATATAAAGTTTTAAAAACTATTCAATTTATAGGTACATACATCAATAAATTAAATTAGAAACTTACTGTTCGCAACTTATAAGGTTTGGAGTGCTACGGTATACTACTTTTGCAACACGAGATCTAATGAGGCCGGAATTTACACCTTAAATCCGATTTCGAACGGGTTCTAACATCTATGTCACAGGGGTATTCGAACCCACGAACCGAATGACAGTATGTTTGGATAAATTATATAGTAACGTGAGCCTAAATTAAAAAAAAACAGTGAAACCTAGGAAAAATAATTTTAAATAGGTAAGTGACAGATGATTCCAATAGTTTAATTCTCTATATCAGTCTCTCTATATCTATATCTATATAAGATATTTTAAAAAGTTAAGATAATATTAATTTTTTTCTAAACGTGTGCATTTTAATATTTAAAAAATTAGTTTAATGATCTTGATTTTTTTTTACCTAAAAGAAATATTTTCCTGTGACATTGACGGCTACAGTTAACATACATTAGACCTCTTGGAATCCCAAAGTCCTTCAATTCCGATGTTTAAATTTTCCAGTTTCACTTGTTTTGCGAAACCATGTCTCTGACAGATACGTGCATCCGAACAAGGAAATCCTTTTATCGCTATTTATTTGAGCTACGCAATCTATGTTTGCGATATAATGCGTTTGTTGATATGTTTTAATAAATTGTAAGTGAAATTTATATGCTAGTAAAGGAAACGACATCATTATTTCATGAACGTTCTGTAATGATATTAATGCATCTACTAGTTTGTTATTCGTAGCAAGAAATGTTTTGGATATCGGTAATAATTTTATAAAGAACTATAATCAATTAAAAAAAGGTGTAGGTGTAATTACTACTAGGCCAGTTATTTATGAGATCGTAGGAACGTGTAATTTTAACAATAGACTTATTCTAGTGGTAAATATTACTTTAAAAGATATATTTATGTTAATAAGGATTAATTTAGATTTTAAAAACTAATTTTTTTTTATTTTCGAAAATCATTAGAGATGGGAGTAGGCTTAAGTATTCCTTATTTATCTGGCAGCCCTAAGGACTACTTTTTTTGCAAAATTAGGGATAAAGGTATTTAAGAAATGTCATTATGAAATTGAGTTTTGTGTGGAAGTGGGGTTTCTATGGGAAACTAGGAGTCGAGCAAAATATAAAAAGGTTTGTCGAGAAAAAGAAACCGATATAAAAGACAATAAAAAAGTATATTTGATAAGTAGGTGGTGTATAGTGGAAATACGCGCTATGTCCTTAACCCGATATTTAATATATAAATTGAATTTAGCTTTTCGACAACTTAAGTTTAAATCTTAAAGTAAAAACACAATAGGCATTAAAAAAAGGATAGGACAAGTTACAGAATTAATGGATTTTATTAATATTAATATAAATTAAAAAAATTAATAGAAGCAAATTGATTTCTTTTTTTAATGATAAAAATTAATAAAAAGAAAGGAGAAAACAAAAATGGATTAAAAAATAAGACAATTATGGAGGACAGAACTCCGAGTTCCTCTTCTTTTCACGGGATCCAGGTCTCTCTCTCTAATCCATCCTGTCTGTCAGGATAAGAACTGCCAGTTTGGAAAGCTCATCAAAATTTCTTGTGCTGGCGACACGGTGGAAAATCGCCAAGCGCAGAACTAAAACATGCCAATGTGTGGAGTGGGGATATGTCATATGAAAAAGACGAATTTGTAAAACTATTGCAAAGCAGCGTTCGCCAAGGAGAACGCCAAGTGATGCTCCTGGTATGTGTGATGTCATCGGATTGAATATCCAGAGCGGTTGATGAGATTTAAAAAAAAAATTGGTTTTCGACTCACCAACATGATAAATGAGAGCATGGCAGGAAAGTTACTAAAAGGGAATTAATTTTGAGGTAAGCTTACAGAATTAAACTAAACTAAATTGAACATAATTAAAATTAAGTAAATGGAACGTTATGACAGTCATGAAATCTTATACGTTAAATTAAGGTTTTATACTTAATACATTTCATTAAACTATTTGTTATGTTGATCATAATACAATAAAAAAAAACAAATTGTTTGTCTTAACTACAAGCATTTCCCTGAAATCTAATACTTCTCGGTATGGAGTCAACGAACTCTCTAATCACTATGAATCGAAAATAACTTTAATGTTTCTATATTTAGCTATTTTTAAAGGTTCATACATGTAGATTTATCTGCCGTGATTGCCTTACCGAAATACTTTGTTAATACATAAATAAAAGCTCTTAGCTCTTACATTTATAAAATTTTAAAGGACAATTCACTCTTTAAATGGACTGCAATTGAGTTTGATATTTTATATTGTAGAATAGATGAATTTATAAAATCAGTTTATCAATTTATCAAATTGAGCTAATTTTAGAAAAATGTTGAGTTTGTTGTGTAAAAAGAACTTTAAACTATAGTAATTTTTCTGAATATTTTATGAAATTATCCCATTATTATTTAATAAAAGACATGTTGTGAGTAGAAAATACTAGATTTCATGCTAGCTAAATTGAAATCTAATAAAACATTATGCAAATTACGTAAGTGCTAGATTCCTACTCATTGTGGCCTATAATGCCCTATATAATAATAGCCTAAGTTATCTGTCAGTCTGTCACCGAATTAATGAAATAGTCAGACCTGGAATCGATAGAAGCATCCATAATGGATTCTTGATGAGTTATTGTTAGCAGAATTCAAAGAGCGTAAAATGTATCTTCTTCTTAACTATCAATCCGATTTTAAAACAAATTGGTATAAGTACGATTCATATCACAGCAAAAAATACTGTCGTCTTTGGAAAGTTCGAAATCCATCCCTTCCCTCTTTTAGGGCATTTAAGGCCATTATTTCAAGCGCTATTCCCCCAGTTAAGATCAGGCGACTAAATTTATCAATTTATCACAAAAACAATTGGCACAAAATGACATTTTTCTAACATTATGACGTTATTCCTTTAACCACCTCATTTAATCATTTCTTATTTTAAATTATTTAAATATGGTCTGCATTATTTTCATACGTTTTATCATTGATCTTATATATGACGCAAGAGTGTTTTACGCTGATCTGTCCGAAGACATACAGCAGAAACTATGATGACCGTGCCTTGACAGTGACTCCATAAATGGTTACCAACCCACTGCTGACCTATGAGAGGCCCGTCATGGTCCGATTTTAATGTTGCCCAACTCGGTAAGGAGCAAACACTACAGAGGTAAGCTCGAGACTACCAGGAAGAACGCTAAGGAAAGATCACTCAGGTAACCCGGGGTCGTGAAGCTCGTACACACCTAAAGGTGGTGTGTCCGTGTGGGGCACACCTCTTTATATATGATGTAAATAATTTTATTTCATATTTGGCTTAAATAATAGATTAGGTATATATGTGATAATTTTAAATTTAATCATCGATTAGTTTTTGTTGCAAGGTAAGTCTCAGACAAAAAACAAACCATTTTCTTACCTGCCTCATAAGGTACTTACAATTCTGGAAAATTAAAAGTTTTACTGATCCAGTCACATGACGGGCGATATGCTAGTACTTGATAAGATAATGTAAGAGAAGGAATATAAACATACCAACGTGGAACTATAATCTCACAAACTCAAAAGATTGAAGTTGAATCGTCATTAAGGATATGTATTTTTTTCAATGATGGTTCATATAACTTTAGAAACGTTGGCTTCTAGAATGCCACATATTTTTTTTTCTATCATTGTATTATGGGAGTACCATATAGGTAGCACAAATTACTCCCTATTGTAGGACAACACAAATACATTGATGCTTTTTCTCTGAAACCTATCCCAAGTATATCGGCTAAAATACCTATAAGTTAACCCCATACATTTCATGTGGAAAGAAATGTAAGTAAAAAAACAAAACCTAATTACCTGTTTAACAAGCTAGAACGCACCAGACCTCTGATGCCTGGGAGTTATAAAAGACATTCCGGAGTAATGTTACTCACGTCCGAAGCATAATTTAAGCTATATGTGCTATCCGGGTAGTGCTAAATGGGTAAAAGCTTTGAACTCTTCTATAAAAGTTAGCATAATGTCTGTGTCATGCTGCATTGAAAAAAAAAACATTCCACACACAATCACCCAATTGAAATAAACTTCTTAGAATTTAAGTAGCTGTCTTATTGGCCATTTAGGCCCCATATTAATACATTTCCGAAATTTTCTTTTTTTTTTCTCAGAGATACTTTTGATTTATTCTAGCTACAGAGACCCAGTGCATGCGCATACAATTTTGCATTTTTATTTAGTGCTTGTGATCGGAAGAAATAGGCTCTTAAAATGCAGCGTTATTTGATTAAAAAGATGAAATATAATGATGTGGTTTAAGTTTTTAACTTGTACATTCGAAATGCTAATAAAAAAAGATCTACAGTTCAAAAAACTTTGAAAAATTAATATTTTAAACTACCTGGAATATGTTTTAAGCTTTTAATATAGTATATTTAGTAATACAAATTTTCTGTTCATCATCAAAACCAATTTTGTTTGTAATAAGGCTGAGAAAAGTTGCACTGAGTTCCTAGAACATTCTTGTCTAACTGTGTGTAGCATGCGTTCTCGCTGGTTTTTAAATGAACTCTCTGGTCTCATAAGCAGCCATTGTAGTGTTTAGGTTTTAGTCTATTGTTGCCAGTCATTGATTCTTGCATTAAAAATCTCTTGCTGCAATGAAATCCCGCTTTGTTTATCTCAGGAGGAAACTACTTGACATTATTGAGAAGGTTGTAGTGGCAACTCCTTCTTTATTTTGATAATAAATTAGTGGTAAAAGATGCCGTTTAAGGGGAATAGGGGAGTTAAATTTAAATTTTTAATATTTTCAATTGTAAAAGATATATAATGTTATTTCTTGAAACTTAAGAAATATATACTTGTTTCTTAAGAAATATAATGTTATTTCTTGAAACGTATAAGAAATAATAATTCATATGAAAAGAATTTTTATTGAAGTATGAGACTATTTATAAAGAATGAGACACGTTAATAATTTTCCCAGTGCATAGCATACTAAATTGCTTTTATGTTTTCCTTTTATCAATAGATTTCTTAATAATAATAATAAAAAACTGGGTATAGATTTTCATGTACAATAAATCCTATTTATATAATAAATTATTTTAATTTCAACAATGAATGAATGGTTGGGAGCTGCCTTTCGAAAGCAAAGTTTACTGGTTTTGAACCCAATACAAGCAAGGATGTTAGTAGTCGTTTGGTATAGGCATTAAACTGTATGTCCCTGAATCCTTAGCCCCCGTGTACACAACAGTAAACCATAAAGCTCCAAACTAAACAAAGAAATACAAGATTTATCAAGTGTTTTCATCGTTTAACAGTATTAAATCTCCTATATTTGGAGAAAATACTTTTCACTTGTCTAAATCCTATACAGTTTAACAACAAATACATTAATATAGAATCACTAAAATTAGAAATCAGAAATACATAAAAGAAATCCCTTGAGAATATTTCGGAATCACAATTTCAATACCCAAATCCTCAAACTAGAAAAATGTATAAATTCATAAATTAAGGCCAATAAAAAATACAATGCATTAGAATTACTCTAAAAATAGCTTTTAATAATATAGCGAAAACTTAATTTTTGCTCAGGAAAAGAAAAAAACAACACGTTTCACATTTTTGGTCAAAATCTGTCATTTCAAAATTTCTTCTTTCTTGAAAACAAACAGAGCTTGAAACTACACTTAGATTTGTAAACCAGCTTATTTTTCTTTCCAATAAATTTTAAAATAATTATATTTAATAAGCTTAAAAGATTTCTAAATATTAATTCCCTTAATTAGTTACATAATACAAAATTTATATACTTTCACATTAAATTGTATTTTTAAACTTTTATAAACCCCATCTTTGGCAGTGGAAAAATTAAAATAAACCAGTCTAAAGAATTAATCTTACTAATAATAGAATCGAAATTTACGAAAATAAATAATTTAAAATTCGAAAAATTCCACTGTACTATTAACTCTATTAAGGGTTTGAATAAGTTTTGGAATAATTTTTCGTTTCCAAACTTTATTAATTAGATGACAAAACCACTATATCTTTAAAATATTGCTTAAACATAAATACTGTAGAACAAATGTTCATCTCGTGGAAGAAATCCAACTATTAAACTGAAAAAGAACATTCTTTTGATTAATTGCACTAAAGTAAAGAAAGGAAAAATTAATAAAAAAGAGTTATTAATATCATGAATAGAAGCATTAAGACAAAATCAGGTTTCTGACAAAACATATTATTCTTGACTCTGAAGAAAATCGACAACAAAACAAAAGCGTGTATTTTATTAAAATTATTACATGTCATAATCTAAATATGGTTTCCCAAATTTTTTGTGTGCCCCTAATTAATGAACAGGTTATTAATTTTTACGTATTTAAGATAAAGCACTTTGTAGCAGAGAAAATTTATCATTGTAAAGTGTAGTTGAAAATTATTTTTGCATCGCCAATATTTTGCTGCCATATAAACTTATCTAACTACATTTTTTACTTCCTTTCTATTACAATAATTAAACTTTTAAGAAAGGATAATTCGTATATATTTAGTGCTTATCATTTGATACACACACACACACACACATATATATATATATATATATATATATATATGTGTGTGTGTGTGTGTGTGTGTGTGTGTGTGCGTGTGAGCACGTGCATGCTGTGGTCTCTTCTTGCTATTTGGGTTTATGTAACATTATCTTGTTTCTTTTTTAAAGGCATATTTACTAAGACATTTTATAAGGTGCAACTATAAATATGAATACTGTATAAAAATGTATCTACACACACAAATTTATATATATATATATATATATATATAATGGTTCTTTTATAACAATGATAAGGTCCTTTTCTTATTATCTAATCATTCCTAGATAAGATTACTCATTTAAAAAATTGCACACACACACACACACATATATATATATATATATATATATATATATATATATATATATATATATATATATATATATATAAAGAACATTTGAATTCAGTACAAACCGTAACAAATCTTCAAAATATTTAATATTTAAAAGTATCCTGTATATTATTAATATTTAGACACAAATATCTTAATATTTCAACTCATTTAATAAACCTTCATTTTTAATCTCGCATAAATCAAAGAATATTTAGGGCTGAAAACTTACTGTAGATTTCGAAGTATCAATAAAGATATTTCTATATTCCTTTGTCAAATCTTCTCAAACCTTCATCGTTACAGATCTGCAATGAACGATCTGCAATCTCCTAAAAAACTCTCATGTTCTCATATGAGGGAAATTTAGTGTAGATAAATACAATAACCAGGTACAGGAGATTGAAATGGAAATTTATTAGTTATCTCTAAGATATTAACTGATACATTAATTAAGCACAGTACTAAAAGGTTTAAATAGTAAAAGCTAATGCCAATTTATTATATATAGGAAGCATTAACTGATGAGTAATTATTTATTATATCAAAGCAATACACAAAGAGTTTATATGTATAGTTGTGTACGGAAATAGGATGGATTTTAGAAACTTTTAGAAAATAATATTCTCTTATTACACTTTAGGTATGCTGTTTTGGTATATAAAATTTGAGTAGATTAAACCATAGTGCCCAAAATTTATTAAAAAATTACATATTTCGATTGAGATATTTTGCTGCCTTTTTTTAGAAGTGTTTATTATATTAATGTTTGTATTCCTGATTAGAAAACTGATAAATTTCAGGTAGTTCTCTGTAAGATACATTTTTTCTAATCTCCAAATAGGTATTAGAATATATCAACTTTCACACTTTTAGGTACATTCTTGTGTATATATATATATATATATGTGCGTGTGTGTGTTTGTGTTAAGTCGTGGTGCAGAGTTAAGGCAAATGGACCACAGTCTTCTTGAAAATAATAAGTTTTATTAACTCATAGTTCTTACGGAAAGCAACAAGAGTAATTTTAAATGTTCGTGACGGAGCTATGAGTGAAGTTGTTGACCGCTCCATGTCCACGAGCCAAATTCCAACTTATCTGTTTGCAAGCTCATCAAATCGTTGAGAAATGTTTCCGCCTGACCAGATTTCCTGAAAGCTTACGCGAGAGTGGGTCTTTTTCACTTATTTTATTATTATAAAACAGTTCTCTTTTTAAAATCATTTTTAACTTACATATTTCCCAACTACCCCATGTTTAGACCTGACACACACACACACACATATATATATATATATATATATATATATATATATATATATATATATATATATATATATATATATATATATATATATATATATATATAATGGGGAGCGTTCCTTAAAATATTTCGGTTTTGGTATCAAAATTCAATATGTCAATTCTTTTAAAATGTTGGTGTTCTTCTGGTTTTCGGATTTGCAAGGCACTCTGTCAAAGAGACAGGTTTTTAGAATTCTCGAGAACTTTCTATGAATGGTTGGCTGTCTCTTGACGTCAATCATGACCTCAATTCCGGTTTTGAAATATTTTAAATAGGCGAGCACCAAAGTTCAAAGGGTTGCTCGGCTTTGGTTCTGCTTGTTGCTCTTGATTCGGTTGTTATTCGAGTTGTTCGTTGTTCTTCGATATGGGCTTTCATTGTAATCATGTGAAACAGGAATAAACGAAGTTAGTCGATGAAGAGACTGTTGAAGCTGTTGTCGTTGCTGTTGGTGAGTCTGCATGCCACTCTCCGCCTGTTTCACAGTGGACTCCCAATAGACACGACTACATTCCGTGGGTGTTGATGTTGTGACTGCTACGGTTCGTCACACACACACACACACACACACACACACACACACATATATATATATATATATATATATATATATATATATATATATATATATATATATATATATATATATATATATATATATATGTATATATATAATATATATATATTATATTATATATACATATATATACATATATATATATACATATATATATACATATATATATATATATATATATATATATATATATTATATATATATATATATTATATATATATATATATATATATATTATATATATATATATATATATATATATATATATATATATATATATATATATATATATATATATATATAATGTGTGTGTAATACATGAAATTATTACTCTTAAAACACGTATGTAAAATTCTCTTTTTTTCCTAGTCAATCATACATATCACTTTTTCTAGTCACAAAAAATCTCAGAATTAAAAGGAGTGTTCGATGTTTAAATTCTTTCAAATCATTCTTTCGAAGCTAACTATGTGATAAATGCTACTATTTCTGTCCACTCGGCACATTTTTGTGCTGTCTCAAAAAATGGTTCACTTTTCGAATGATTTAAGTTCCTTTCCGACGGTTAATATCACTCACTAATGTGCTCTATCTTTAAAATATCTCCGAATCATTTCTTTGGTTGTAGCAAATTTTGTAATAGAAATGTGTTTTCTTTTATCATTGAATGTTCAGCTCTTGTTTGAGAAGCACGTCTTTTACCTAGTCATAAATAAAATAAAGTTTCAACACTGGCTTCTCTGTTAGTTTGGACTGAAATATAATTAGGCTCACTCATTTTCTAGTAACCTTAGGAAATAAAAATTAGGGGATATTTTGTTTATGTGACCAGGGGATTAATTTCGCCGATCGGTTGTTAAATATTACATTCAGATTATACAATTTTATCAAAATGGATT
Organism: Pardosa pseudoannulata; assembly: GCA_032207245.1. NCBI lineage: Eukaryota > Metazoa > Arthropoda > Arachnida > Araneae > Lycosidae > Pardosa > Pardosa pseudoannulata. The sequence goes on from CM063505.1 coordinate 194,336,196, forward strand.
GTCATTTAGTACAGAATTATTAGTGTCATCATTTAGTAAGAATAATATATGAAGTTAGACAAACTCGAATTATAAGTGGCATGCACTTCCTATCTTGGTCAAATCACTCATAGAGTGTATTCCTTTCATAGAATTCAAAAATACTTGTTTTCTTTCATTGTAGATTGTCTTTACCGTAATTCAGTACAGTCACCCACTTTGATAATATTATTCTCGAATATTCTATTAAAAGCAATTCCAGGATTACTTAGATCCAATCAAGCCATTTATCGATTACAATCTATTAGTCGGATATTTTGAAAGTTTTGAGCGAGAGAGAGCAAAAGGCCTGGTTCCCGAACTGACAAAATCAGATTCAGCGATCAATTAAGATATCTTTCAACTAATTACTTTGCTAAATTATTCCAATCAGTTGGATCTTTGTCTTTAGAACAAAGAACTCACTGAAGATTTATAAAGCAAGTCTTGAAAGAATGTTAATGCGAGATGTTCTCTTTGCGAAAATTTCACGCTTTTATGTGAGACGAAACAAATCTGCATCAATATTGGATTTATACTCGAAATATATATACTCCTATTTTAATTAGGATATATTTAATGTACTATTTCGATGTAATGAATTGTAAAAGAAAGATTTCACTATCGTTATGATATTATAAAAGATGTTATTATCATTTTAATGGTTTGAAGAAATCAATGCAATATAGAGCAAATATAGAGTGCAATATAGAGCAAATAAATTTAATTTTATTAGTCCATGAAAATATATATTTTATCAGTGTATATTGCTATGAGTCAGATTGAAACATTCAGGCAAAGAAAAGGTGAATCAATGCAATCGGAACAATATGTCACTACTTTTTTAGTCAAATTTTTTTGCTCTAATTCTTCCTAACTGCTTTGAATGCTAAAGAATGAGAGTAATCACTTAGCAATCAAAGCACGATTGTTTTAAAAAAGACAATCGTACCCAGATAGCAAATTTAGCTTGCTGCAGTCTTGCTTTGCAAGCTTACAAACTTGCAGCAAGTTCAGCATGACAAGTCTGCAAGTTTGAAACAAGACTGCAGCAAATCTACGAAAACTTCGAAGTTACCATACCTCGAACTTGAATCCAACTTGTCATGCCAGTTAAGTACACTTATCGTGCTGGTTTGCCTCAAGCTTGTGATATTAAACTTGCAGAAAGTTCATTGCAAAACAGGGTTGGAAAAACCCCACTGTTTTTTTGAAAAAAAAAACTTTTTTCTTTGGTTTAAGTAGCATATGTAAAGGAAAATAATTTCTTTTACTATTAGAAAGGCTAAGATATGAGATAATTTGGAATAATTATTAAAAATTAATTAGTAATTAATTTCTTGCTAATTAACACTTTGCACTCGATGGGATATGCATCGCATAATGAAAAATTGACATAGACACCTTGGACAAACCATCGAAAATGCATCTGGTAGTCAGCATGTTACATAAGGAAACAAAATTGAAATGATTTCGTTTTTATCTGACTAAAAAAAGATCTTTACTTATAAACAGCTTTATTCTTTTTGACATGAATCACTTACGCATTATGTGTTTGAGTTAATCAATTTAATCAACCAAACCAGAAACCGTTGAACAATAATGTATTGGGAAAGCACTGCATTTAGCTTTTGTAGTTTGTAAGTTCGAAACTCATTTTTTTGCATTGAAGTTTGTACTTCAACAAAGCAGACTTTTAAGTAGCAGGCGCTAGTATAACTATTCCTTTTGTGTAAAAAGTTAACTATAGCTTTTAAAACTGAACCAGTTGATGAAGTAAAAATAACTTCTTTAACTTAAGAACTGAAATTTATTTGATGTAAATTCAACTATCTTAACAATTTTAGGTACGTGCATTTTAATTATCGATATAAGATTAAAATATTAATTATGAACTAGAAATAACACCATACCCAACGATTATCACTTGATTACCATTTTATCTTTATACATGTCGTTTATATATTTCTCCTCAATATTCCAAAGATATATTTTCTGTTTATTGCTGAGTACTCAAAGAGACAAAGCCTTTCGGAGATTAATTCAAAATGGAGAATTTCTCCACATTTCTCCCAGCTGCAATATACGATCTTTAAAATCACAATGGAAATAAGAAATGCCAGTCACGAACTGCGTTGAAAAATTCAAAATGCGTGAATACTGAAAAATTACAAAGGAAAACGCGAAACCAGTCCAAATTTTTACACAATTAAAGCCTAAATTGCTGACATCATTTGTTATTTAAATAGTTCCTCTTATTCTAACTTGTGTAGAAGGACATAAGGGTTTCTATAGTATTTTAGTCGATTTAGGAATACTAAATTTCACTTAAGAGTTCTGTTAAAGATTTTAAGAATTTCGTTTCCGCTGCTAGAGAAAATATTGTAACTATCATTAAAATTTCCGTAACATTTCGCATCTGCTATTCAATTTCCTCAACTGCTTTTGTAAGTTCCATTCTTGCTTACATAACTTTAGAAATCTACTTCCCTAACGTAAACAAAAACATACCAATTTATCTTAATTTAAAACACCTTTAACATTTTTTTCCCATAAGGGGCTCAAAATATAAGTACTCTAACAACAAATTAATAGTTTACATATAAAAAACGCTTCTGTAACAAGAGCAATCCATTTTTATTATATCTTGTTGAGTTTAGGTTCGGCAATATGATAACAAAAGAATTTGATACATCATTTTTTAAGAAATCACATTTAATATTAATGAGCTTTAAAAGATTTTCCTGTTTTTGTTTTATAACTTAGTTTTACATAACAAGTAATCACTTAATTTCTTTTAATCATCCTTGATAAAGAAAATATTTTTGTTCTAGAACAAGAGAGATTGCATTCTGTTCATTGCCCAAAATAAAGCTTTTGAAGATATATTATTTACTCGCGGGGATATTATTTGACTAAGTTAAGACACTATTCCTGTTGGGGCTAAAAAATATAAGCTTCATAAATATCTGCAACGTCCCTTCCCACTCTCTCTTACAGAATTTATGTAGCTCTCCTCTGTAATAAAAGAAGATAAGAGGCAAGCTTTCGCTTTGTACCGCAGAGACTGATACAGAAGCACTCCTTTAAAGCAAGAAAGGGGCTTTTATTCATAACTACGCGTTTATTAAATGAATGAATTATGCACGTGTAGCTGCGTTGTGTTGTCGTAAGTAAAGCTACCTAATGCTAATGCCCAAACTCTAGAGTATTGTTTTACTTATCAACCTTGCTACAAAAGTTTTGATATGCAAACACTGGAAAATCCTTAAATATGACAAAATAGCTAACGTAGTTTGTTCCTCTTTTGTAATTTGAATAAAGAATCAGAATGTACGTCTAAACATAAAATCCAATTTGTTATATTTTTTTTCGAATGAACATTCATTTTCGGAGTATATGAAAAATGTAAAATGACTGTTATTTTAATTTTCATTTAGCTAAAGTTGAAGCCTTTATTTACTTAAAGTCACTTAAGAACTAAGGTCGGGGAAGATTAATTTTATGGCCAAATATTTAGTAATACACACACACACACACACACACACATATATATATATATATATATATATATATATATATATATATATATATATATATATGCAATAATGGGGCTCGTTGCTTAAAATATTTCTGTTTTAATTTCAAAATTCTATATGTCAATTACTTTAAAATGGCTGCGTTTTTCTGGTTTTGAGTTTTGCACACGGCACTCTGTCAGTGGGATGGATTTCTAGAATTGGAGAGAACTTTCTATGCGGCATGATTGGCTATCTCTTGACGTCAATCATGCCGTCGATTCCGGTTTTGAAATGTTCAAATAGGGGAGCACCAAGGTTCGAAGGGTTGTTCGGTTGTGGTTCTGGTTCTTGTTGTTCGGTTCTGTTGTTGTTCGAGTTGTTCGTTGTTCTTCGATGAGTGATTTCATTGTAATCATGTGAAACAGGAATAAACGAAGTTAGTCGAAGCTACTGTCGTTTGTTGTTGGTGCCTCTGCATGCCACTCTCCGCCTGCTTCATAGTGGACTCCCAGTGGACACGACTACATTCCGTGGGTGTTGATGTTATGACGGTTACGGATCGTCACACGCACACACACACACACATAGACACACACACACACACACACACACACACACACACACACACACATATATATATATATATATATATATATATATATATTGGGCCTCCTCCTCTTAATCTATAAAGATATACTCATATTTTATGCTCCTGTGAGATATGTAGACTAAATAATGGATAATAAGAGTAATAATTGTGATTTTTAACATGTTTCAAATTCCGAATTTGAATATTGTTTTTAGAAAATTGTTTATAATTGCTGAACTAATCTTTTAATTCCTTCTTTCATACTTTGCCGTAGGTATTAAAAGTGTTACAAATGTATCTGTATCTGTAAACCTGAAAACAACTTATTGAATTATTCTCAATTTGTACGAAATTAAAAAAAGTATCGAAAAACTAATCGTGTTTTCATATGCTCATTACATAATACTGAAAATAAAATGTTTTATTCTGGAACAATATGAAAATGTTATAAATTTGAAATTAAAGTATATTATTTCTTTAAAAATTTTACAAAAACACAATTTTTTATATTTTTATGATACATTTACAAGAGGCTTATATTCTATAATTTTAAATCACGATTATAATTTTAATAATTTTATAATTTTAAATCACGAAAATCGATTCATAGCTGTTCAAGAAGTTTAAGTCTCGTTGAATAATTCAATCACTGTCAAATAGAAAAAAAATGCAATTTCTTTTTCCTTCTTTAAAACATCATATATTATTTTGCGTTAGTTAGTGATCTGTATATAAATAACTCTAATAATTTAATTAGAAATTTAATTAGAAATTTAATTTAATTAGAAAACAACTGTAATGCTACCAATGACTGCAGTTGTCTATAGTCCAATGACTATACCAATAGTCCAATGACTATACCAATTAATATAGTTTATTTTAAGAAGAAACTAAAAAGAAAGATTTCCAGACAAAATTGTCTTAACTACTCGATTTCTTTGTGATGTTTTCCAGGTATACAAAGGTTTTTGATGCTGTTACAATATGGTTTTGCTACAAATTGGAATGAAGTCACGGGGACTGTAAAAATATATAATGCGTTGTAGGGGTAAACTTATAAAAAAACATCACGCTATAGTAAATGTGTACCAACCAGAAAGGACAGACTCAGGGAGAGAAATTTAAAAGAAATGAAAAAAAAAAGAGAAATGTTATTTTATTGAACAGAAATGCGTTGGTCAAAGTAATATGTCAAAAATATATGGTCACATACCATCAGGGGGTCATAACTGCAAGCCGCCTGTTCAAGGTGCGGTTATTTAAGGTTCAGTCACACTCCTCCACCTTGCAGGATCTCGCAGGAAGATTTTGCAACAGAACGTCGTCAAGGCCTCTAGTTCTGGAGTTGCAAATAATGGTATTGCATCAAACTATGAATAATAAGTTGGCTTGACATTTACAGTGAATTAAATAAGTATAAGGTGGGAGAGGAGAGGAAAATGCTTGAGTTTGGTTGTACAGTAACACAAAAAAGCGTAATAATAGGAAAGGATCAGTGAATGATTTAGAGTCAAAGTAAAGACAGTTAATCTGGTGAGACAATTAGAATTTAATGGAACATTTAAGAGAACATTATAACTATAAAAGAAAGAAAAAAATTGGCAATTTATTTACCTACTTTTCAAGTGTGTGAGGACTTCGGGATACCACTCAAGGCGGAGGATCTTATGATTTTTGACCAGTAGAAGAAACAGGATTAAAAGTGAATCCAGAAAGACTATTATTTTCCTCCTGATTACTTATTACTCGCACCTGCGGATATGTTACCGAATAAAATTTTAAAACCTCAATTCCTTTTCCAATGCACCAGTATTACGGATGCTTAACTCGACATACAAGAACACTTGGGGATTCCAATGTAGTTCGATGCATAGTAAGTTATCATTGGTCTACAGACAAGCAAATTAGTGGATATGATCATTTCGGATGTCTACTTTTACGCTGCTTTATGAGTCTAAACTATACATAAATTTTATCTTTTTTTTTCATTAAGTACATGTGACCGTGCACTAAGAAAGGGTTCGAAAAGTGCTCAGATAACCGGAAATTTAACGGAAAGTAACAAACAGAAACAGTAATTCATGGCTTGTTAGCTATAACTATCATATAATTATTTAATGTCATCCTATTGAAACAACATTTCTAATTTAAAATTGGATCTTCAGATACATGATTTTGATTACTGTTCCCCTTTCAGCTTAAGAGGTTCGTATAAAAACAAACACATATAACTACATCTTTTTTAAAACGAATAATTTAATAATGTCTATAATTATACTGCAATCTATTATATTTTTAAAAATAATAATTATTTTAATAAACAGTAATAAAGATGTAAAGTAATAATTAAAACTTTTAGTGTCTGTAGTCTATTTTTCTAATGGCTATATTTTTTTATATCTTGCATAAATTATCTTTGTCTTTAAAAATATAATGGCAATATCTTTGGTTATTACACATTACTGAAGAAAAATGTCAAGATCATTGAGAATCAATTTTCTACAAAGGAATAACTCCAAAACCAAGCTTGATAAATGAGTTACTTTAAACATAAAAAGTAAAAACTGTAGAAATAAAAGAGTTGTATTTTTGAATGAATGAAAAAAATCACAAGTTCGTCTAGAATATATTAACAATTGAGGCGGAATTTCATCTGACGACAATACAGTAGTTTTTTAAGCCTTTTTTTCTCGTTTACAAGAAAGAATTTGTTTGAAAGTAATAAAGACATCAAAAGTTAGTGCTTTTTACTATTTCCAAAAATATTTTCTGTCTTTGAGTCTTCATTTATCATTTTTCTACTGAGCAATATTTTTTACCGTACGATTTCAGGATTTATCTGTTAATCATTTTCTACATTATACTAAAATCAAAAAGAAAATTTAATTACAAGTAATTGATCGTTGTAAAAATACAAGTAGACTATAAATAATTTTGAAACGTTTTAAAGTTTTATATGTCAAAATGCAAATGGTTATATATTCTGCAAATATGGACATAAATCGATTACGTTTTCATATTCTTCTATACAGTCCTTTTACAGTAAGAAAGAATATGATACCATTGGCTAACAGTAGGGTCGATGGGGGAGATTACCTTTATAGATACAGTAGCTGAAATATATACATCCATAAATTTTAATGAATAACGTAAATAATTCATTTCGGCATACACTCTTTTCTACGTTTTGACATTATATTTTTTGTCATATAATATTTTAATAAGGGTTTTGTATTTTATTAAAATTTGGACAAAATGAAGGACACGACAAGTACAAAATTTGTTTCAGTCATAGCCACTTTTTAAAATTATTCATCACTTAGCAGTAAAATATATGTTTCATATATTTTAACACGTCAATAGTTATTTATTTTAATACTATACATGGAAGAAACAAAGATTATGACTTTCCGTTTAAGTTCCAAATTAGAGTGCATTTGTTACTATCTAGATTGTCAATTTCCGAATATCACCTGTGAAATATCAGACGACTATTTCATACTAAAATAGATTGGAATGCATTTACATAGACTTATCTTTTAAAAAAAAATGGTTAAAACGACCAAAGTTTGGTTATACTCGTTTATTCTACAGGTTTGCGATCGTTTCGATTACATCATTCGTGTGTTAATAAATTGGTTTCTTTTATGTGTATATCGTATAATCTGAATAAATCGATTCTTGGTAATATGGTAATGAAACACACACATGTACGCACACATGTACACACACACACACACACACACACACACATATATATATATATATATATATATATATATATATATATATATATATATATATATATATATATATATATATATATATATATCAAAATTATTCCAACAGTCTAATTTGTTATTTAAAGGAATGTACGCTGATTTAAAATTTTTCTACCTATATCCCATAGCTAATTATGAAATGAAAGTAGATTTTCTCCAAAGCGAAATGGCGAATGGACCTCTTCTCCAATGACCTCAGTACCTGCTAGATTTCTAATATCGCTGACTAAGCTTCTCTCTCTTGGGAATATTCTCCGCGTCGCTCGCTGTGGTATCCAACATTGCAATTGTAAGTGTTTTTCGTGTATCATCCCATGTTCTGCTCTTGACGCTGAAAATCCGTCAGATCCAAATGTCTTTTCTTAGATCTTAAATAAAGTTAAGTTCTACGTTGAACTCTTTTCTTCTTTTCATGGAGACACGAATGCTTAACACCTAGCCATCACAGTGTCAGTAAGACCAGGAAAGAAAAAATAATATAAGATACTTTTATGTGACCTGTGAATTAATTTCACAGGTTTACACTCATACACACGCACAGACAAACACACACACACACACACACACACACATATATATATATATATATAATACTAATACAGAACAGCGTTTGAGTGAAAGTATTATTAAATTAGTATTAAGTTCTTGGAAAGATTCGTAAGTGACAAAAATACCTTACAGAGTTAAAAGAGAAAAAATAGTAAAACATTTAAACGTCATCTGCAAATTCTGTGAGTTATTTACAGTGCGGAAATATTACTCTCTCTGAAACATACCTATAAAATTTTCGATTTTTACAACAAAGATATTATGAAGGAGGATTTTTTTTAATTATGTTTTAGAACTATCGTGTTCTGATTAGAAATTGTGTTTCACACTTTAAATACATTACTGAATTTTTTCTTTGCTTTCAATGTTATAAATCAGCAAATAATTGTATTTCATATCCAAAGGGATTATAAACGACATAAATTTCCAAATTACCGATGAGAAGTTTTTAACGATTCTAGTAAAGTAAAAGATAATATTTAAATCATAATAAAATGGAATTCCCGAATGCTTGGAGAAATTAATAGTAAATGAAAGTTTTATTTGCAAACGCACTGCGTTCTTTTTTCCAATAAGAAAATGAATAAGTGCATGTATGAACTAAGAAATCTGTTTTGATTTCAATTGCTAATTTTTATTTTGAAATTGTTTGCAGGCCTCTTTTTAAGCTTCTGTGATGGATATATTTTAAAAATAATAATTGAAGCAGAAAAATAAACGGAGATTTCAAAGGTTCGTGAAAAGAATACGCATTTTTAGATTTTAAATTTATTTGCTGACGTGTATGTAATATTTTCAAATTTCATCAAGCTCCATAATGTTAACATTTTGTTTTTCTTCTCAGAGTTTAAATTCGGAAAGAATTTTTCACAGTAAACAGTTTAAAATGTATATGAATTCTCATTGATTTGTTAAGGAATGAAGTGAAGAAAATACAAAAATAAAACACTGTTTATCACTTAATTTCAATATAACAGTTTATATTTTTCATTTTTAGAAACTGAAAAAACTCAAATATATATACTTTATTAAAATTGTACATTTTTACTACACTAAAATTAGAAAAGATTGTTTAAATCTCTTAAACTTCTTTATTACTTAACGATTTTCTAATTAAATAGGTAAAGCAATTTAACAATTTTAAACAATATAATTTGATTTTGTGTACCAAGGGTTTATATTAGATTTATGAGACGCTAATAAGATTAAAATTAGGAAATTTTGTGAAAAAATATAAAAAAAATAATATTACATAATTGTTTATATATTATTTTTAACAAGTTACACAAAGTTTTCTAAATGAGTCAAAATAAATTTTGTTTTATGACTTGTTTAAATTAAGCTGCTTTTTTTTCGACGTAGAAATTACACTCAAGAGCCAAAACATTATGACCACCTCTTAATAACAAGTAGGCCCGCATTTGGCGCTCAACACAGTTTCGACTCTCCTTTTCATGGATGACACAAGAGATTGGTAGATGGCCGGAGACACATTGTTCCAGATGTTTAAGCAACGGTTACGCAAATCCGAGATATCGCGAAATGGTGGACTTTGAACTCTGAGCTGCCATTCCATGAAATTCCAAATGTGTTTTATCGGATTAACATTCTGTGAGGTAGGAGGCCAGGACATTAATTGAAATTCATCATCATGTTCCTGGAACCACTCCAACACAGTTTTATTCTTGTGACACGGGGCGTTGTCCTTTTGGAAAATTCCCTTTCCAGCTGGAAAAACAGAGGCCATGTAAGCGTGCAACTGGTAAGCAATGATGTTCAGAAACCTTGTAGCATTCATGGTCTGCTCTACCTCAACCACGGGTCCGAAAGACACCCAAGAGAATGTCCCCCAAAGCAGAATACCGCCACCATCTGCCAGAGCAATCCTTCGCCTGGAAGACGGCATATCCTGACACGGCCATTGGCCTGATGAATGATAAACCATGATTCATCTGACCACGCAACTCTCTCCCATTGATCCATTGAACCAGTCGCGATGTTCCCGTGCTCAGCGTGCTCAGTTGGCAACGATGCTTGGTCAGCAAAGGCACAAGAGTGGGATGTTTGCTTTATAGCCCCATATCCAACAGTGTCTGTGAAACAGTGAGATCTGATACTATTCTACTTGGTCCTGCATTGTATTGGGTTGTCAGCTGAGCCACTGTCTGGCTTCGGTTTTGCTTTACCATGCGAGACATTCTCCGACGACCTCTTTCTTTGATAGCGTGTGGACGTCCAACACCATGTCGTCTACTGCTGGTTTCGCCGTCATTCATCCACTTTGCAAAAGTACTAACAACTGTAGATCGTGAACAACCCACGAGTCTTGCAGTTTCGGAAATACTTGTTCGAAGCTTTCGAGCCATTACAATCTGCCCTCTATCAAAATCGCTTAGATCCACAGTCTTTCCCATTACACACAGAAGTAAGTGAAAGTAAGATTCTTCAGACTCTCCAGCAGCAGTTAAATACCACTTCCACCTGATCATGTGCCTTCCACGTCATCCAGGCGTGTTCATTGCAAAATGTACGGGTGGCCATAATGTTTTGGCTCTTGAGTGCACATAAAATCAGCATTGACGCCCAATCTTTGGTACGATAATTATCTATATATTGATGATTGATAAAATATTGCCCTATATTTTAGTTTTTTGTGTAACAATAAAATTTCGACAAGGCAGTCGAAAGTTTGGGTGAATATATGTCTGTAATATTCGCATGCTGTTCATGGAAACTGCATTAAGGACATCTCCTCCAAAACTTTAAGCTGTCAAGATTATACCTCATTTTATTTGAATTTCAAGCAAAATTAATTCGCTTTAATTGTATAGAATTTTGACAAAGCTGGAGAAATTGTGCACAAACATAAGTCTATAGCGTTGGTGGTCAACGTATGTTGTGAAAGTAACGTTGTCTTCAAAATTTTAAAGTAACAAATTTTATTTTGTACTTCTATGTATTTGAATTTCATGCATCATTATGAGACATTATTGTTTATTATGATACAAAAGGTCTTTAAAATGTACGTTTTTATATCGTTTTGCGCAGGCGGCTGCTATGGATACAATATCTTGCATGTCACATAGTGAAATCGATCAACTTATTTGCAACATATTGACTATGGTTAGATCCATTGTTTGTATTCAATTTTCTATTGGGTCCGTTTGCGAAGACATGACCAAACAGAATGAAATCGACCCATTTCTTAAACGAATGGTGACTGGAGATAATAAATGGGCCATATACGATAATATTGTGTGAACACGATCGTGGTCAAAACTCGGTGAAACAGCTCAAACGGTGGTCATACCAAGACTAATGGCCAGAAAGGTTCTACAGTGTATTTGGTGGGACTGGAAGGGAATCATTTATTATGAGTTGCTTCCGTATGGCAAAACAGTAAATTCAGATCTTTACTGTCAACAACTGGACCGTTTGAAGCTAGCGATTGACCAGAAACGGCCAGAATTGGCCAACAGAAGGTGTTGTGTTCCATCGGGACAACGCCAGGCCTAACACGTCTGTAGTGCTCGCTAGAAATACAGGGAGCTTGACTGGGAAGTTTTAATGCATTCACCATATAGTCTGGACCTGGCACCAAGCGAATACCACCTTTTTATCGCATTGCAAAAATTCCTACTTAATAAAAATTTGGGATCAAGAGAAGTTTGGGAAAATCGATTACTAGAGTTTATCGCTAATAAGGACCAAGACTTCTGAGAGAGAAGCATTATGAAGCTACCTTTAAAATGGCAAACAATTCTACAATGAAAGGGTGCATATTTAACCCAAATCGGACAATCCGAAACATGTTAAATAAAGTCATTAATTTCACTCAAAAATAATGGATTTCTTTTTCCCCAAACTAATATCAACATAATGTACATATTTAAAAAAATCGTCAAAAAATGTTATGTGAAGTAATGCATCTCTGTTATCTCAAAATCTTAAAACTTAAAAAATTTTGAATTTTCAAATATATATATATATATATATATATATATGTGTGTGTGTGTGTGTGTGTGTGTGTGTGTGTGTTATAAATTTATATAATCTATCATTTTTAAAAAATTTCATAAAAAATGTTCTACAAAGTTTATATTCCAGTTATCTCATGACCTTAAACTTTCAAAATTTTCGGTTTATCAAAATAAAAATATGCTGTTATACATTAAAATAATCAGCACATTTAATAAAAAATTCATAAAATAATTCCACGTAGTAAAAGTTATGATTGAAAATATAAAAGACACTATAGTAATTTCTTTGCTTGGCAGTTGTTTACTTATTACATTAAGCTGATTATTGTTAGAATGCAAATATTTAATGTTGCGTGCAAGATTTCTCAAAACGTATTTCATATTTTCACAAATTTTTTAACATTTCAATATATTGATGTTATCTTGTAGTAGAACTAAAATTGTAGGTCTGATAGTAACATTTTTTGTTTTAGAGAAGAAGGTACATGTCAAACTCCCCCCCCAAAAAATAGGGGTAAAATAATAAACATGTTTTAAATATATAAAATATGCTTAAACTTGTAGTTTTTTTTTAGTTAGATTCAATTTTAGATTCAAATAAAATTTAAGATTTGTCTGGAAAATTTCTTGTAAACATGCGCGAAAGTAAACACAGTTTTAACGAACAAAAAAGATCAAGTTATAAATATATATTTAAAAAATATTACTTATTGTTTTTAAGGTTAATTAAGGATTTAAGGTTAGTTTGTTAAAGAGATATATGACATGTAAAATAATGTATAAGAAAATATGGAAAAGATGTATATGTAAAAGAAAAGGAATTCTGAAATTTTAGTATGAAATTAAAAGAAAATGTTATGGGAAATCAAAAATTAGAAACAAAGCCTTTCTATCCTAATGTTTAACAGTTTTTAGACCTCTGAATCATATCACCTCTTTTGATTAAAATTGCTTATTAAAAATCATTGAAGATATTAGTTGTTGAAATCTGATAATAAAATAAAATAGTAACATTTATTTAAAAACCGAATGAGGTTAATATTTTATGTTAAAAAAATAAACATTTAATATATCTTATCTAGAAAATATGAACCGTAGACAAAGGGAAATATAAAGTAAGAGATAAATACTTTCTCTCACGTTCAAAGACGTATACTTCTTTTTTCGTTGGAAGTCTATAGATGATGAAAACAAGATTGTATATCCATGAAGCTCGAAGTTGATATATTTAATATTTAATGACAGTTGGAAAAAATGCATTGTATATTGAATTAGTGGTAATATGTCTGTCAGAAGCAGAAGAAGATTATACAAGAGTGAACTATTTTCTAAACTTTTAGTTATAGTAAGATTTTTACAGAAAATTATCTTTTACCGTTTTTGTTGCAGTTTTTGTAAGATTCCCTATATTAATCTCAAAATTATTAGAAGAATTTTCTCCAATACATTAAAATGTGCTAAATATGGTTTCCATTTTATCACACTAGGTTTCCTTCACAATTCTGTAACTAGCTTAGACTCAATGATTTATTCAGAATAATATAAATTCAGTTCAAAGAAATGAAAGATCGATGGCAATGAATAATGCAATATGTAGCAAAAGATACTAGTGAGTTAGAGTGTCTGTATTATGCATATTTTCAGATCTTAATATTTAGTTTGATTTTTTATGGTGTTAAAACTAAGTGCGTATGTAAATGAAAGCATGATTTTAAAATTAATTTTTCATAATAAAATATGCATTAGTCTTTTAATATATATATATATATATATATATATATATATATATATATATATATATATATATATATATATACATATATATATATATGTATATATGTATATAATATATATATATATATATGTATATATATATATATATATATATATATATATATATATATATATATATATATATACATACAGAGAGAGAGAGAGAGAGAGAGGATTAAAAAAGAATTATTTCCGCATTTACATACATATACATAGTTAAAATTTTATGGTAGACAACAAGTCTGTATAAATGACACATCAATTTAGTGACATTTTTTTTCATCCATTTTGTTACGGAATCAGTTTTGCCAAAGCCTACCGAGTGTACTACGTTAAAATTTAACACTATAATGTTATAAATTGTTTCTGAAATGCCAATAATGTCATTAACATTTGCAGACATATGAATTTTGCTTCACAGTAATCCAGTGCTCTGGATGCCTTATCATTCTGGATAGTTACGAACTTTTACTAAAATATTGATAGAAAAATACAGCTTTAAAAAAAAACTAATTGTAATATGTGGATTGAGATATATTGATACTACATAACGATATCACTGCTACAATTAGAATCATATGTGCCCACTCTTATTAGTTACGTGTTTGTTGTTGTTATTTATCATGCCACTGGGACAAACCAAGCTCTCGTATTAAGACCAAGGGGTGAGCCTTTCGTTTTAATGACCACCATTAAGGGGAAATAACTACTTAGATCAAATGAGTCCTCATTATTTTGAAGCAAGGATCAAGCAGAAGACCTATAGACTGCCTGCCGCCCTCAGAGGTTTTAATCGAGAGCTTAAAATACATTGTGACCATGAACAAATTTTACGTGCCCCTGTCATTTTTAATGAACACGGCGTATCTTAGGCCGGGGCAGGTTACGAACCCGCAACCTCTCAGTTACGAGATATTTTCCTCTGCCGACGGAGCTTCTGCAGATCAGTTAGGTGGTACTCTTCCCTAATAAAGGGCAAGGATACGCAACAGGGAACATAGATTGTATAGATTTATCAATTGTAAATTTCAGTTGAATGTTGAATGTGTTCGTTGGTTTTCTAGCATCACAAAAGCCATGCGCGTGTATATTTTGACGTTACAATATGACTTTTAAACCTATATGAGTTTAGTTCGGGAAGACATATTTTATTTCAATACCTGTTTTTCCTCTTCATTCCCGTTCCCAAACACCTTCTTCAATTATATATCATCTCCTGTATATTATATATATATATATATATATATATATATATATATATATATATATATATATATATATATATATATATATATATATATATATATATGTATATATATATATATATATATATATATATATATATATATGTATATATATATATATATATATATATATATATATATATATATATATATATATATATATATATATATATATATATATATATATATATATATATATATATATATATATATATATATATATATATATATATATATATATGCATATTTATAATTTATATGAGATGATACATAACTTAACTAGGCGTTTGGGAATGGAGAGGAACAATAGCTATTCAAACGAAACACACACAAACACATACACACAGACACATTTATATATCAGGTCTAAAAAAAGGGCAGTTAGAAATTATGTGAGTTAAAAGCGATTTTTAAAAGAAAACTATTTTATAATAATAAAATAAATGAAAAAGACCCACGCTCGTGTAAGCTTTATGGATCATCCGGTAAGGTGGAAGCATTTTTTATCTATTTGACGAGCCGTGAAACACATAAGTTTCAATCCGCGTGTGGACATGGAGATGTCAACAACACTCTACACGTGTCTTCGACGGAAAAGTGAAAATGGTGCAAGTTTTATTTTAACGATGATTTAATAAACTTATCATTATGAAGAAGACTGTTCTCCATTCGCCATAATTCTGGATCATGACATGTCATATATATATATATATATATATATATATATATATATATATATATATAGGAGACACAACATAACGTCCACATAAATTAAAAATACTGTAGAATTTTGTAGCCGAGTTGATTGATGCATAATTACAAAACCATCTTTTATTTGGAACACCAGCTAACACACAAATCCCCACATGAAAAAAGAAAACAAACGGAAAATAATTGATGATATATTACATTTCGTTGTCAAAAAGCCTCGAAATCTATGTGCTAGGCCTTATATTAACTTCTCGAAGAGAAGTGGCTCCAGGAATGATGTCATTCCGGTAAACAATAACTTTACTTTAATTGCTTCTAGTTTATTCTAGAAGGTAGTACGTCACAAAGGGCGGGAAAAAATAGGTAACGGGGCAGCGATTAGAAATTTAAGGTGTTAAATGAGCGTCAGTAGCCATTATTAAAAACGCGTTTTAAAATTTTATTATTCCACACCCACACCCACACACACACACACACACACACACACACATACATACATAAATATATATATATATATATATATATATATATATATATATATATAAACTTATACATATGTATGTGTGTATGCATATGCATATTTCTGTGTCTGTGGCTATAAGTAAATGTACACATGTATAATGAACTCACTAAATGTTATTCAAAACCCTGAAATTTTATCATTTAACATTTGATCATACTGTTTGCTAAAATAGCCCAAGCTAAATAACATATAGAATGAAATAATCTCTGCACCGATACATAGAATTAATTTCGCCATTTATATTAACCGTCAGATAAAGGAATCACAAAGTGTTCTATGGTAGGAATTCCACAGTAAGCGATAAAATTTAAGAGACGATCCTCTTTTGAAACTCTTTCGGCAACATCAAAGTTTCGAGAGCCTAATATAGTTTCGGAAAGACAAAAGATCAAATCAAGCGGGTAATGTGCCGTGTGCAAGGACAAAGTCAAATATTTCCTTTTCGTGGATCGATAGCATTTACCTTGATAAATGAGACACTGGTTAGGCTATAGATTACTTTAAGATAAGGACAATTTGTTGTTTTAAAAAATCATGTAGTGTATCACAATTTTCTTGAGCACTAAAAATAGTTTGACTTTACAGCTCTTTCGTATCAAAATATATAAATAAAAAATATTAATATACTTATGCTAATGAGGTATTTATGACCATCCTAAATAGCCATGATTTAATAGAGTATATATTCTTGTATATTCTTGTATATTCTTGTCCAAAACGTTTTCTTTCTCTAAAATTAGGATCGATTACATTTTTTGAAGCCAATACACATAGCAATATACATATATAGCAATATACATATATATATATATATATATATATATATATATATATATATATATATATATATATATATATATATATATATATATATATATATATATATATATATATATATATATATATATATATATATATATATGTGTGTGTGTGTGTGTATATATATATATATATATATATATATATAGTTTTCGAGAAAATATGAGAGAAAAGATATGACGTCATGTTCGGTTTACGACAAAAAATCTTTATTTAAAAAATGAACTTGAAGACTGCCTAAATTTTAAATAGGAAGATGTTCGAAGTGTTTCCTGTGCATATGGAGGCACGCACGCACGCGTCGTGTAATAGCACTGTATTCGTTCTAGCATCTTAGTTTCCACAAAAGTAAACACACTGTGTAGACGAGTAACTAAATATATTTCTGAAGTAACTGGGTCACAATAAACCAATTCCTTTATATGGCCCCGTTGGAAGACATCTAAAGGAGTCATATCTAGAGTTCGTGGTAGCCATGAAACAGGCTATGACAGTCAATCGAGTGGAGTTCATATTCAATATCAAGTCAATGAAGCACCAAAGTCTTGAAGTACGCTGGAGCTCCATCATGCTTGAACCACATGAGACGTATTCCTGATGAGGATATGTCATCTAGGATACTGTTTAATACATTCCGGACAAGTATGAATTACGAATGTCCCGTGAGCCATTCAGGTAGCAGATATGTTCCAATTAATCGGTTGCTTAGGAAGCTGGCCCACACATCTATAGACCAACGGTCCTGATATCTTTGCATGCGGATTGATGAAGGATTGGAAGTGGGCCACGTATGGCTGTTGTGACTGAAGACCATATTACACGTAAATCTTGCTTCATTCGTCCACAAGATGCGTGCATAAAATCATTATCGGTTTCATGTTGTTGAGATAACCAGTCAAAAAGTCAGTGCGTCGGTGAAAATCAACTGAATGGAAAGCTTGATGTTGTAATGATATGGTTATAACCCCTCTGCCCGTAGTAGCATGTGCAAAGTACTAAGACTGACATTCATGTCTGTGTCTTGTTTGCGTGTACTCAAGTAGGGAGTTCCTTCCACCCGCCGAAGTATTGCACATTCCTATGTTGAAGTAAGCGCACCATGTGATCTTCCACCAACTTCGTTCAGATTGTTTGTAGGGTACACGTTTCCAGTATTTCGCAGTCTGCCTTCCAACCTGCGGATCACGCTGGCATTGAAAGATCGACGAGATGGATAGCGACGATAATACTTTATATCTATGTATATGAAAGCATGAAATATATTATTCGGATGAAATATTTTAAACTATGCCTTTTTAATAGATGAATTTAAAATTTTTATGCTTTTTTTCTTTAAGTTCAAGTATGGTAATACGTATAGAATTATTTTTGTTTTCAAACTATCAGTATTTAAAAATTTTAAATATATGTAATATTTTGAAACACCCTATTTATTCACCATAACAAAATTTAGATATATAATCTACTTTAAAAAAATTTAACTTATGGGGAAATTTAATCTATTTTACTACAGTATAATATGAAAAAGCTATTAAAAATGTTTTAGATTATATTATTTTTAATGTCTGATGCAAGGAATATAATTATGTTACATAAAATTTATCTTTTACCGTAACACTTAAATATATATTTTTTTTTTCCTGAAAAGGAGTTATGTGGACTAGACATATTTTCTCTAGAAGTAATCCATTTTGCCAACTCCTATCTATTCTAAGTATTAAAATTGTAAGAATTGTTAAAATTCGTTTACATTCAATTACGTTCAATTTACATTTATATTTGATATTAAAGAATTAATCCCAAATGATCAAGAATAAGGTTTTTGAGAAATGCATAGCAGAATTTTATTACATTAAAATTTTAGTACTAAAATCCACCTAGAATAATTTGGAAGCTATAGGCAGGTGCCTTACACAAGATTATCATTTGCCAGATATCATCCGACTTATGGTTGTCGGGTTTCCTAAATGACAAGATCCAATAAAGGACAAATGTCAACGTCTGTTCCAGATCTGAAGGACAACATTTGGCACCATGTTCAGCATATTTATTCCTTTCAATTGTGAAAAATATGGTCCTGTGATTACAGCATATTGTTATACATGATGGGGGACATATTCAGCATTTTTAATGCTGCTTTATAATATTAGTTAGCATTTATAAAGCATATTAAATGTTCCTATATGCATCAGAACAACACCTATAAGCAGATTTACAGGAGTTGAACAAAACTAGTCAAACACCTCTTTTTTAAATTTACTATTATTACTTATTCATCATTTAAGTTTAATTACAGGTGTTTAATTAAATTGCGGATTATAGGCTAGATTATAGATATCGTTGCTATGTTTGTTTACGTGGTCTTACAATGTGTTGCATGTGTCTGAACTTTCTAGACCATAGGTGTATGCAGTTTAAAGCGCATTATGTCTGAGTTAATTGAAGAAGTTTTTTTTCTTATGGTGAGTAATTTGGAAGCTATATATCCGTTAATCATGGTATTTCAAGAGCCACAATAACAAAAATTTAGACCTCAAAATTGAAAAACGAAAAAACAAACTGTCTACTAAGTATCTGGAATGAAAGATAATGAATATTAGACTGAATATAAGAACACCACATCTGCAAACATCAGTGCTGATTTATATATTAAATACACAAATTCTGTAAACACCAAAAAAAAAAACGAGAAAAAGCAGCATGATTAGCTAACCTTCAAATAATTTACTTATGTGGCAAATAATTTGATGACTAGTTGTTATTTTTAAACAACTCCTTAGTTATATAAATACATGTAACAGGAAAACGTTAATAAAAGCGACATGTCAAACGAAGGTTTATGAAGTAGTTTCAACGTCATGGACGTTGAAGAAATGGAACATATTAATTTGTAAGGCTTAATCATTTTTCACACCTTGTGAATCTTCTGTCCATACTATTGTAGTCTGAACATCATTACCTATTTCTTCATGGTGGTAGTTTAATCGAGTTTTATTCAAATATTCTAGATATTATATGGCCTACATGATATTTGTCTAAGGTCGAACTGTTAGCAAATGTCATTATGACTATTCTAGAAGATCATGCATGTGTATGAATGTATGGACAAGAACATAAATAAATGTGTAATATATTTATTTTATTTCTTTTGAAATATTTTTTTCATAATTGAAATACTAAATTGAATGGACATTTTATACAGCTTTAAAGGTCGTATCTTAAATACCAGGTGGACAAAAAACAAAACAAAAAATAATATTTTATATCTGTTTTACATTATTAGTTATATATTGTGTTGTTTACTTTATGTCTCACATCATTTTAATCATGTTTGTCCACTAAATGAATTTTTTCCAATATACAGTAAAAATGGAGAGTATTTTATGATTGAAAAGTAAATTAATACTGCAGTATTAATGAAAGTTCTTACTATAATACCTTTACACAATCTTTGTCTTTATGTAACCATTCACTTATACTTAATTTTTCTCTTCTCCTTTATTCCTTTGATATATTTTTATTATCTTTTTCACTTGCGGAGCACTTATCTGAAGAGACTAACCGCATATTGTCATCAAATTCATATTCCAGAGGACATAATAGCATCTTTAAGTCACTTTCCTATATTGATGAAAGATCTTTCGTTATTCATTACAACATCAGCAAGATTGTTTGATCAGGTGATGAACAATAATGTAACCTTTCAGTTTCGATGAAATTTAATATATGTATTCAGTTTTGAAGTTCATTGGTACACTGATGTAGTTATTCATGTTTGTAGCTGATTATAAAATGTAAGATCAAAATTCGTGTTAGGTCTCTAATAATAATATAGTAGACAGTAAGACTCCCGATTGTTAAAGTATATATCCTGTAAGGCTGTACTTGGTTGACCAAGGTTAAGAAACTGTATGTCGTTTTTCTATTTCCTGGCCTAAGCTATTATAAAAATGCATTTAGTAAACATGAGAGACAGGTATTAGATGTGAGGTTAAATATATTGAAATCTTTAATCATTAATTAGTGATACCAATAAAATTATTATATAATAATAAGACAAATAAAATTATTACAAATGGAAAATTACAAACTTTTACAAGTAAAATTGTTATTATTAGTCGTGATAAAGATAAAATAAATCGTACAATGAAATATATAAATATAAATACAAACATATATATATATATATATATAATATATATATATATATAAAACTCGTACATATACGAAATATTTCAAAATAATTGTACCTACAGTATGTAAATATATGTATGCCTTTCCCCCTATATTTTAATACATAATAATCAAGCAATAAAATGTTTGTCTTTAATGAGTGTTCTCCATCTTTAATTCTTTTTGACCGTTTCTCAAAATTAACACTGTTACAGATGTTAATTTTCTGATCACTGGCTACATTTTTCATATGTCCGACGAAAACAACCTTTTGAATAATTAAATTGCTGTCTGTGTGGCTTTCGAGGTAACTTAAATGGTCAAGGTTCACTCTTGACCCTTCAAAAAACTCTGAATAATCTCTCTTGAAAATAAAATCAATTAATCAAGGAGGAAATTATTGGAATTTGTACATTTCTTGTATCTTTTGATGCAAAGCTCTTTGAAAATACGGACAGTTAACC